>JAXLNO010005751.1:180628-245541 GCA_038087875.1 Malacoraja senta | reverse complement strand
TAAGCAAACAATTAAAAAGATTGATAAATAAAAAAAACAATATTGTGCCAAAAACACAACAATACCCAAATTCCCTAGTGCAAACTAATTCATAGCTCAGAGTTATAGAGTCAAAGAGAGTCATAGTCATACGGTATGGAAACAGGCCCTTCAGCCCAACTTGCCCACACTGACCAACATGCCCCATCTACACTAGTCCCACTTGCATGAGTTTGGTCCATAATGCCTCTAAACATCCTATCCATGTACCTGTCTAAATGTTTCTTAAACATTGTGATAGTACCTGCCTCAACTATCTCCTCTGGTAGCTCATTCCATATACCTACCACCCTCTGTGTAAAAACCCCCTCACCTTAAACCATTGTCCTCTGTTCCTTGATTCCCCTACTCTGGGTAAAAGACTCTGTGCATTTACCCAATCTATTCCTCTGATGATCTTGTACGTCTCTATAAGATCACCCCTCATCCTCCTGCATTCCTCGGGAATAAAGTCCTAGCCCGCTCAACCTCTCCCTATAGCTCGTGCCCTCGATTCCTGGCAACATCCTCGTAAATCTTCTTTGTGCCCTTTCCAGCTTGACACCACCTTTCCTATAACAGGCTGACCAAAACTGAACACTACGCTCTAAAGTATGCTTCACCAATGTCTTGTACAAGTTTAGTTGTGTTCAACAGCCTGATGGTTGTTGGGAACAAGCTGTTCCTGAACCTGGACGTTAAATCCTTTTTAAGTGGGCAGCATGCAAAGAAAAGCTTTTCACTGTACCTGTGACAATAATAATCCAATACCAATAACGAAAGTTGATGGTAATACAATACACAATACAATACAATACCGTTTATTGTCATTTGAACCTCAAATGAAGTTCAAACGAAATTTGGTTTCTGCAGTCATACAAACAAGTAAAAAGAACCAAGACACAACACAATTTACACAAACATCCATCACAGTGAATCTCCTCCTCACTGTGATGGAAGGCAAAGTCTTGTCCCTCCCCTGCACTCCACATTCTCCTCCCGATGTCAAAGTCAAAGCCCCCGGCGGGCGATGGTAAATATGTCCCGCGGCCATTAAAGCCGCGCCGGGCGATGCAAGGCCGCGCTCCGGGTCTTGATGTTGGAGCCCCCGGCGGGCGCTAGCAAGTCCAGCGGCCATTTAAAGCCGCGCCGGGCGATGTAAGACCCCGCTCCAGGTCATCTTCAACCCCGCAACTCGGGCGGGAGAAGTCGCCGTTGCGGGAGCTCCAAAAAGCGGTCTTCCACCAGGGACCCGCGAGCTCCCGATGTCACCGTCCACCGGGCCGGCGGCTGGAGCCTCCGAATCTCCGGGGTCGGGCCGCAGCAGCGCGCCACCACAGCTCCTCCCGTTCCGAACTCGGCCAGCTCCACGATGGTGAGTAGTCCGCAGGCTCCGCGACTGGAGCCCCAGGTCGTTCTGGTTGGAGGCCTCTCCACGGTGCTAGGCCCCAACGACAACGGAGACCCGACTGAGAAAGGTCCGGTTTCCCGTGCAGGAAAAGATTTAAAAAGTTTCCCCCACCCCACCCACCCCACCCCCCCCACCCCCCCCACCCCCCCCCACCCCCCACACATACCCAGTTAAAAAAACACTATAAACAAAACTCAAACGAAACAAAAAAAATAAAAAAGACAGACGGACTGCAGAGGCCGCCCAACCAAGGAAGTCGAAGCATGACAATGTGCAAAGAATACTCAGGGGTTTTAAGGTCATTATCCTTTCAGCAGTGTATTTATTATCTGAGAGGAGAGAAGAAAGGATTGACCAATGACTTAATGAACAAATGCAAGGGTCTTGGAGTGATCTTGTTATAATTTGATTAGTCAGAGGATCCTTGTCTCAGAAATCAATCTTGCTTCAGCGCCAAACTTTTAACTCAGGGGTTTTGTTTCTGTCTTGAGAGATTTCTATCCGATCTTTGGCTAAATCCGGAACAAATCCTCTCATTATAAACTAAAGACTGAAAATTAGGGCAGTTTCACAGTCCTGGTCAAATGTTGTATATAATTCAGAAATTACTTCATATTGGTTAGGGGTTATTATTGTCATGTGTGCCAAACGAATAAAATCAATAGGGGAAAGCACAGAGTACAAATTACATGCCTCACATCATGATGGGAATACAGAAGATGGATGCACACTCTTTTACCCAGAGTAGGGGAATCAAGAACCAGAGGACATATTTTTAGGGTGGGATGGGAAAGATTTAATAGGAACCTGAGGGACAATTTTTCACACCGAGGGCGGTGGGTATATGGAACGGGCTGCCAAAGGAAGTTTAGTTCAGTTTAGTTTAGTTTTTTATTTTAGAGCTACAGCACGGAAACAGGCCCTTCGGCCCACCGAGTCCGTGCCGAACAGCGATTGGCCTGTACACTAATACTATCCTACACACACACTAGGGTCAATTTGCAATTTTACTAAGCCAATTAACCGACAAACCTGTACGTATTTGGAGTGTGGGAGGAAACCGGAGCACCCGGAGCAAACCCACGCAGGTCACAGGGAAAACGTACAAACTCCGTACAGACAGCACCTGTAGTCAGGATCGAACCCGGGTCTCTGGCGCTGTGAGGCGGCAACTCTACTGCTGCGCCACCGTGCCGCCCACAAATATTGTATATATTTCAGAAGTTGCTTCATTTTGGTTTGGGTTCATTATTGTCATGTTTACCGAATGAATTAACTCATTAGGGGAAAGCATAGAGTATAAATTACATGCATAACATCATGATGGGAATAGATAAGGGAGCTACACAGTCTTTTACCCATAGGTTTAAGGTGAGAGGGGAAAGATTTAATAGGAATCTGAGGGGCAACGTTTTCACTCTGAGGGTGATGGGTGTATAGAATGAGCTGCCAGAGGAGGTAGATGAGGCAGGTATTATAACAGCATTTAAAGGACACTTGGACAAGAGCATAGATGGGAAAGGTTTGGAGGGATATGGGCCAAATACGGGCCAATTGGACTAACGTAGGTGGGGTATCTTGATCAGCATTGCCAGTTTGGGCTGAAGGGCTTGTTTCCGTGTTATATGACACTGACTCGGGCACTTGCACAACGTTTAAAAAACATTCAGACAGGTTCACGGATGGGACAGGTTTGGAGGGATATGGGCCAAATGCAGGTAAGTGGGACTAGTGTAGATGGGACATGTTGGTTGGTGTGGGAAAGTTGGAGTGAAGGGCCTGTTTCCAGGCTGTATGACTCTGCGACTCTATGACGGTGACTCTAACTGAAATTTATCCAGCATTTCAATTTTACAAATTGGTTGTAATTGATATGCCGTTTTTTTCCCTGAACTTCTTTCACCAGGAATCATCTTGTGTCTGTTAATCTGAGTGGATAGAGTTTGTTTGATCTGAATACGGTGGTTTCAGTTTCATTGAAGTTGCATCTAACTACCAACATGTTCATTTTTATTTAATTACTCCAGGGGGTTTGTTATTTATCTGCATGTGTACGCGAGATTGTGACCTTAATTAACCACAAAACCGGCAGTTCATTAAATGAATACAGAGTGTCAGGCATTGACAATTATGCATTGATCATTCTCTGCTCTGATGTTTGTTCTCAGCTGTACCATCTGACATGGCATGTATCACCCACTTCTATTAATAGCCAGTTAATTAGCAGTTTAGTAAAAGTCTACCTGGCTTTTCTTTTAATGTACATCCGTATCTACATTTAGACTTTAGAGATACAGCGTGGAAACAGGCCCTTCGGCCCGCCGAGTCTGTGCCAACCAACTATCACCCTATACACTAACGCTATTCTACTTACTAGGGACAATTTTACCGAAGCCAATTAACCTACAAACCTGTATGTCTTTAGACTTCAACGTGGAAACAGGCCCTTCGGCCCACTGAGTCCACGCTAGCCATCGATCTACACTAACTCTACACTAACACTATCCAACATACTAGGGACAATTTACAATTAACTTACAAACCTGCACATTGTTGGAATGTGGGAGGAAACCTGAGCACCCGTAGAAAACCCAGGTGGTCAAAGGGGGAACGTACAAACTCTGTATAGACAGCACCCATAGTCAGGATCGAACCCGGGTCTCTGGCGCTGTAAGGCAGCAACTCTACTGCTGCGCCACTGTGCCGCACTTTGTTTACTTTAGTTTATTGTCACGTTTACCGAGGTGCAGTGAAAAGCTACCTCATTGGTGACCCTCGGACTATCTTTGATCAGACTTTACTGGCTTTAACTTGCACTAACCATTATTCCCTTATCTGAATGGCTCGATTGTAATCATGTATTGTTTTTCCGCTGACTGTTTTTTTTAAATCAAAAAATTGATTCAATTATTAAAAAATAATAATTACACTACAATAAAACAAGCCAGAACCCACCACCATAATACAATACAAACATATATCGATAATAACCTACTATACAACTATGATACAATCCTTATTGAGGATATCCGCTGACTGGTTAGCAGGCAACAAAAGATTTTTCCTGTACCTCCGTACATGTGACTGAACTGAACTGAAGATAGTCCAAGGGTCTCCAAATAAGGTAGATAGTAGTTCAGGATCTCTCTAGTTGTGGTAGGATGGTTCAGTTGCCTGATAACAGCTGGGAAGAGACTGTCACTTAATCTGGAAGTACAGTATGCCTTTTTCACACTTCTGTACCTCTTACCTGATGGGAGAGGGGGGAAGAGGGAGTGGCTGGGGTGCGACTGCGACTGCGAATAATCCTTGATTATGCTGGTGGCCTTGCTGAGGCAGCGTGAGGTGTAAATGGAGTCAGCGGAAGGGAGGTTGGTTTGTGAGATGGTCTGGGCTGCGTCCACAATTCCCTGCAATTTCTTGCAGAGAGAAAGAGACAGACAGACAGAGAGAGGGCCAGTGTGGGCACTGGAGAGAGGGTGCAGGTAGACTGTGACAGGTGGGTTGTGTGTGGGCACTGGAGCATGTGTGCACACCCGGTTCTGCATTTGAGAATATTTCCATTTCTAAGTTTCCATTTTTCTCCATCTCGTTGCAAAGGCAAAGAGGATACAGTGCAAACATTGTCCCAGCCTGGGGCAATGTAAGCAGGCCTGTATCAATCTATCAAATATGTTATTGCTTGTGTAAAGTGGATTTTGAAAGCCTCACTATGTGTGCCTGCCAATTAATTGAATAGTGCATCACTTCAAATGCTTCCTTCTGCGTTGGTTTTTAATGATTTTATGATTGAATTTACAACCTTCTACTCAAGATCCTGATACAACAGATCTAGCGTACCTAGAAAAGATATCTCAACAAGGAATGTCACACATTTCTTTTCTCCAGAGATGCTGCCTGACCTGCTGTGTGACTCCAGCATTATGTGTTTATCTTCGGTGTAAACCAGCATCTGCAGTTTCTTCCTGTACATGTCTAGAAAAGCTACAGGTGCAGTGGTGCAGCGGGTAGAGCTGCTGCCTCACAGCGCCAGAAACCCGCATTCGATCCTTCAGTTTACTTCAGTTTGGAGATACAGCACGGAAACAGGCCCTTCGGCCCATTCAGTCCCCTGCGATCCCCGCACACCTATACTAGCCTACACACAATTTACAATTATATCAAGCCACTAACGTACAAACCTGTACTTCTTTGGAGTGGAGGGGAAGAAACCGGAGAACCTGGAGAAAACCCCTGCGGGTCACGAGGAGAACATGCAAAATCCGTACAGACAAGCACCCTTAGTCAAACCCAAGTCTCTGCTGCTGTGAGGCAGCAACTCTACTGCTGCTTCACCCATCCTGACCGTGGTAGCATTCATCCTTGACTCTATCACAATGACCCTCTGAAGGGCGTTTAGAGGCATGCAGCATGGGAACAGGCCCTTTGGCCCAATTGGCCATGCCACCTAAGATGTCTGCTACTATTGTGTTTGTAATAATAACTAACCTCAGGGATTAGGGAATTAAATTAGGTAACATAGATCGAGAGGACATTAACACATTTACTTTCAGGCATTGTTAATATTATTATTATTATTGAGATACAGTGAAAAGCTTTGTTTTGCATGTTATCCAAACAGATCAGATAATACCATGCATAAATACAATCAGGTCAAACTCAAGTACAATAGGTGGAGCAAAAGGGAAGAAACAGAGTGTAGAATGTAGTTCTCAGCATTGTAGCGCATCAGTTCCAGAGACAATGTCCAATGTCCACAATGGGGTAGAGGTGAATCAGACAGTACCCTAGCTTATGGAAGGACCGATCAGAAGCCTGATAACACAGGGGAAGAAGCTGTTCCTGAGTCTGGTGATGTACCTTCTGTGCCTCTGGCCAGATGGGAGTGGAGAGAAGAAGAAATGACTGGGGTGGGACAAGTCTTTAGTTATATTAGCTGCTTCTCCGAGGCAGCGTGAAGTGTAGATGGAGTCAATGGTGACATCCCCAAAACCTCTGGTCATTGCTCAGCCTCCACAGATGCTGCTCAACCCACTGAGATCGTCCTCGAGCAAAACAGGCCCTTCAACCCAACTTCCCCATGCCAACCAAGTTGCCCCATCTATGCTAGTCCCACCTGCTTGCATTTGGCCCATATCCCTCTAAACCTTTCCTAACCTTGTTCCTCTCCAAAAGTATTTTACATGCTGTGATAATACCTGCCTGAATTACCTCCTCCCTCAGCTTGTTCCATATATTCACCACCCATTCTGTGAAAAAGGTACCCCTCAGGTTCCTATTTAACCTTTCCCCTCTCACCTTAAACCTATGTCCTCAGCTTCAACTCAAGTTCATAAGTTATAGGAGCAGAATTAGGCCATTTGGCCCATCAGGTCCCCTCTGCCATTCATTCATGGCTGATCTATCTTTCCCTCTCAATCCCATTCTCCTGTCTTCTCCCCATAACCCCTGACATACGTACCATCAAGAATCTGTCAATCTCCGCCTTAAAATATCCATTGACTTGGACTCCACAGCCTTCTGTGGCAATGAATTCCCCAGATTCACCAGCCTCTGACTAAAGAAATTCCTCCTCATCTCCTTTCTAACGGTAAAGGTGTCCTTTTTGTCCTTTGCTATTCGTTCTACCCGCACAACTAATTATAACATCATAGTGCCCGAGTTCTCCTCATTAATCTCAATATTAATGAGCCACTGACACCACCTTTACAATAAACAACCACTTCCCTATGCGCTGTGGTACACACCAGTGAACAAACTTGAGTCTGTACCCTATGCCCTGAAGTCTCTTCCATTAATCAACATGAACTACTCACAGTTATATAAATAAACTTCAGACATTTTAGTTTAGTTTTCGTTTTTTAGCTCAGAGATGCAGCACGGAAACAAGCCCTTCGGCCCACAGAGCCCACACTGACCATCGATCGCCCGTTCACACTAGTTCTATGTTATCCCACTTTCTCATCCACTCCCTGCACAATTGAGGGAAATTTTACAGAGGCCAATTAACCTACTAATTAGACCTCTAATTTCAGGTACTCCCTACTTTCTGTTTAAGAAGGAACTGCAGATGCTGGAAAATCGATGGTAGACAAAAGTGCTGGAGAAACGCAGCGGGTGCAGCAGCATCTATGGAGCGAAGGAAATAGGCAACGTTTCGGTCCGAAACCCTTCTTCAGGGTTTCGGTCCGAAATGTTGCCTATTTCCTTCGCTCCATAGATGCTGCTGCACCCGCTGAGTTTCTCCAGCACTTTTGTCTACCGTAGTCCCTACTTTCTCCTCCCCTTCTCAGCTCTCCCTCAGCCCACTGGCTCCACCTCTTCCTTTCATCTTCCCGCCCCCCCCCCCCCACCCTCACATCAGTCTGAAGGAGGGTCTCGACCCGAAACGTTGCCTATTTCCTTCGCTCCATAGATGCTGCCTCACTCGCTGAGTTTCTCCAGCATTTTTGTCTACCACCAATTAACCTACAAATGGGTGGAGTGAGAGACAATGACTAGAGATGAAATGGAGACAAAAGGTGTCAGATAAGGAGAGATGAGGAGTGAAATATAAAGCAGGAAGGAGGCACAAAGGTGGAAGGTGGAAGGGAGCAAGAGGTGGTTAAGGAGGGTGGGATAAGTCTACATGTTGTTATAGGACCTGCTGCAACTATTTCCACTGGCAGCTTATTCCATGTACCCACCACCCTCCATGTGAAAATGTTGCCCCTCAGGTTCCTATTAAATCTTCCCCCCTCCCCTCACATTGATAGTGGGACAATGAGCTGATAAATATTTGTCTTCCCACTGATGAAAAATACATGTTAAGAAATGTAGTCCTTTGGGACTGGCAAAATTCTGATGGATTTGTGGTGCAATCCTAACATGGTCAAAACCTCCACAAGATATGCTGGACAGTTCCACGTTCTCTGTTCTATGTTCTAACACCAATCAATGTTTAAAAAACATTTAGACAGGTACATGTATAGGACAGGTTTAGAGGGATATCGTCCAAACGCAGGCAGGTGGGACTTCTGTAGATGGGACATGTTGGCCGTTGTGGGCAAGTTAGGCCGAAGGGCCTGTTTCCACACAGTATGACTCTATGACGCTATGACTCATTCCATAACTGCTTTATTTCAGGACACCGTGGGTGGATAAAAGACTCGATGGGCCGAATGGCCTAATTCTGCTCTGATGTCTTATGGAATCTTGCAATGTACAAATTAACTGCCATTTTAACGATGTCGTTGGAGCAACTGAACTTCAGAACCTGCTCCATTTGCTGAGAGCGTGAGCGGGACGGTTTATTTAATTAGTCGCTATATATTCCCCTGTTTGCAATAATGAGTTTGGTGTCACCTGTCAGGCAGTAGATCCCTAACCCTGTGGAGCAGTAATGATCTAGGTAGGTTTCTGCAACTTCGCAATGACTAGGAGCAGGTTTTAGTTTAATCATCCCAGATTTATTTAACTACTTGAATTTAAATTCCCCAGTTGTCATGGTGAGAATTGAACTCATGCCTCCAGCCTCGGAGTCTGATTGCTAGTTTAGTGGCTTAACTACAGTCCCTTCTGACCCCAATACATCAGTCTGTGGAAATGCTGAACTCCAATATACAGCTGAGGGTTTGCAACTAGTCTGTAGTCCTCAGAAACAAGGCATCTTTAGTTTAGTTTAGTTTAGAGATACAGCGCGGAAACATGTCCTTTGGCCCACCGATAGGGTTGCCAACTTAAATAAGGGACAGCACGTCAAAATAAGGGACAAATTCCCAACGTCAACTGACGTGGCCAAGGGCGAGGCGCTGCTGCTGCACTCCATGGGCTGCACTACGTCGGGACAGGTGAGGCGGGGCCGGACACGGCGCTCCGAACCGACAGTCCCCTCAACCAGAGTAGTAGCAGTCAAACACGGGACAAGGGTGGTCCCATATGGGACAAACCAATTTAGCCCAATATACGGGATGTCCCGACTAATGCGGGACAGTTGGCAACCCTACTCACCGAGTCCGTGTCGACCAGCAATCCCTGCACACTAACACTATCCTACACACACTAAAGACAAATTACATTTATACCAACCTCCAAACCTGTACATCTTGGGAGTGTGGGAGGAAACTAGAGCACCTGGGGAAAAACCCACGTAGGTTACAGGGAGAACGTACAAACTCCATACAGACAGCTTCCATAGTCAGGATCTAACCCAAGTCTCTGATGCCATGAGGTAGCAACTCCACCACTGTGCTACCTTGCCACCCAGTTTCATTGTGAGCTGTTCTGGGTTGTACGTAGAAGGTTCGGTGGTGCTTTTTTTTCCCACATGCGCAAATGAACAGTGAAATTATTTTTGCATATATACACTCGCAGACACCGCCATGATTTGATGCCATGTCCAAAGTCCAAAGTCCAAAGTCCAGTCTGCCCACACACTCAGTCTGCTAGAGCAGTTCTCGATCCTGCAGGGCCTCGCTCCGTCTCCTTCCAACAGATCGGCCTGCGAACCGACGACCCTCCCCTCTCCTCGCCCGGCCATCCTTGTGTCCCAGGGGTGCCTCCTGCAGTCAAATTGGAAAGCGATGGAGGAATTACCCCGGTTCGCACTCTGACCAGCCCTTGCACCTCCCGTCCGACATCTCCCATCCAGCGGCTCCATCCCCGTACCGCCGTCCGACGAGCCTTCGGGTCTTAGTGGCCACGGCACCTCAAGAACATAGAACAGTATACGTGTTGGAAAAGGCTGCCAGAGGAGGTAGTTGAGGCAGATACTATAACCACAATTAAAAGACATTTGGACAGGTACCTGGATAGGATAGGTTTGGAGGGAGATGGGCCAAATGCAGGCGAATGGGACCAGCTTAGATGGGTCATCTTGGTTGGCATGGACATAGAAAACAGAAAATATTGAAAAATAGGTGCAGGAGTAGGCCATTCGGCCCCTCGAGCCAGCACTGCCATTCAATATGATCATGGCTGATCATCCAAAATCAGTACCCCGTTCCTGCTTTTTCCTGATATCGCTTGATTCCTTTAGCCTTAAGAGCTAAATCTAACTCTTTCTTGAAAACATCCAGTGAACTGGCCTCCACTGCCTCATGTGGCAGAGAATTCCACAGATTCACAACTCTCTAGGTGAAGAGCTATTTCCTCATCTTAGTCCTAAATGGCCAACCACTTATTCTTAAACTGACCCCTGGTTCTGGACTCCCCCAACATCGGGAACATTTTTCCTTCATCCAGCCTGTCCAGTTTTTCATTTGGGCCTGTTTACCTGCTGTATGATTCTGTGAAATAAATTGTAAACAAATTATACATAAAACTCTAAAATAAAGAAGACTGTGCAAAAAATGTTTATGGCAAAACATAATTAGAAAAAAAAGTCCATTGTCGTGCAGCAGTTTACAGAAGGCCAATTAACACGCAAACCATCTCTACCAGCTGCACCACTGTGCCACACAACACACACCAGAGCCCTGACTGTCCTCCTGACACACTCATTGTAGATTTCCATGGAGTCGTGGTATTGCACATTCTGTATGTTTACCTCAATGACCGACAAGGAAATCTCTCCTTGATGTCATGATAAAGAATTGTTCGGCACAGTTGGGCAGCTGGAAGAGTTGCTGCCTTACAGCGCCAGAGACCTGGGTTCGATCCTGACCACGGATGCTGTCTGTGTGGACTTTGCACGTTCTCCCTGCGACCGCGTGGGTTTTCTACGGGTCTTTTGGTTTCCTCCCACACTCCAAAGGCGTGCGGTTTCGTAGATTAAATGACCTCTGTAAATTGCCACTGGTGCGTGGGGAGTGGATGAGAAAGTGTGAGCAGGTAATCGATGGCTGGCGTGGATTCGCTGGGCCGAAGGGCCTGTTTATATGCTGTATTTTTAAATCAATGCCCCAGAGTACAGGAGGATGAGGGGTGATCGGGTTAAATGCACAGGTTCTTTTACCCAGAGTAGGGGAATCGAGAACAAGAGGACAGGGTGAGGGGAGAATTAATAAATAAGAACCTGAGAGGTAACCTTTTTGCCCAAAGTGCTGTGGGTATATGGAACAAGCTGCTGGTGGAGGTAAAGGAAGCAGCTACTATCATAATGTTTAGGAAACATTTGGACAGGTACATGGTTTTGGGGGTATGGGCCAAATGCAGGCAGGCGGGACTAGTGTAGATGGGGCATGTTGGTCAGCGTGGGCAAGTTAGGCCGAAGAGCCTGTTTCCATGCTGTATGACTCTATGCTGTATCTTTCAATCAATTCAATCAATTCCCCAGTTCTGCTTCAGTGTTAACGCTGGCAGGACAGACAAGACCTTGTTTCAATGCCTGCCTGTTGCCCAGGCTGAGAATGCCCAGAGCCCAGAGAAAATTGTCTGCAATCTTCCACAGTGATAGAACAGTGATAGATAGATCCTGCCTCTTCTAATAGTTCTGGAGCGGAGCTTGCAACATGAACTGGCAATCAGAAAGCAAAGGGAATCGGCCAGCAGGCCAAGTAATAAATCGCACAGGTTTTTATTAAATACATAGCTTTCAAATATTATTTGGCAATTTTGAAAATGATAAATTGTTCACAATAATGTATTAACTGCCTCCAGTTCAACTTAAACGTAGAAAGATGCAGCTGTATAGGACTTTGGTTAGGCTGCATTTGGAGTCTTGCGTGCCTTTCACGTCGTCCCATTACAGGAAGGATGAGGAGGCTTTGGAGAGGGTGCAGTGGGTATTTTCCAGAATTATGCCTAGATTAGGGGGTACTAGCTACAGAGAGATGTTGGATTGTTTTCTCTGGAATGTAGGAGACCTGATAGAAGTATGTAAAATGATGAGAGAGGCCTACACAGGGTAAACAGTCAGAACCTTTTACCCAGCAAGGAAAAATCAAATACTAGAGGGCATAGCTTTATGGTGAGAGGGGCAAAGTTCAAAGGACATGTACGGAGCAAGTTTTTTTTCACATAGAGGGAGGTGGGTACATGGAACATGCCACCAGAGGTGGTGGTGGTGGAAGTAACAACAGTAGTGTTTAAGAGACTTTTGGATAGGCACACGGATATGCAGGGAATGGAGGGATATGGATCACGTGCAATCAGATAAGAGGTGGTCTTGGTATCATGTTGGGCACAGACATTGTGGGCCAAAGGGCCTGTTCCTGTGCTGCACTGCTCTATGCTCTATGTCACACCCTCTAAGAATGGACCAGTGAAGACCACACAAAAAGCTGGAGTAAAGGGCCTGTCCCACGAGCATGCGACTGCATGCGGCAAGCGCGACCTAACGTGGTCGCTTGAGCCGTACGACCTCGCGGGGCCGGTCCCACTTCGATCGTCGAAGCCGTATGGAGTTGTGCGGAGCTGGTCCCGACATCGCGCGGGGCTCCGAAAAACTGACACTGTTCAAAAATTCCGCGCGGCAACAGCCTGCCGGCCCGCAGCCGCCTCAATGGGCATGCGCAGCGTCTCGACGCCGTACGCAGCGTCTTGACGCCGTACGTCACGCGCGAACTTCCTGTGGACTTCGCTCGAACTTCACGTCACTCACTTGACCTCCGCGCGGCCCCCGCTTCCGGTTTGGTCGCGCTTACCACATGCAGTCGCATGCTGGTGGGACAGGCCCTTAACTCAGCAGGTCAGGCAGCATCTCTGGAGAAATGGAACAGGGGACGTTTCGGGTCTTCAGACTGAGAGTCACGGGAGAGGGGAACGAGAGATATAGACGGTGTACAGTTAATTTATTGTTCCAGCTGTATAGGAACGTTAACAACAACACAACAAATCAATAATCAATAAAACATTAAATTATTAATAATACCAGACCGTAACATTACAACCCGAAGCACATAGTACACTCTATACAAAGTTCATGGTGATTCGGCGCTGAGGTAGGGCTGCGGTTACTCTTGTGCAGGGTGGTTCAAGAGCCTGATGGGTGCCGGTGTCAGAGGTTATGGGGAGAAGGCAGGAGAATGGCGTTAGGAGGGAGAGATAGATCAGCCATGATTGAATGGCGGAGTAGACTTGATGGGCCGAATGGCCTAATACATCTCCTATCACTTATGATCTTAGGATCTTATGGTGGTTGTTGGGAATAAACTATTCCTGAACCTGGAGGTTACGGTTCTCAGGCTTCTTGTACCTTCTTCCCGATGGTAGGAGCGAGATGAGATGTAGGTCTCTGATGATATTACAGCCATGAAGACATAAAGCATGGAAACAGGCTCTTCAGCCCAACTCTTCCATGCCGACCAAGATGTTCCATCTTAATTTAGTTTAGAGGTACAGCGCGGAAACAGGCCCTTCGGCCCACTGAGTCCGTGCCGACCAGCAATCACCCCGTACACTGGCACTAATCTTCACACTAGGGGCAATATACTAATTTTACTGAAGCCTAATTAACCTACAAACCTGGACGTCTTTGGAGTGTGGGAGGAAACCAGAGAAAACCCACGTGGTCACAGGGAGAATGTGCAAACTCCCGACAGACAGCACCTGTAGTCGAGATCGAATCCAGGTCTCTGGCGCTGTAAGGCAGCCACCATGCCGCCCCTCAGCAGCACTCTGCTGCTCACTGCTTAAAGAAGCAATCACTAACTCCCGTGCCAATTAAACTGCCATCACCATTACTCAATTTCTCTGTTTAGGATCCTTGCTCACTAATTGTTTAGGGATGAGCTGAACATATGGCACTGGTCTGATACATTGCATCAGAGAAACGCAGGACTGTAACCATTTTCCCTGCTTTATGAAAAACTGGCACCTTACTTTATGAAAAAATTAGCTTCAGATCATTACAGTGCATTAGATTCCATGATATGTCTCAACTAAGGAGGAAGCGCTTCTCCCTACAGCATCTGCAGGTATATTAGCTTCTGACATTTTTTTTCCAGCTGCAAAACTGGTTACTCAGTTTATAAATGGCAGTTCATAGCACATGGAACAGTACTCCCCTCTCCCATCAGACAAGAGGTACAGAAGTGTGAAAACGCACACCTCCAGTTTCAGGGGCAGTTTCTTCCCAGCTGTTATCAGGCAACTGAACCATCCGATCACCAATTAGAGAGCAGTCCTGAACAACCATCTACCCCACTGGAGACCCTCGGACTATATTTAATCGGACTTTACTGGACTTTATCTCACACAAAACGTTATTCACATTATTCTGTTTATCATGTATCTGTACACTGTGAACAGCTTGATTGTAATCATATATAGACTTTCCACTGACTGGATAGCACGCAACAAAAGCCACGGCCTCTAGTCTTTGACATTTCAACCCATGAAAAGGGTTCTGTGTACCCGATCTACGCCTCATCATTTTATTCACTTCCATCAGATCTCTCCTCAACCTCCAAAGTGAATTTCTGGGTGAATCTAAAAACATAGAGTGGTACTGCACAGAAATGGCCCTTTGCTGTACAGTAGCTTTGCCAACCAGTTGAAGCTAATCCCATTAGCAGATGGGATTGAAGCAGATATGTTTGTCTACAAAATCATGTGAGGAATAGATCGGGTAGATGCAAAATTGAGTACCAGAGGACATAGGTGTAAGGTGAAGGGGGAAAGATTTAATAGGAACCTGAGGGGTAACTGTTTTACAATGGCTGGTAATAGACGAACGCGGGCTAGGAGGTGGGAAGGGGGTGGGTTGATAGGCAAAGCCCAAGATGGGGAAAAATAGGTGTGAGACCAAAGTATTTAAGAGTTGCGAATTGTGAAGCCTGGGGTAGGAGTGTTAGTGTAGGATTTTGTGTGAGCGTGAGCATGAGTGTATGAGTGTGAACACGAGCATGAGTGTGAGCGTGAGTATGAATGTGGGTGTGAGCATGAGTGTGAACATGAGCTTGCATGCGAGTGTGTGTGTGAGTGTGAATGTGACTAACTGTGTGAGAGTGTGAGAGTGAGCGTCGGTGTCTTGTGTTTTTGCCTTTCCAATGCCGCAGATTATCAACAATATTTTTGCTAATAGGTCCCAGTGATCCTGAATATCTTTGACGCTGCGAAACTCATTTGCAGTGACGGCTTTGACAAGGGGAGAGGCGGGGGCGGGACAGAGGCTGGCAAGTGGTAGGTGAGGGTGGGTGCATTGGCAGTGTTGGGTGGAGTAAGTGACAATGGAGACAAGAGGCTGTCAGATCCGGAGAGAGTGGGACTGAAATGTAAAGTCAGAGGGAGGGATGGAGGTGGAGACAGACAGCGGGGAGGGTGAAGAGTTTGTGAGATAGTCTGATAGTTTAGTTGCATTATTGTCGTGTGTAAAGGTGCAATGGAAAGCTTTTTTGATGCCTGCTATCCAGTCAGCGAAAAGACTATACACGACTCTGCAGGGACTATCACAACACTTAAAAAACATTTAGACAGGTACATGGATAGGGCAGGTTTAGAGGGATATGGGCCAAACGCGGGCAGGTCGGACTAGTGTAGATGGGGCATGTTGGTTGACATGGGCAGGTTGGGCCAAAGGCCTTTTTCCGTGCTTTATGACTATGAATGTATGATTACATTCAAGCCACCCCCAGTGAACAGATACAGGATAAAGGGAATGATGTTTAGTGCAAGATAAAGTCCAGTAAAGTCTGATGGAAGATAGATCGAGGGTCGCCAATGGCATCCCAAAGACATGAAAGTTGGCAGGTTAATTGGCCTCTGTAAATTACTTTAGGGGGTGAGTGAGTGTGGAATCTGTGGGAGTTGATGAGAATGTTGGTAAAACAAAATAGATTTGGGTAGAATCAGTATAAAACGTGTCCCTGAGGTTTGGAACAGGAGGGCCTGTTTCTGAGCTGAATCTCTCTATGTCCTCAGTTTTGAATGATTGCTTCCTTACTTGGTAGCTCTGCCTTGTCCTTCATTGGGTATTTTTCAAGCAGAGACCAGGTTACCTTGGCTATGGTGAACTGCTAGAAAGAGGTCTGCTCTGTGACACAGCGGTAGAGATGCTGCCTTACAGCGCCAGAAACCCGGGTTCAATCCTGACTGCGGGTGCTGTCTGTACGGAGTTTGTACGTTCTCCCCGTGACATGCGTGGGTTTTCTCCGGGTGCTCTGGTTTCCACCCTCACTCCAAAGACCTACAGGTTTGTAGCCTAAGTGGCTTGGCATAATTGTAAATTGTCCCCAGTGTAAGTAGGATATTGTTCGTATACAGGGATCACTGGTCAGTGTGGACTCGGTATCTCTGGAGAAAAGGAAATGGTGACATTTCGGGTCAAGATCCTTCTTCAGACTGAGAGTCAGAGGAAAGGAAAGCGGGAAATACTGTATATAGACAGTGATATAGAACAAATGAATAAAAGATATGCAAAAAAGGAATGATAATAAAGGAAACTGGTCATTGTTAGCTGTGGGCTAGCTGAGTTATACAGACAATGAAACTCCAAATGCTGTACATTTCTATATGTAAGAAGGAACTGCAGATGCTGGTTTAAACCGAAGATAGACACAAAATGCTGGAGTAACTCTGCGAGACAGGCAGCATCTCTGGCGAGAAGGAATGGGTGATGTTTCGGGTCGAGACCCTTCTTCAAATTTTTCAATGTTCCCCGTTTTCTAGTGTCAGGTCTTTCAAAGCTTGTCCAGGTTACCTTGGCTGTGGTGAACTGTTGGAAAGAGATCTAAAAATGCTTCCCCTCTGATTCCTATTAAATCTTGCCACTCACCTTGATAGTAGGGAAGTTTACCTTCGAAGTCTACCAAGTTCTCCTGTAGACTCATAGATTGTCAGGTTCATGTGTGCTTAGCGATAACTTTAAACTAGAAGGGGCTGAAGAAGGGTCCCGACCCGAAACGTCACCTATTCCTTTTCTCCAGAGATGTTGTCTGACCCGCTGAGTTACTCCAGCTTTTTGTGTCTATCTTGGTTTTAAACTAGTTCTGCTTGCAGTGAAGTTATCATTTATGAATTGGAGTCTCAAAATTTCTGGGTGTTCTGAATTAGATTGTGCCAACTGAAGTTCGTAAATCAATTTAATTCAGCGTGACTTCCAGAGTAGGAATCCTTCCTCTCATTTCTCCATTAGGTTCCACTTTGGCAAGAGGAGGTGCAGGAATGAAGCCAGAGATTGAACAGGTGTTGCTGACGCGAGAGACTTTTTTTAAGTCAAAGTGTTTGCAAATATAAAACTTATATCTTCTCCAGAACTGATTCAGTGTTTACACCTTGTGTTGAAAAGATTTTTATGAAGTGCTTTCGAACTGTGAAGTGTAATAGTAGTCAAATTCCCCTCTTTGAGAATGACTTCCTCCGTTTCCTTGCTGCAGACTAAAAATATTAAAATCTATACGTTACATTGTTTAATAGAGTATCGTTGCACATGTGCCAACAGGACCGATTGCTTGTCAGTTTCCAAATTAACTCTCTTAAATGGCATCCTGCATTGAAACTGGCAGCCTGTGCTCTTTAGAGACACTAACATCTGTTTACTGCGGGGCACGTTCATATAGAACACAGAACAGTACAGCTCAGGAACAGGCCCTTCAGCCCACATTGTTTGTGCCGAACACGATGCCAAGTTATACTAGAAACATCGGAACATAGAAAATAGGTGCAGGAGTAGGCCATTCGGCCCCTCGAGCCAGCACCGCCATTCAATGTGATCATAGCTGATCATCCAAAATCAGTACCCCTTTCCTGCTTTCTCCCCATATCCCTTGATTCCGTTACCCCAAGAGCTAAATTTAACTCTCGTGAAAACATCCAGTGAATTGGCCTCCACTGCCTTCTATGGCAGAGAATTCCACAGATTCACAACTCTCTGGGTGAATTTGTTTTTCTCATCTCAGTCCTAAATGGCCTACCCCTTATTCTTAAACTGTGACCCCTGGTTCTGGACTCCCCCAACATCGGGAACACTTTTCCTGCATCTAGCCAGTCCAATCCTTGAATTGTATATCTTTCTATAAAATCTCGTCTCATCCTTTTAAATTCCAGTGCATATAAACCCAGTGGATCCATTCTGGTCTCAGAAATGTAGAAACAAAGATCTGCAGATGCTGGTTTATACAAAAGATAGACATAAAGTACTGGAATAATTCAGGCAGCATCTCTGGATAAAATGGATGGGTGACGTTTCCGGTCGGGATCCTACTTTCAGTCTGAAGAAGGGGCCCGACTCAAAACATCACCTATCCTTTTTCTCCAGAGATGCTGCCTGACCAGTTGAGTTACTCCAGCACTTGTGTCTATCTTTCTTATACTGATCTCATCTGCCTGTACGTGATCCATATCCCTCTATTCCTTGCAATTCCATGTGCCTATCTAAAAACCTCTTAAACACCTCTATCGTATCTGCCTCCACCACCACCCCTGGCAACGTGTTCCAGGCACCCACCACTCTCTGTGTAAAAAGACTAGCCCACACACCTCCATTAAATTCCCCCTCTCATCATATAGCTATGCCCTCTAGTGTAGAACATTCCCTGGGGAAAAGGTTCTGACTGTCCACACTCTCTGTGCATCTCATAATTTTATATACTTCAATCAAGTCTCCTATCAACCACTGATGTTCCAGAGAAAATTACCCAAATCTATCTAACCTCTTCAGGTAGCTGAAACCCTCTAATCCAGGCAACAATCTGCTTCCTCATCAAAACTGTGTAATAACAAATTCCGCCCGCGTTTTAAAAATAATGTTCCCTGAATCATCAATTGTGTTTTATCCAATATGCGTCATAGCGGAAGTACCTGCATGAGGAATAAATTGCCAGAGGTGGAGGTGGTGGAGGCAGGAAAAGCAACAACAATTAAGAGGCATCTGGTCAGCTATTTGAATGAGCGGGGCATGGGGGGGAATGGAGTTAATGCAGGCAAATGGGGCCAGTCAGGTCAGGTACCTTGCACTGTTAACAACTGGGACTTGAAAATGGCATCAAACAGGCGACTGTAGAATGTCTCAGTGTACCACTGCTGTACACTTGTACTGTATCTGTGATGCTTATCTAATATGTATCTGAGTGCTTATGTATAGTGATAATTGTACTGAACTGTATACAAAATTGAATTTCACTGTACCTCGGTACATGCGACAAACAAAATAGCATACCAAGCCATGGCATAACTAGGTCCAAAAAAATACCATACCATGCCATAGCGTAACTAGATCCAAATAAAGGGCGGCACATGGCGCAGCAGTAGAGTTGCTGCCTCACAGCCCCAGTGACCCAGGTTCAATCCTAATTACAAGTGCTGTCTGTACGGAGTTTGCACGTTCTCCCTGTGACTGCATGGGTTTCCTCCGGGTGCTCCGGTTTCATCCCACACTCCGAAGGTGTGCAGGTTTGTTGGTTATTTGGCTTCTGTAAATTGTCCCTAGTGTGTAGGATAGTGCTAGTGTATGGGGTGATCACTGGTCGGCGTGCACTCGGGGGGCCAAAGGGCTCTGTATCTCGAAAATAAAGTAACTGAAGTTAGCAATGTTACAAAATTTTGAGATTTAAAAAATAAAGTCTGCAATTTATCCCATCAGATAAAGCAAAAAAATAAGTTTAATTTGACAGCTAATTCACTTTCATATCTTCAGTATTAAAAACGTTATGGCCATTTTCATACTCGGAAATTAGCATCTTGTTCCCTATTGCTTTTCCATTGACTTAACACAAAAGCTGTGATCGAGTACAGTCAAAAGCCCATAACTTTCTTAAAAATTAAGAGAACGGAAAGAAATTTTCAGTTATTATAGATTGAAGCATTCTGAAACAAATATGAAACAATCTTACTTAGATTAATGAAATTAAAGCATATAATTAGTTGGTTACCTAATTGTAGCTAATTACAAAATTCAATTACTAGATCTAAACATCTATCAATTTCTTAAGAATAGATTAACATAGCCTAAGTGTCCAAATAACATTCACACAAGAATTCACAATATAACATAATTTTTAAATCTCATTGTCATGAATTTACAGGCCAAATGGAAGGAATTGAATGTTTAATACCTGTAAATTAATGGCCATTTAAATCATTTTGCGAGTGAGGTTTTCTGGAACGCGATCATTTGGAACGTTGATTTGCGGTGAATTTAACCCCGTATTGGCATGAAAAATTCTGCCGTTAGTTCTGGGAAAAAAATCACCGTTTCGCATTAAAAAATATGAATTAAAGGCTTCTTAAGAAGCACTTTTATACATTAAAATAAACTACTTTCGTTTACCTGTCTCGTGTGTGAAATCCGTCCCCGTTGTCGGCGTTGACGGCTTTCGAAGCTGATTTTAAAATAACTCCAGCGCTGACATTGTCGATTTAATAAAAATAAAAAATACACAAAACGCCCGTAGGAAAGATTTTTCAGCAAAAGGTTGCACTCCAACAAAATATAATACAGGACAAGGTAGGAGAAACCCGCGTTTTAACCCTGCCCCCCCCTCAAAGGCGCCAAAATCGCACACACGGCGAGTGGCAGAATTTCAGCGCCGCTGAAGGTAAGTATTGTAACATACCTACTGAAGTGACCAGACTTCCCACCAGTGACTCCATCTACACTTCACACTGCCTCATGAACACATCCAACATATTTGAAGATGTTAGTCCCACCCCGGTCATTCCTTCTTCTCCCCGCTCCCGTCCGGCAGACGGTACAGAAGCTTGAAAGCACGCACCACCAGACTCAGGAACAGCTTCTTCCCCTCTGTAACTAGGCATCTGAATGATTAGTTAACTAAAATTGGAGAATTCAACGTTCATATCGTTAGGCTGTAAGATGGCCAAGAATTTGTAGAGCATATTAAACCAGGAGAAGTCACATCTGCATTTGCTCAATAAAACTATAATATCTTATTTTATGAGAATAGCAGGCTACATGCCCATTATAATAGCACCACATTGGCACAGATTGAAATTTAATTTATTCAATTTAGTTATTATGCCTACAGCTTCTTCTTCATGCATGTGGCGTGCACAGTCTAAAGTTGTAGGCCAACTTGTTCTATTTGATCTTATTTGATAGTGCATGCCGGGTTGATTGCATTCGTTGAAACAGGGCGAACCATGTGAAGGTTGCAATCTCCCACCCCAATGCCTCACAGCGATGTTGTTGTAATGGGGAAGGGAAGTGTGGGGATAGGAAGCAGCTGACGGGCATTGGTTTTGTACAAAGACAATCCTTCGTTTCAGCTGGGCGGCACAATGGCGCAGCCATAGTGTTGCTGCCTTACAGCATCAGAGACCTGGGTTCGATCCTGACTAAGGATGCTGTCTGTACAGAGTTTGTACGTTCTCCCTGTGACCGCGTGGGTTTCCTCCAGATGCTCTGGTTTCCTCCCACATTCCAAAGACCTACAGGTTTGTAGGTTATTTGGCTTCTGTAAATTACCCCTAATGTGCAGGATAGAACTGGTGTACAGGTGATCGTAGGTCGGCGTGGACTCGGTGGGCCGAAGGGCCCATATTAATGATGTATCTCTAAACCAAGGGTCCCAAACCTGGGGTAAATTTACCCCCCAGGGGGTAAATTTCGCTTACCCAGGCGGTAAATTTGTTGATTCTAGATTTGTACATATTTTTTCTCATTGGCTGACTGTGTTTGGTTCTGGTATATCTGTTCATCATTAGTTGTTCATAAATAAGTGAAATAACTTTGTTATGTGCTATTAAAGTTACCTGGGGTAAACGGGACGAAAAAGGTTGAGAATCCCTGCTCTAAACAAAACTTAACTAAACGAACAATGGTCGGTATATATGTGATGGGCTGAAGGGCTTGTTTCTATGCTGTACCACGCTGTGATTCATTGTTTCAATAGAGGGGTTTGAAAATATGGATGAGAATTTTAAATTAGGCTATTGTAACCTTCCATACACTAGGGCACTGTCTGATTCACCTCTACCCCATTGTGGACTTTGGACTTTGTCTCTGGAACTGATGCACTACAATGCTGAGAACTACATTTTGCACTCTGTATCTTCCCCTTTGCTCTACCTTTGGACTTGAGTTTGCCATGTTTGTTCTTAAGTATAGAATTATCTGATTGGAGTAGATAACATACAAAGCAAAGCTTTTTGTTGTTCCTCAGTACACATGCTACAGTTCAAACATTGATTTTCTGGCAACTGATCTGGCACCTCCTTAATCTGGACAAAATCATGAGAGTGCATTTGAATCCCCTCCGGCAGTCCACCCGACAATGTGGCCTCGAGGTCGGGTGGGGCAGCCGATCTCGAGCTCATTGGGATTTCCACGCCAATCGGCGGGTCGAATTTGCCCCCTGCGTCCAGGGCTCTGGAACTCTGGCCCGGCCAGAGCCGGCAGATCCTTTCCCATAGCCGACTTCCGCAGCTAACTTTGTTGCCGGTATCTCGGCCCCCCGCCGACCCAGGCAGACCATTATGGTACCGTTAGACTCCCCTCTGAGGCCGTGACCTCTGTTGTGCCGGCAAAATGAATAATACGGCAAGGCTCTGGAATCAAGGGTGCCGGAAAATCGATCGTGGACCTGTAATAGTAAACCTAAACTTGCAGGAGGATTAGGGGTGATCTTATAGATCGGGTAGATGCACATTCTCTTGCTCAGAGTAGGGGAATCGAGAACCAGAGGACATGGGTTTATGGTGAGGGGGGGGAGGTTTAGTAGGAACCTGAGGGGTAACTTTTTCACGCAAAGGAAAGTGAATGCAGGGAAACAAAGTGCCAGAGGAGGTAGTTGAGGCAGGGACTATCGCAATGTTTAAGAAACATTTAGACAGGTACATGAATAGGACAGGTTTAGAGGGATGTGGGTCAAACACAGGCAGGTGGGACTAGTGTACATGGGGCATGTTGGTCGGTGTGGGTAAATTGGGCTGAAGGGCCTGTTTCACGCTGTATGACTCTGTGACTATGACTCTGAACCTAAAGTAGATTAGCAAGGTCACTGCGGCGATATAAAAGGTTGGAAGTACAATTTGAAATGGTTGAAAACTAATTTAGATAGTTTCGTTTAGTTTTGTTTATTGTCGCACGTATGGAGGTACAGTGTAAAGCTTTTGTTGCGTGCTATCCAATCAGCAGCAAGTCAATACTTGATTATAATCGAGCCGTTCACAGTGTACAGATACATGATAAAGGAAATAACATGAATAACGTTTAGTGCAAGATAAAGCAAATGAAGTCTGATTAAAGATAGTCCGAGGTTCTCCAATGAGGTAGATAGTAGCCCAGCACCGCTCTCTATTTGGTGATACGATTAGTTTAGTTGCCTGATAACAGCTGTTCCTGAATCTGGAGGTGTGCGTTTTCACACTTCTGTACCTTTTGCCTGATGGGAGAGGGGAGAAGAGGGAGGAAGAGGAGGAAACTCCATAAAGGGAGGATTTATGTGACAATTTCAGTGGATTTTATATTGTATTTAAAATTAAAAACTAACCCAAAAATACCAGCAGGAGACTGAAGAGTGAAAGAGCTAAGTAACCCGAACTCAGGTTACGTTTAATCTACGGGATAAATAGAATGCGACCTCGTCAGATTTATGTCAGGTCGCGGGGAGCTCCGCCTGCCACGGGTACCAGGTAATCCCGTGCTACCTGCTCCATGGTCGGATAGTCGGCGACTAAACCGTCTCCTCCACCTGGTTTGCCAGGTGAGGAGGGGGCTGTGGACCTCCAGCTGGACCAAAAACAAGACCTGTCAAAGGGCGGATGAGATTCTGGCGAGCCAACGGCCATCCTCACTTCAGTAGAGGTTGCGATCACTGTCGTACATAGCATTGTAAGGAATGATGATAAAGCAGACACACCAAAATCCTATACTTCCAGCGGCGGAAGTCCGCAGGAACTGGAGGACAGAGATGTGTGGTGCGTCCATCACTGTTCCCATTGGAAACCAGCACCATTGCATCGCTAATGTTTTCAACGATGATGATGATGTGATTTAAAGCTGTCAGCTGTGTGAAATAGGATTATTTTTACAACCACCTCCTGCGCTAAAAATCCAAGCAAAGGATTCTTCTCGATTCCGCAGGTCACTGCCACGTTATCAAGTCAAGCAACACATCAACTGTCTGTTACCCTGATCAGCATTTATTTGCAAGGGGATTGCATTAATTATTTCCTTCTCACTGCTATCTGGAAGTTGTCCCATGTTTCCGATGCATATTCCGTCTGAAGAAATTAATGGAATAACATTGACAAATCAGTTATTTATAATCTCTGTCTGTGGAAGGAAGGGCTGTGGAATTTGCTTTACTGGAGAGCCTTAAAGAAAGGACACAAAATGCTGGAGTATCTCAGCGGGTCAGTCAGCATCTCTGGAGAAAAAGGAATAGGTGATGTTTCAGATCGAGACCCTTCTTCGGACTGATAGTCAATTTACAGAGGGCCAATTAACATACAAACCCGCGCTTCTTTGGGATGTGAGAGGAAACCGGAGCACCCAAAGGAAACCCATGCCGGCACAGGGAGAACATGCAAACTCCACACAGATATCGCTCGAGGTCAGGATGAAACTTGGGCCTCTGGCGTTGTATGGCAGCAACGCTCCCAGATACAGGAGCTTGAATGGCCGAACATTCAAACTTAATGACAGCTTCTTGCCCTCTGCTACAGATTCCTGAACCAATCGTCTCTTTCATACACACAGTGGCACAGCAGTAAAGTTGCTACCTTACAGCACCAGAGACAATAGACAATTGGTGCAGGAGTAGGCCATTCGGCCCTTCAAGCCAGCACCGAGACCCAGGTTCGATCCTGTCTATGGGTGCTCTCAGTACGGAGTTTGTATGTTCTCCCTGTGATTGCGTGAGTTTGTATCCAGTTTGCTCCCACACTACAAAGATGGACAGATTTGGAGGTTAAATGGCTTCTGCAAATTGTCCCTAGTGTGTAGGATAGATCTAGTATACGGGTGATCGATGGTCAGTGCAGACTTGGTGGGCCGTTTTGATTTCCATATTACATTTATCATTGTATCTGTCATTACCAGGTATACTGTTCACTCACTGAGCTACAAGCAAACAAGGAATTTGACTTCGGAGTCACGTGAGTGACTACGTGAAGAAGCCCGCCAGCCCGCATGCGCGTCAATACGTCTAACGCATGGCGCACGACTGGCTGGGAGGAGGGTCGCTCCTCCAGCGGTAAGTTTCAAACCCTGCAGGTAAGATTTAAACTTATTCTCAGGTTGTATTTTTTGGTTGCAGGAATCTCTTTTACAGAGTTTCCTGCTGGATATGGAAATCCGGGGCGAAATCCAGATGGGCCGCGGGGAAACCGGCTACGGAGGACTGCGGGAGTGCGGGTAGCCGGCGGCCGTCGGGTTCGCCCCCCGAGTCACTGACAGTGCGGTCAGCGACTTCTTACTTTGCCAACCCCCGAAAGGGGGTAAAGCCAAACGAAAGTCTGAGAGGCCTGTGGACTAGGATGAGTCAGGCCAGTAGGGTTCCCCTCCGACAAATATGGGTAGCGTCCTCGGGCGTTTATCCCAGATGGAGCACCTCATGGAGAGGATGCTCCATCATAATATGCTCCGTGATACGGCGACATATCAGCAGAGGTTTCCTTTGGTACCTGTGGCAATGCCTGTTTCAGGGCTGCTTAAAAATCTCCCTCTCTGTGGATGGGAGTGTCAGGGGTCAGTATATGACTGACTCCGAATTCGGAGGTATGTCCGTGGAACATACTGGAATGCATGCATGAGGTTCAAGAATTGTCTGCCATGGCATCAAGGCTTGCGATACCCTCGCAAACAAAGGAGCCGCTGCAAGAAGAGCTGGCTTCCAGCATCAACTACATCACGTCACATCATTACAGGAACAGGTGACGGCTGCAAAATACCATACATCTGTAAATTGTGCATCCCTGAAAGAGCCGGCAGTGAACAGCGCTATCTGGGGGTATATTGGAGGAGGCATCAAAGCCCAGGAAATGAAACTCCAACAATTTTTTTTAAATTACTGGCCTCAGGCATCATGGCATTTGCCAGATCTGTGGATGGCGGGGCCTTATCGGACTTTCAGCAGGATGCCCTGGCGTTGATGTGCAATGCACACTTCGAAATGAACTGCTTTCGGAAGGACGCCATCGGACCTGCCTTAAATCCCAAAATTTGCAGGCTTAGGTAAGGCCAGCAAAGTCCAGCCGCCGAATCTTCTCTTCGGGGAAGACCTACCCAAACAGGTAAAACACCTGGATGAGGAAGCAAAAGCTGTCGGGCTAATCAAGGTACCAACGACGAGCAAAGCTTCAACATTTCGGCGACAACATCCCTACGCCTCCATCAGCAGTAAGCGGTTCACTGAAGCTGGTGGCAGCTCGGAAGCTGTTTTTCTCTGGGCAGAGGTCTTTTAGGCCAAGGCCCAAGCCGGCCCTCATGGAAAATGCGCAATCCACGCACCCCAGCAGGCCTACCCTCCAAATCTCGAGGACGGAAATAGAACCCGCATCAGGGGCCTTTGGGCCTACCATAAGACCACCGGTAACCATGGAGGTAGGTGGGTCTGGTTCTTTCCGGAACATGGGGTGTGTGGATCAGTTACAAGTTGGTGGTAGATTACACTTGTTTTTGCACAAATGGCGGTGGATAACATCAGATCAGTTTATACTGCACAGTATACAAGGGTTCCAAATTGAATTTTCCCTTAACTCATTGCCACCCATACAACATACACCGTCGGGCATTTATTCACTCCAAACAAGAAGGTTTGGATATACAAGCAGAAATTCATAAATTACACACAAAAGGGGTAATTGAGAAGTCAAGTCAATGTCCAGCCGTCTAATCTTCTGTTTGGGTAAGACCTATCCAAACAAGTAAAGGATCTGGATAAGGAAGCAAAAGCTGTCAGGTTAATTAAAGCACCCACGACGAGCAAAGCTTCACCGTTTCGGCGACGACACCCCTGCGCCTCCAGAAAAGAAAGATGGAGCATGTCGGATCATCCTTGATTTAACTCACACTTAACTCACATGTGCAGTATAGACATTTTAAAATGGGAAACTTCGTTACTGCCTAACAACTGATTCTCAAAGGATGCTTTATAGCATGCATCAATTTCAAAGATGTATATTATTCAGTTCCCATTCACAGGGATCACCGGAGATGTTTGAAATTTAGCTGGATGGGGCAACTATGGCAGTTTAAAGCGTTGCCTAATGGGCTAACTTTAGCTCCCAGGTTATTTACCAAATTACTAAAACCGGTGCTTGGGCTGCTCAGAGCTCAAAAACACATTGTTACGGCCTAACTGGATGATACTCTAAAACACTGTATTTGGCTAAATTAGCTGTTTCAGCCATGAAACTCATATTTGAGAAATTGGGGGTTCTCATCTATCCAGTTAAATCTAAGTTGATGCCAACTAGAGTTATTGATTATTTGGGATTTACCTTTAACTCTATTAATATGTCTGTGACGCTGCCCTGGGGCAAGAGATTAGAATTATAGATGCCTGTAACAACCTTGTTGTTATGAAGCAGCCTTCTATTCGCCAGGTGGCTAGGGTAATTGGCAATTTAGTGGCTGTTTTTCCAGCTGCGCAATTTGGACCTTTGCATTATCAGAACTTACAACGTGCAAAGGTGCAAGCTCTCATGTACCATTTAGGTGATTTAAAAGACCTATGCTATTACCAGCTGAAGCTAGCAGAATTACAATGGTAGACAGCCATATTTAGCATTGCTACAGTAACTTTTGGTCAGTAAACCTTCAGTTATATTACAAACTGATGCTAGTGCTCAAGGATGGGAAACTAATAATACCATCTCTAGTTGCGGAGGCAGATGGGATGTGCATGAGTTACCAACTCTTCAGTTATATAGTATCAACTACCTGGAGATACTGAAAGCATTCTATGGGTTAAAGGCTTATTGTGGGAATATTCATATTCTGCATGTTCAACTACAAGTTGATAACACTACGACAGTGGCATATATTAATCACATGGGTGGAATCAAGTCAGTATCCTGTGATAGTTTACCTAACCTCATTTGGTGCTGGTGTATCGTCACGTAAATTTAATGACAATACAGAATGGATGTTGCATCATAAAGTATTGAATGATATTGTTGCTCGGTGTGGAACACCGAATATCGAATTGTTTGCATCTAGGCTCAAACACCAGTTGCAAAAATATGTGGCATGGGAGCCAGACCCAGGGGCAGTGGCGATAGATGCATTCTCGATACACTGGGGAGGAATGTTCTTTTATGCCTTTCCTCCATTTTGCCTCATCATTCAGGTCTTGCAAAAAATCCAGCAAGATTCCGCTTCAGGCATTTTCGTAGTGCCTGACTGGCCTATGCAGCCATGGTTCCCGCTGATGTTGGGAATGATATAGAACCTTATATGGGTATTTCTAACACAAACATTTGCTGGTTCATCCCGTTACTCGGGAAGCCACCCTCTGCATGATAGAATCAATTTATTGAGTTGCAGACTCTAAGAAGATCGTTCCTGGGGCTCGGGTTGTCAGACCGAACCGTGGACGTGATCACTGCAGCTTGGAGGGATAGCACCAAAAAGCAGTACATTTCCTGGTCAGGAGATGGGAAATGTTTTGTTTAAATGCTAATATAACATATAATACGGCACGGATAACTGACGTCTTGGAGTTCCTTTCAAATGGTTCGTTGACAAAAAATTAAGTTATAGTGCCATTAACTGTGCCACAAGTGCCTTGTCATCATATTTGCTGCTGCGATCAGGACCCACTCTGTCGGGTCTCACCCTCTGATATCCAGATTTATGAAGGATATCTTTAACACAAATCCTCCCAGGCCCAGGAACACGGTAGTATGGGATATTAACATTGTGATAACACTATTTCGCCGGTGGGCTCCAGCTACGTCTTTATCTTTGGCCCGGCTCTCATATAAGGTAGTTATGCTCATGAGGCTGGTTTCAGTGCAAAGCTTCCAGTCGTTGCATACGCTACGGCTGAACAGAATGGTCAACAAAATAACGTTCTATGTAAATGAGTTATTTAAACTAAGCAGACCGGGGGCGTTGGGTCTAAAGCTGCAATTTCTGGCATATCCTATGGACCACAGATTGTGTGTTGTCACACATACTCATCAATATTTTAAGGCTACAAAGAACTTTAGAGGCACTGAGCTGGCAATGTTTGTTAGACACAAAAAAACACAGAACAGGGTTTCAGTGCAGACCATCTCCAGATGGTTTAGATATGTATTGGCTTGTGCAGGAGTGAACATTGATGTTTTTAAATCTCACTCCACCAGGGCTGCGATAACATCAGCAGCAAGGTTCATGGAGGTTCCGCTGGACCGCATCCTAGCGACAGCAGGATGGTCAAATGAGCAGGCTTTCCAAACCTTTTATAATAAACCGATTGCCAGGCCGGGTTCGTTTGCCAACTCAATTTTAAGTTCTATCCAATAATTTGCTTATTATTTGCTTATTATTAGCATCAGCATATTTTAAATCTATGTCATGTCTGAATGCATTATCTTTTCAATCATCTTTGGTCAACTAATGCAGTGTGTTGCATGGACTCGTGTTCGCGGCATGAAATCACAGAGCTTTGAAATCTTCACGTAGTCACTCACGTGACTCCGAAGTAAAATAGGAAAATTAAATGAGAACTTACCAGTTTGAAGTTTGATCTTTATTTTATGAGGAGTTACGATGAGGGATTACGTGCCCTCCGCTCCCAACCCTCTTCTCATAAAGGTCATGTGGTAGTTCTAGTTTCTCGAATCTTCCTATAATCAGTTCAACAACTGTTTCTGTGATTTCACACCACTGCTTTGAAGGTTGACGAGCATGCGGGCTGGCGGGCTTCTTCACGTAATCCCTCATCGTAACTCCTCATAAAATAAAGATCAAACTCCAAACTGGTAAGTTCTCGTTTAATCTTCCTATTTCATTGCACCCCACCCAGTGCTTGTGCAATAAATTAATCTGAAGTTTAGTTAGTTGAGTTAAGTTTAGTTGAGTTTAGTTTAGAGATACAGCATGGAAACAGGCCCTTTGGCCCAACGAGTTCACCCCAACTAGTGATTTCCACACACTAACACTATCCTACATATACTAGGGATAATTCACAGAGGCCAATTAAGCTACAAGCTGGCATGTCTTTGGAGTGTGGGAGGAAACCGGAGCAGCCGGAAAAAACCCCATGCAGTCACAGGGAGAACGTGCAAACTCCATACAGACAGCACCCGTAATCAGGATTGAACCTGGGTCTCTGGCGCTGTGAGGCAATAACTCTACCACTGCGCCACCGTGCCGTCCCCACTGAATAGATTCAGGACGAAGACTTTTCTGACTAAGAGAATTGGCCTGTAGAGGTTAGAGCAGGGGTCGGCAACCTTGTTCTGCATAGGGGCCGGGACGCATGTGTACGTCTATCACGTGTACACACGGATCCCGCCCCCATCCCGCCCTGGATGGAAGGCATCAAATCACGTGTTCACAGAAGGTAGCCAAAAATGCTGGAGAAACTCAGCGGGTGAGACAGCCTCATGCAATCTTTACATGTTTCACCCGCTGAGTTTCTCCAGCATTTTTGTCCACCTTCGATTTTTCCAGCATCTGCAGTTCTTTCTTAAACGTATTCACAGAAGGTGTGCGGCCGTGCCAGCGGCTTTGCGCAGGATGCGGTACAGCCAGAGCTCGGCCGCATGCTCGGCCGCGCTCGGGGCGGGCGCTCGGCGGGCCGGATGATTACGGGGGGAAAAAATCTGCCTGCGGGCCGGATGATTTTGTGTTCTGGGCAGCATTCAGCCCGGGGGCCATAGGTTGCCGACCCCTGGGTTGGAGGTTAATTGGCCTCCATGCCACCGTGCCGCCCCAATCTGAATCTGAATATAAATCTGAATTTCTTCTGCATCCAAATATAACTGATAGGTGGGTAACTTACCACTTATCACTCCTTTGCCGAAATGGTTTTACAAAGAATTTGCATTGTGTAATTATCCGCTGACTATATTTATCGTGTTGCTGTGGTTTCTGCCATTAGATATGCTTGCTGTCATTTCAAAAGGCTCCGCTGGATAGGACTGAGCAGACTGTTACACTTTCACTTGGCGTTGCTTGTTGTGAGCACAAGAAAATAAGAGTCGGAACTAGACATATGTTCCCCCGAGACTGCTGAATGTAAACAGAGAGAGTAAACAGCATAATCCTAAAACAATCTGGTGAAATGTCACCAACCTGAAATAACCGACTCTGTTTCTCTTTGTGAATTTATTCACAACATGCAGATGCCATATTCAATGTTGGCAGTTCTGACACACCATAAACTACCCAGGATCATGGGTACCCATCATAGGGCGGTCAGTGGCACGGCTGGTAGAGCCGCTGTCTCATGGCTCCAGAGACCCGGGTTCGATCCTGACCTCGGGTGCTGTGTGTAGTTTGCATGTTCTCCCTGTGGCAACGTGGGTTTCCTCCGGGCGCTCCGGTTTCCACCCACATTCCAAAGAGGGAGTCTGTGGGTTTGTAGGTTAATTGGCCCTCTGTAAATTGCCCCGAGTGTGCAGGGAGTGGGTAAGAAAGTGGGAGAACTAGTGTCAACTGGTGATCGATGGTTGGCATGGACATGGTGGGCTGAAGGGCCTGTTTCCAAGCTGTATCCCTAAGGTAAACTAAACTATGAATAATTGATGGTTATGCAATAAATTTATGCAATAAATTATGAATTATACTGTCCTATGAAACAAGATATAATGCAACCCTTATACAAATCCCCTAGTAGATCGCTGCTGAGGTGAGTTCATTCGTTAATTAGTAGAGATCTATACTCAGTTCATTTTCTGGTTTGCAGATAAACAATTACCAAGAGCAGACAAAGATAGACACATGGTGCTGGAGTAACTCAGTGGGTCAGGCAGCATCTCTGGAGAACATGGATTGGTGACATTTTGGGTGGGGGCCCCTTCTGCAGACCAATTTGGCATCATGTTTGGAACAGACATTGTGGGCCGAAGGGCCTGTTCCTGTGCTGTAGTCAGGATCAAACCCGGGTCTATGGTGCTGTGAGGCAGCGGCTATACCAGCTGCACCACCGTGTTGCAAATGTGTATGGGCAATAAAGATTAGCCTGCCAGTGACAGCCATACCTCATAAGTGAGTCATTAAAAAATAGAGCTAGCTGTACAACTTGAATTATAGGCTCATAAAATACAATTGAACATAACCGAATGCAAATTGTACTTTCCAAGATTAAAGGTATTTTTTCTGCAATTTGACATATCTTTGCCTGACTTTATTTATAGAAGATAGACACAAAGTGCTGGAGTAACTCAGCGGGTCAGGCAACATCTCTGGAGAAAAAGGATGGGTGACGTTTTGGGTCGGGACCCTTCTTCAGACTGAAAGTAGTGGCTAAGGGGGGGAGAACCTCCTCTAGTATCTTTGGGGAGAACTGGAGGTAGGAAACGGTCAGAATTAATCAGGGCCGGTAACAGGTGACCAAGGAAGGGTGGAGCCCATGGTCCACTGTTGGCTGGGCAAGAGGTGATAACAAAGGGACACAACCATGCTAACAGTGGAACTGGTAAAACAACCAGGGTGGGGAGTTTACACCACTGGGTTGTAAGCTGCCCAAACGGAATATGAGGTGTTGTTCCTCCAGTTTACTTGTGGTCTCACTCTGACAGAAGAGGGTCTCATCCACTCATTTATCTCCCCCCGCCTTGATTACTGCAACTCCTTTTACACTGGCATCAGCCCATCATCCCTGTCCCGCCTGCAATTGGTCCAAAACGCCGCAGCGAGACTCCTGACGGGCACCCGAAGAAGGGACCACATCACCCCGATCCTGGCCTCTCTCCACTGGCTCCCTGTGCGGTTCCGAATCAATTTCAAGCTCCTTCTTTATGTAGATGGGGGCAAGCACTTAACGGGCTTGCCCCCACCTACATCTGCTTACCCAACATACCATCTCCAGGTCCCTCAGATCGGCCGACTTGGGGTTACTGACCATCCCGCGGTCTAGGCATAAACTTTCGTTCGAACCATGTCTGCTTGAATGAAAATAAATGGTATTCTAGCTCAGGGGCGACCGTGCTTTTGCGGTTGCAGCTCCTCGACTATGGAACAGCATCCCTCTTCCCATCAGAACTGCCCCCTCCATCGACTCTTTTAAGTCTAGACTTAAAATTTATTTCTACTCTCAAGCCTTTCTTGAGGCCCTCTGAGGGAGCGCTGTATGTATGTATTTATGTATGTATTGTTGATCTATGTACCACTGTTTGTATAACGTTAGTACCTGCACCAATGTAAAGCACTTTGGTCAACGAGAGTTGTTTTTAAATGTGCTATAGAAATAAAATTGACTTGACTTGACGTGACTTGACTCAACCCGAAACGTCGCCTATTTCCTTCGCTCCATAGATGCTGCCTCACCCGCTGAGTTTTTCCAGCATTTTTGTCTACCCAGTGTGGGAATGGGAAGGGGAGATAAAGTGTTTAGAAACCAGTCAGATGTTCAGAGCGTTGCATTATGTTTGAACAAAGAGTGTTCCAAGTACCTTTAGCGAGGGTAAAGATGTTAATTATAGTAGAATATAGTGACTGTAACAGGGCAAGCTGACCCAATGTAATTTAACTGTGCTCATTGAACTGAGAGCAACTTTTATATCCTATTTATTTTATAAATCAGCAAGTATTTAATCAGGGACTCATTTATCCTAACCTGACTGGTGCTAGGATAAAAGTCAGATTAATGCTGAAGGGATGAATCAGAGGGAACAGAGCCTAATGATGTGATCGAGACACAAGGAAATGCAGGTGCTGAAATCTTCAGCAAATCACAAAGTGCTGGAGGAATTCAGCTGGTCAAGCAGCATCTGTGGAGGGAATGGACAGATCTGTTTCGGGTCAGAATTCTTCTTCAGACTGATTGTAGAAGGGGAAAGGAAGCAGGAAAAGAGAAGTAAGGGTGGGACAAAACCTGGCATGTGTGTTATGGGCCAAACACGGGCAGGTGGGACTGATGTAGGTGGGGCATCTTGGTTGGCATCTCTAGAGAAAACAATGCAAGTCTGTCCAACCTGTCCCTGTGGCTGAAACCCTCTAATCCAGGCATCATTCTGAAGAAGGGTTTCGGCCCAAAATGTTGCCTATTTCCTTCGCTCCATAGATGCTGCCGCACCCGCTGAGTTTCTCCAGCACTTTTGTCTACCTTCGATTTTCCAGCATCTGCAGCTCCTTCTTGAACATCATTCTGGTATGATAGACACAAAATGCTGGAGTAACTCAGTGGCTCAGATTGGCATAAAAGGATGGTGACGTTTCAGGTCGGGATCCATCTTTTGAGTCTGAAGAAGGGTCAAGATCCGAAATGTCACCCATCCTCTTTCTCCAGAAGTGCCGCCTGACCCGTTGATTTCTCCAGCACTTTGTGTCTATCTTCGGTATATACCAACATCTGCAGTTCTTTGTTCTACATCAGTTTTCAAGAGAGAGTTAGATTTGGCCCTTAGGGCTAAGGGAATCAAGGGATATGAGGAAAAACCCTGAACGGGGGAGTGATTTTGGATGATCAGCCATTATCATATTGAATGGCGGTGCAGGCTTGAAGGGCCAAATGGCCTACACCTGCACATATTTTCTATGTTTCTGGTAAACCTCCTCTTCCTCTCCAAAGCCTCCACACCCTTCCTATAATGGGGCGACCAAAACTGCACAAAATACTCCAAATGGTCACGATTCTCTCTTGTGTCTAAAAACGTGTGCAGCAGGCACTAACATTTATTTGTGACAGTTTCCAAGACCTGGCTGATGATGCACAAAATGACTTGATGTTTGGGCAAGTTTTCTTAGTTGCACACGTACAAATCTCTCCCACTTACACCATCAATGGAGTTATGTCCCTGTCCCACTTAGGCGATTTTTTAGGCGACTACAGGCGACTAGGCTGTCGCCACATGGTTGCCGGGGTGTCGCCTTGTATGGTCGTGAGTAGTCTCCTCAGTCGCCCAAAGAATCGTAGTGTTTTTCTGGTCGCCGCTGGATTTTGAAATGTTCAAATCTTTTTGGCGACAGTCGGCTTGACGCCAATGAGCGTAGCCTGACGTAGGTGCTGTCGTAGGTTGTCGCCAGGATGATGTAGGTTGTTGCCGGGTGCTCACTTTGGTGAATTTCATTGGCGACTACCTACGTCAACCTACGTCAACCTGCGACAGGTACCGGCGACTGAATTGTCTCGTAGGTGGACGTTCTAATGGGTTGCTGGTTGTCGGTAACTTGCCGTAGCTTGACGTCGACTAGGTGGTAGGTTGTTGTAGACATTGTCGTAGGGGGGTCCAGTTGCCGGTTTTTCGGTGACCTGCTAAGATTATGACAGTCGCCGGCAGTCGGCGAAAAAATCGCCTAAGTGGGACAGGCCCATTAATCTTCCACGTAGTGTTAGCAGCGGTGATTTTCATGTACCGGCCAAGCAGGTTCAACCATGTTATGATTAGCCCACATCTAGGCTATTGATTCTCCAGAGATGTTGCCTGACCCACTGAGTTACTCCAGCACCTAGTGTCTATCTCTGGGCTATTGATATGTAGGAAGGAACTGCAGATGCTGGTTTACATCGAAGATAGTCAGGCAGTATCTCTGGAGAAAAGGAATAGGTGATGTTTCGGGTCGAGACCCTTCATCAGACTGAGAGTCAGGGGAGAGGGAAACGAGAGGTATGAGAACTGTTCAGAACAAATCAGAGCCAGCACTGATGACCAAGGAAAGGTGGAGCCCACAATGGTCCATTGTTGGCTGTGGTAAAGGTGATATCGAAGCGATATATGGATGCAAACTGTGGAACTAGCAGGATGACTAGGACGGGGGAGGAATGGAGAGAGGGCCTGCAAGGGTTACTTGATATTAGAAAAAATGTAGAGAAAATGAGACAAGACGAATATCGATTTCTCTAATATTTATTGAAGTTACATGACTTTAGAGATACAGCATGGAAACAGACCCCTCGGTCCACCGCCGACCAGCGATCACCCTGTACATTGGCACTATCCTACACACACTAGGGGCAAATTAACCTACAAATCCGCACGTCTTTGGAGTGTGGGAGGAGACCGGAGCATCCGGAGAAAACCCACGCGGTCACAGGGAGAACGTGCTAACTCCGTACATGCAGCACCCGTGGTCAGGATTGAATCCGGGTCTCTGGCGCTGTAAGGCAGCAACTCTACCGCTGCGCCACTGCCCCGCCCTAGTCTGTGCGATGGACTGGGCTACATCCACCACTCTCTGGAATTTATTTATTGGCGGTACATTCACAGGAGACTCTACCTCAAAGTGTAGCAAGATTGGAACTAACTTCAATCAGTTGTAGAGAGTTTGGCCACTACTGATACACTCTGCTAAACTGGTCCACAGAGGTTGCATTTATTTGAAAACAGTGCATAAACATGTAATTTAAAACTCTCTATCGAATTAGCACTCATATTGAATTAACATGAGTACTTTATTTTAATTGGATACACTAAATTATAAAAAGCTCTAACATTTTGTTGCTATGGGTTTTTTTTTTTTTAATTAGCTCCGTTATATTTAAAGCGGCCAGTATTTTTCTCTGTTGCAGAGGTTTGAGAAAAGTGGTTATCAAAGCTACCTCATGCCTCTTTGGTTAATTATGCAATTTTCCAAAAGAATCATTCAAAAATACAGGAACATTTAAAAATAGAATAATCAGGATTTGTATCAATGGAAGGGAGTTTGGTTTGTGTGAGCCAGACCATCACACAAACCAACCTCCCTTCCATTGACTCCATTTATATCTCACGCTGCCACGGAAAGGCCACCAGCACAATCAAGGAGGAGTCACACCCTGGCCACTCCCTCTTCTCCCCTCACCCATCGATCAAAAAGTACAGAAGTGTGAAAACGCACACCTCCTGATTCAGGGACAGTTTCTTCCCAGCTGTTATTAGGCAACTGAACCATCCTACCACAACTAGATAGCTACAATCTACCTCATTGGCGACCTCAGACTATCTTTCATCGGACTTTAGTGGCGTTATCTTGCACTAAACGATATTCATGTTATTCCCTTTATCCTGTATCTGTGGATGGCTTGATTGTAATCATGTATTGTCTTTCCGCTGACTGATTAGCACTTATCAAAAGGTTTTCACTGTACCTCGGTACACGTGACAATAAACTAAAGTCAGCTTAACTCAAGTCAAAGGAACTGCAGGTGCTAGTTTGTACCGAAGATAGACACAAAGTGCTGGAGTAACTTAGCAGGTCAGGCAACATCTCTGGAGAAAAAAGACGGTTGACGTTTCGGGTCAGGATCCTTCTTCAGACTTCTTCATATTCTGAAGAAGGGTCCCAACCCGAAACGTCATCCATCCTATTTCTCCAGAGATGCTGCCTGACCTGCTGAGTTACTCCAGCACTTTGTGTCTATAAGCAGGATATGGTTGCTTTTGTCAAGTGTTTGAGATTGAGTAAACCTTGGGTTTAGAAAAAAATAATTTAATAAAAATGTTTCAAGTCTTTCAGGCCTGAAGAATTGGTCTTATTAAAGGCGTATGATTAGGGGGTCAAAGCAGCACAGTGGTAGAGACGCTGCCTCACAGTGCCGGAGACACGGGTTCGATCCCGACCTCAGGTACTGTCTGTGTGCGTGGGTTTCCTCCGGGTGCTCCGGTTCTTCTCAAAGATGTACAGGTTTGCAGGTTAAATGACCCTCTGTAAAATGCCCCGAGTGTGCAGGGAGTGGGATAACATAGAACTAGTGAGGTTTTTGAAAAATAGCTGTTCCTGTACCAGGTGTTGTGGGACTTCAGTACAACTTGTCTGATGGTTAACATGGACCCAGTGGGCTGATGGCCCCTTTTTCCATGCTGTATCTCTAAACTAAAATTTCTGACAGGGTGGATAGATAGGCTGTGGTTCCTCTGGGTGAGGAGTCTACTAATAAACACAAAAGAAACAAGTCCATGGTAGTGTCTTCTTCTTCATTTCGTGTCCATCTTGTTACAAATGTTGGCCTCGCTGTCATCTTCCGTCCTGAAAAGGACGCAAGCTTCCAGCGACAATCAGTGGAAGCTATCACTTGTCGCAATAGATGATGGTGGTAGCAGAATTAGCTGGGGATACTTCCAGTTTCCAGCCCCGCGACGTGGACGCTTCTGCTATGGGGCCACTGGTAGAGTGTGAGGCGGTCTGCTGTGTTCCGTTGCCGAGGTAGGTTTATGGTTGTGCGGGTTGGTTCAAGAACCTGATGGCTGTAGGAAAGTAGCTGTTCCTGACTTCAGGCTTCTGTACCTCCTGCCCGACGGTAGCAGCGAGAAGAGGGCACGGCCCATTTTATGTCTTTTTTACATTTCTTGGTATCTTCATAGGCTGACGGGATGTTGCCTCAAGCTGAGAAGTCACAGAACAATGAGATAAATCCTTTGGCTCAAAGAACCATGACTCCCCAGAGTTATTTTCACCAGAGGGATGAACCTCCTAGTTTACAGTTGAGAGTTTAGAAAGATAAAACATGGAAAGAGGCCCTTCGGCCCACCAAGACCATGCTGACTGGCAATCACTAGTTCTATCCTACACACTAGAGACAATTTGCAGAGGCCAATTAACCTCCAAACCTGTATGTCTTTGTAATGTGGGAGGAAACATGTGGGATTTAGATTCTTAGATCACTGGGATCTGTTTTGGAGTAAAAGGGAACTGTACAAAAGGGACGGATTGCATCTTAACAGGTGGGGGACCAGCATTCTGGCAGGCAGATTTGCCACTGCTACATGGGTGGTTTTAACTGAATAAGGGGGGTGGGGTGTCGAATGGGATTGTTGAGGATGGAGTTAAAGGGAAAGGGTTTCTTAAATGTGTGAGCGTAGAGACAGAGGGGTGTAAAATGAGGGTAGAAGCAATAGGTAGCAACGTGAAAAGTAAAAGTGGCAGGCAGACAAATCCAGGGCAAAAATCAAAAAGGGCCACTTTTCAACATCATTGTATAAGGGGTAAGAGTGTTGTAAAAACAAGCCTGAAGGCTTTGTGTCTCAATGCAAGGAGCATTTGTAATAAGGTGGATGAGTTGAATGTGCTGATAGCTATTAATGACTATGATATAGTTGGGATCACGGAGACATGGCTCCAGGGTGACCAAGGCTGGGAGCTGAACATCCAGGGATATTCAATATTCAGGAGGGATAGACAGAAAGGTAAAGGAGGTGGGGTAGCGTTGCTGGTTAGAGAGCAGATTAACGCAATAGAAAGGAAGGACATTAGCTTGGAGGATGTGGAATCGATATGGGTAGAGCTGCGAAACACTAAGGGGCAGAAAACGGTAGTGGGAGTTGTGTACAGGCCACCTAACAGTGGTAGTGGAGTTGGGGATGGCATCAAACAGGAAATTAGAAATGCGTGCAACAAAGGTAAAACAGTTATAATGGGTGACTTCAATCTACATATAGATTGGGTGAATCAAATTGGCAAGGGTGCTGAGGAAGAGGATTTCTTGGAATGTATGTGGGATAGTTTTCTAAACCAACATGTAGAGGAACCAACGAGAGAGCAGGCTATTCTAGATTGGGTATTGAGTAATGAGAAAGGGTTAGATAGCAGTCTTGTTGTGCGTGGCCCCTTGGGCAAGAGTGACCATAATATGGTTGAGTTCTTCATTAGGATGGAGAGTGACATTGTTAATTCAGAAACAAGGGTCCTGAACTTAAAGAAAGGTAACTTTGAGGGTATGAGAAGTGAATTGGCCAAGATAGACTGGCAATTGATTCTTAATGGGTTGACGGTAGATATGCAATGGAAGGCATTTAAAGACTGCATGGATGAACTACAACAATTGTTCATCCCTGTTTGGCAAAAAAATAAATCAGGGAAGGTAGTGCATCCATGGATAACAAGGGAAATCAGGGATAGTATCAAAACAAAAGATGAAGCGTACAAATTAGCCAGAAAAAGCAGCCTACCAGAGGACTGGGAGAAATTCAGAGTCCAGCAGAGGAGGACAAAGGGCTTAATTAGGAAAGGAAAAATAGATTATGAAAGAAAACTGGCAGGGAACATAAAAACTGACTGCAAAAGCTTTTATAGATATGTGAAGAGAAAAAGATTAGTTAAAACAAATGTAGGTCCCTTGCAGTCAGAAACAGGTTAATTGATCATGGGGAACAAGGACATGGCAGACCAATTGAATAACTACTTTGGTTCTGTCTTCACTAAGGAAGACATAAATAATCTGCCGGAAATAGCAGGGGACCGGGGGTCAAATGAGATGGAGGAACTGAGTGAAATCCAGGTTAGCCGGGAAGTGGTGTTAGGTAAATTGAATGGATTAAAGGCCGAAAAATCCCCAGGGCCAGATAGGCTGCATCCCAGAGTACTTAATGAAGTAGCCCCAGAAATAGTGGCTGCATTAGTGATAATTTTTCAAAACTCTTTAGATTCTGGAGTAGTTCCTGAGGATTGGAGGGTAGCTAATGTAACCCCACTTTTTAAAAAGAGAGAGAGAAAATGGGGAATTACAGACCAGTTAGTCTAACATCAGTAGTGGGGAAACTGCTAGAGTCAGTTATTAAAGATGGGATAGCAACACATTTGGAAAATGGTGAAATCATTGGACAAAGTCAGCATGGATTTATGAAAGGTAAATCATGTCTGACGAATCTTATAGAATTTTTCGAGGATGTAACTAGTAGAGTGGATAAGGGAGAACCACTGGATGTGTTATATCTGGACTTTCACAAGGCTTTCGACAAGGTCCCACATAAGAGATTAGTATACAAACTTAAAGCACACGGTATTGGGGGTTCAGTATTGATCTGGATAGAGAACTGGCTGGCAGACAGGAAGCAAAGAGTAGGAGTAAACGGGTCCTTTTCAGAATGGCAGGCAGTGACTAGTGGGGTACCGCAAGGCTCAGTGCTGGGACCCCAGCTATTTACGATATATATTAATGATTTGGACGAGGGAATTGAATGCAACATCTCCAAGTTTGCGGATGACACGAAGCTGGGGGGCAGTGTTAGCTGTGAGGAGGATGCTCGGAGTCTGCAAGGTGACTTGGATAGGCTGGGTGAGTGGGCAAATGCATGGCAGATGCAGTATAATGTGGATAAATGTGAGGTTATCCACTTTGGTGGCAAAAACAGGAAAGTAGACTATTATCTGAATGGTGGCCGATTAGGAAAAGGGGAGATGCAACGAGACCTGGGTGTCATGGTACACCAGTCATTAAAAGTAGGCATGCAGGTGCAGCAGGCAGTGAAGAAGGCGAATGGTATGTTAGCATTCATAGCAAAAGGATTTGAGTATAGGAGCAGGGAGGTTCTACTGCAGTTGTACAGGGTCTTGGTGAGACCACACCTGGAGTATTGCGTACAGTTTTGGTCTCCTAATCTGAGGAAAGACATTCTTGCCATAGAGGGAGTACAGAGAAGGTTCACCAGACTGATTCCTGGAATGTCAGGACTTCCATATGAAGAAAGACTGGATAGACTCGGTTTGAACTCGCTAGAATTTAGAAGATTGAAGGGGGATCTTATAGAAACGTACAAAATTCTTAAGGGGTTGGACAGGCTAGATGCAGGAAGATTGTTCCCGATGTTGGGGAAGTCCAGAACAAGGGGTCACAGTTTAAGGATAAGGGGGAAATCTTTTAGGACCGAGATGAGGAAAACATTTTTCACACAGAGAGTGGTGAATCTCTGGAATTCTCTGCCACAGAAGGTAGTTGAGGCCAGTTCATTGGCTATATTTAAGAGGGAAAGCAGGTACAGGATACTGAGTTGGATGATCAGCCATGATCATATTGAATGGCGGTGCAGGCTCGAAGGGCCGAATGGCCTACTCCTGCACCTATTTTCTATGTTTCTATGTTTCTATGAAACTGGAGCACCTGGAGAAAACCACTGGGAGATGTACAAACTCCATACAGACAGCACCCATAGTCAGGATCGAACCAGGGTCTCTGGCGCTGTAAGGCAGCAGCTCTACCGCTGCACCAGCGTGCTGCCGCTATTGAATATATTCAGGACGGAGACTTTATTTGAGCAAGAGAATTGGCCCGTGGACTTTAGGTGTTTCAGCTCCGAGGTTAGATTGGAGAGGTTGGGGCTGTTCTTCACAAAATAAAGTCCAGAGAAGGTTTAATGGAGGTGAGCAAGATTAGGACAGGTTCAGACAGGGTAGAGAGAGAGTAGTGGTTCAAAGATCCAGGAGGACAGGTTTAAAATACTGAGCAAAAGATATGATCGCAGAGTCATACAGCATGGAAACAGGCCCTTCGGCCCAGCTTGCCCATGCTGACCAAGATGCCCCGTCTACACTAGTCCCACCTCCCTGCGTTTGGTCCATATCCCACCTAAACCTTTCCTATCCATGTACCTGTTCCAAATGTCTTATAGTACCTGACTCAACTACCTCCGCTAGCAGCTCGTTCCATACACCCACCACCCTCTGTGTGGAAAAAGTTGCCCCTCAGGTTCCTATCGAATCTTTCCCCCCTTACCTTAAAGCTATGTCCTCTGGTTCATGTTTCCCCTACGCTGGATAAAAGACCCTGCATTTAGCTACCCTTATGATCTTACACACCTCCATAAGATCACTCCCTCAGTCTCCTGCGCTCCAAGGAATAAAGTCATAGCTTGCCCATCCTCTCCCTGTAGCTCAGGCCCTTGTGTCCGGCCAACATCCTCGTAAATCTTCTCTGAAGCCTTTTCAACTTAACAACATCCAGGCTGTAACAGGTTGACCAAAACTGAACACAATGCTCCAAATGCAGCCTCTCCAATGTCTTCTACAACTGTAGCAAAATATCCCAACTTCTAATAAAAAGGAACTGCAGATGCTGTTTTATACTGATAGACACAAAATGCTGGAGTAACTCAGCGGGTCAGGCAGGATCTCTGGAGTAAATGGATGTCTGAAAGAAGGGTCCTGACCTGAACATCACCTATCCATTTTCTCCAGAGATGCTGCCTGACCAACTGAGTAACTCCAGCATTTCATGTCTACGGTTCATAAGTTCATAAGTTATAGGAGAAGATTTGGCCCATCGAGTCCACTCCGCCATTCAATCATGGCTGATCTATCTTTCCCTCTCAACCTCATTCTCCTGCCACTCCCCATAATCCTGACGCCCGTGCTAATCAAGAATCTATCAATCTCCGCCTTAAAAATAGCCCTTGTCTTTGCCTCCACAGCTGTCTATGGCAATGAATTCCACAGATTCACCATCCTCTGACTAAAGAAACTCTCCTCATCTCCTTCCTAAAGGTACGTCCTTTCATTCTGAGTCTGTGCCCTCTGGTCCTAGACTCTCTCACTAGTGGAAACATCCTCTCCGCATCCACTCTATCCAGGCCTTATCCCAACCTCATCACTTCTATACTGTTTGCAGAGAGATTTCAAAAGGTTGCATGAATTGATAAAATATAACAAATCAATCCATTTTGTTTTCCGGTATAAATGTTGTGGCGAAGTTAAGCGTGCCTGCAAAAGTGCTGATGTAAGCCATTAAATGTTGACTTCAATGAAAATTGTTAATTGCGAACTAATTGAATTAACAGTGCTATTGGAGCAGTATAGATTTCAGCTAATGGCATTGGCGTGCTGCTAACTCTATCTGATCTTAGAATTGAGGCAAGATTACATTTATTTTCAGACTCAGAAACAACTTAATTTTCGTTCTGGCTGAGGCTCTAAGGATCCTGTGGCATTTTCTTTCTGGTTCAGTCAGTAGAGAGTTGGCAAAGAAATCGGTAGCCAGATTAAAGATGTTGGCTAAAATACCCAGAGTGAAAGATGAAAGAAATTAATTCTAATTTCACTGAGCTGTGATCTAGCACGTGTTGTCTGAGAGAATTATGCAAACAGTTTCAATTAGCCAAAAAGGATTGGGAAAATACTTGAAACGGGGTAATGGCTGCCTCACCAGCAGTCTGTCATGTCCCTTCTCTGTTTTTATTATTTTAAGTATGTCTTGAATGTTTGTTTTAATGTCTCTTGGTATGTTTTATGTGGGGGGTGCGGGGGGAACCTTTTTCAGTCACTTACCTCGACGGAGATGCGATTTTTCTCCGTGTTGCATCTCCGCCCCCCCTTTACGGCCTACAACGTGGAGTGGTGTGGCCTTTCCTGGAGACCGGCCCGGAGCTTCAACCCGCGGTGGCACTGCAGACTTACCATCGTGAAGCCTGGAATCTTTTGCCGAGGATCGCCAGTGCTGGAGTTCCGACCGCGGGGCCTGTGGACTTTAACATCGTGAAGCAGCGGTCTCCGGTAAGAAGCGGCGGACCCGGGAGCTCCATGCCGTGGAGTGTTCCGATCCGTCCCGACGCCGGAGTTTCCATCATCCCGACGAGAGGGCTTGGACATCGGACCGTCGGCAACGGCCCCGTTCAAAGGCCCCGACCATGGGTGAACAAAGGAGGAAGATGGCTGAACTTTATTGCCTTCCATCACAGTGAGGAATGTTGATTCCACTGTGGTGGATGTTTACGTTAAACTTTATTTTATGTGCTGTGTATATTTTTGCTTTTTACTTAGTATGGCTGTATGGTAACTCAAATTTCACTGTACCTTAATTGGTACATGTGACAATTAAATTGAATCTTGAATCTTGATATATTAGAGCGATTTTTCCAACAATTACAAAACTTGGGTCCAAGGAATGATTTCAAAGTATTACTTAGCATCAAGTTTCTAGGAGTAAATATCACCAGCAACTTTTCCTGGACTAGCCATATCGAAGAAATGGCCAAAGAAGCACACCACTCCTCTACTTCCTTCGAAGGCTTAGGAAGTTCGGCATGTCGCCAACAATCCTCACCAACTTCTACAAATGCGGCGTAGAAAGCATTTTATCAGGATGCATCATTGCATGGTTTAGGAACAGCTCCTATCCAAGACCGCAAGAAGTTGCAGAGAATTGTGGACGCAGTCCAGACCATCACACACAATCCATTAACTCCATCACCACTTCACGCTGCCTCGGCAAGGCCACCAGAATAATCAAGGACCAGTCACACCCTGGTCACTCCCTCTTCCCCCCTCTCCCATCAGGCAAAAGGTACAGTTTCTTCCCAGCTGATATCAGGCAATTGAACCATCCTATCACCATGTGGACCTACCATCTACTTCATTGAGACCCTTGTACTATCTTTAATCAGTTCTTTACTGGGCTTTATCTTGCACTAAATGTTATTCCCTTTATCATGTATCTGGACTGTGGACGGCTTGATTAGAGTCATAGTCATAGGGACATACAGCATGAAAACAGGCCCATCAGCCCAACCTGCCCACACTGACCAACATGTCCCATCTACACTAGTCCTATCTGCCTGCTTTTGGCCCATATCCCCCTAAACCTATCCCATCCACGTGCATGTCTAATTGTTTCTTAAATGTTGCAATAGTCCCTGCCTCAACTACCTCTTCAGGCAGCTCGTTCCATACACCCACAACCCATTTGTGTGAAAAGGTTACCCCTCAGATTCCTATCAAATCTTTTCCCCTTCACCTTAAACCTATATCCTCCGGTTGTCGATTCCCCCGACTGTAATCCCCGATTGTAATCAAGTATTGTCTTTTTGCCGATTGGATGGCATGCAACAAAAAAATAATATCACTGTACCTAGGTACACATGACAATAAACTAAACTAACCTACACTAAACAATGAGTATTGCAATCCGAACGTCCCATGCAAGAGTTGTTCACTTGAACTATAGCTGATCCAACAAGCACAAAGACCTCTTCAGTGTGGTAAGAAACACTGATTCTCTCTGGCTCACGGGCTCAGTAAAGGATTTTCCTTCTGTGACATTTTAATTCAGAATTTAAATAATAATAAGCTGGTCCCTGTGAACTAATTCATTCACACGCACCGACAATGGGATTAAATATCAATGATGGAAAGGGAATCATCAGATTGTTTCAGTGTGTAAGGAGCCAACAGGCAGAAGGTACAAAAGCTTGAAATCACATACATACAGATTCAAGGGCTGGAGTGTAGACTTTACAGATACAGTGTGGTAACAGGCCCTTTGGCCCATTGAGTCCATGCCGACCAGCGATCAACCTGTACACTAGCGCACCAGGGACAATTTCACAACTTACCGAAGCCAGTTAACCTACAAACCTGTACGTCTTTGAACTGTAGGAGGAAACCAGAGCACCCGGAGAATACTCACGAGGTCACAGGGAGAACGTACAAACTCCGCACAGATAGCACCCGTGGTCAGGGTAGAACCCAGGTCTCTGGCGCTGTAAGGCAGCAACTCTACCATTGCGCCACTGCGCTGTTTAAGAGGCTTCTGGATAGGCACATGGAAGTGTGAGGAATAGAGGGATATGGACCATGTACAGACAGATGAGATCAGATTAGCAGTCTGCAAGGATCCTGGCCTGAAATTTCACCTATCCCTTTTCTCCAGAGATGCTGTCTGGCCCATTAAGTTGCGCCAGCACTTTATTTCTATCTTTGGATTAAACCAACATCTGCAGTTCTTCATTTCTATACTATAGCTTGTCATCGTGTTCAACACAAACATTGTGGGCCAAAGAGTGCGTTCCTGTGGTGTACTGCTCTATGTTCTGAAGAGCTTCTTCCCCACTGTTATCAGACTACTGAATGGTTCTCCCATAAGCCAGGGTGTAGTTGTGATCTTCCAACCAACCTAATTGCAGATCTTGTACTTTTTCTCTTGAACACTATAACGCTGTAACACTATATTCTGAGCTCTGATACTTTTCTCTTTGCACTCCCTGTTATACTTGTGTGTGGTTCAGCATGGTAACAGGCCCTTTGGCACATCAAGACCGCACCGACCAGCGATCACCCATACACTAGTTCTATCCTGTACGCTAGGGTCAATTTACAGAAGCCAATTAAACGTACAAACACTGTACAGACAGCACTAAACGTTATTCACGTTATTCCCTTTATCATGTATCTGTGCACTGTGGATGGCTCGATTGTAATCATGTATTACCAGGGCTGGCACAATGATGCATCGGTAGAGTTGTGCCTCACAGCGCTAGAGACCCAGGTTTAATCCAGACTATAGGTGCTGTCTGTACGGAGTTTGTACGTTCTCCCCATGGGTTTTCTCCGGGTGCTCTGGTTTCCTCCCACATTACAAAGACGTACAGGTTTGTAGGTTAATTAGCTTCGGTGTGTTGTAAAATTGTCCCTAGTGTGTGTAGGATAGTGCTAGTGTACGGGGTGATCGCTGCTTGGTGGGCTGAAGGGCTGTTTCTCTAAAATCTAAAGTAAATCTTCTTTGCTTTTGCTTTTCATTCTCGCAGCCAATACTAATGTGCCGGGGAGCTGGCGATCTTTGTTTTAGAAAGGACCGGTCTCTCTTAAAATGAATATATTAATTTCTTCAGTTCAGTATTGTCCTCAAGATAATGCTTTCATTATAGCGAGAGTTCCATTGTGGATATTTCATCACAATAATAAAATGATAAAATTCTCTTGAGTGTGTTTTATACAAAATTAACATCACTGGATGGTAAGGTACAGTCATCCTCGAAATATCATTGCCACTCGGATAAAAGATTAAAGTCATAGTTATACTCAACACAAACAGGCCCTTTGGCCCAACCCATCCATGCTGACCAAGATGCCCCATCTAAGCTAGTCCCATTTGCCTGTGACTGGTCTATATCCCTCTAAATGTCTTTTGAATGCTGTCATTGTATCTGCCTCTATTACCACCTCTGGCAGCTTGTTCCATATGAGTTTTGAGTTTGAGTTTAGCGTATTGTAACTTGTACCGAGGTACAGTGAAAAGCTTTAGTTGCGTGCTATCCAGTCAGCAGAAAGACAATACATGATTACAATCGAGCCGTCCACAGTGTACAGATACATGATAAAGGGATTAATGTGAATAACGTTTAGTGCAAGACAAAGCCAGTTGAGTCAGATCAAAGATAGACCGAGGGTCTCCAATGAGGTAGATAGCAGTTCAGGACCGCTCTCTAGTTGATGGTAGGATGGTTCAGTTGCCTGATAACAGCTGGGAAGAAAACTGTCCCTGAATCTGGAGGTGTGCGTTTTCACACATCTGTACCTCTTGCCTGATGGGAGAGAGGAGAAGAGGGAGTGACCAGAGTGAGGTTGGTCCTGATTATGCTGGTGGCCTTCTGAGGCAGCGTGAGGTACAAATAGAGTCAATGGAAGGGAGGTTGGTGTGTGTGATGGTCTGGGCTACATCCACAATTCTCTGCAATTTCTTGCAGTCTTGGATGCAGCTCACCCACTACATACAACATTCTTAAAGGATTGGACAGGCTAGATGCAGGAAAAATGTCCCCCAAGTTGAGGATCCGGAACCAGGGGTCACAGTTTAAGAATAAGAGGTAGGCCATTTAGGGCTGAGATGAGGAAAAACGTTTTCACCCAGAGAGTTGTGAGTCCGTGGAATTCTCAGCCACAGAGGAAAGTGGAGGCCAATTCACTGGAAGTATTCAAGATTTAGCTCTTAGGGCTAATAGAATCAAGGGATATGGGGGGAAAGCAGGAACGGGGTACTAATTTTAGTTGACCAGCCATGATCATATTGAATTGCGGTTCTGGCTCTGTATCATTGGTTGATGTATCATGGTATACTTGCCTTCATCGGTCGGGCATTGAGTACAAGAGTCAGGAAGTCATGATGCAGCTTTATAAGACTTTGTTGAGGACACATTGGAAGTATTGCGTGCAGTTCTGGTCGCCCCATTACAGACGGATGTGGAGGCTTTGGAGAGGGTGTAGAAGGGGTTTACCAGAATGCTGCCTAGATTAGATGATATTGAATTATAAATGGAAGCTGAACAAAATTGTTTTCTCTGGCATACTGGAGGGTAAGGGAAGACCTGATGGAATAATATAAAATTATAAGAGGCACGGATAGGGTAGACAGTCAGAACTTTTTCCCCAGGATGGAAATGGCAAAGACTATAGGGCATATCTGTAAGGTGGGAGGATCAAAGTTTGAAGGAGATGTAAGGAGCAAGTTTTTTTACCCAGAGAGTGTCTGGTGGTGGAGGCAGATACAATAGTGGCATTTATGAAGCTTTTGGATATGAATATGCAGGGAATAGTGGGATATGGATCACATGCATGCAGGCAGAGGAGATTAGTTTTAAATCGCATGGTGATCGGCACAGACATTGTGGGCTGAAGGGCCTGTCCTTATGCTGTACTGTTGCGTGGTCTATGAAATTCTAAACCTCCTGTGAATCTTTCCCCAAACCTCCACATCATTCCTGTAAATGGGTGACCATAACTACACGCAATATTCCAAATGCAGCCTAACTAGTCCTATAAAGCTGCATCACGCATTACAGAAGCAGAGGCCAAATGAAGGGGGCGGGGTGGGAGGGTGGATTGCATCTGTTTTAATCAACAACTCAAAGTTTGGAGGCCAATGATGATGAACACCAGGATTTATGCCGTTAATGAAGTCGAGCTAAGATCAGAAACCAAAAATCAATTCTTTAAATGAAGTCTCGACATTAACAGGTGCAGTATATTCTTCAAAATGTCAATGAGGAGTTCTGTAAAGTGTGTGAGCAATGTTTGAGGTCTTGTTTGCTTACAGGGCTAGCACAGTGGTGCAGTGGTATAGCTGGTGCCCCACAGCGCCAGAGACCCGGGTTCGATCCTGACTACGGGTGCTGCCTCTACGGAGTTTGTACGTTCTCCCCGTGACCCAGTTCTCTGTGTCCCACAGTACGTTTGGAGGAGATGATGGTCTTGAAGGCCGAGCTGTAGTCATCGGGTCATAATCATACAGCGTGGAAACGGGCCCTTTGACCCAACTTGTCCATGCTGACCAAAATGCCCCATCGACACTAGTCGACACCTGTGTACCTGTCCAATTATCTTATATGTTGTTATCGCACCTGCCTCATCTTTTGATATCACACCTTCCTCTGGCAGCTCCTTCCATACACCAACCACACTCTGTGAACAAGTTGCCCCTCAGGTTCCTATTAAATCTTTCCCCTCTCACCTTAAACCTCATGTTCTTCTACTTTGGTTAAAACACTCTGTGCATTCGCCCTATCTATTCCATCATGATTTTATACACCTCTAAAAGACCACCTCTCATCCTCCTGTGCTCCAAGAAATAAAGTCCTAGACTGCCCAACCTCTGCTTTAGCTCAGGCCCTCGAGTCCTGGCAATATCCTTGTAAATCATATCTGCATCCTTTCCAGCTTCACCACGTCTTTCCTATGGCAGTGTGATCAAAACTGAACACAGTACTCTAAATGCGGACTCACCAAATGCTTGTACAACTGTAGCATGACATCCCAGCTTCTATACTCAATATAGACACAAAAAAACTAGAGTAACTCAGCGGGTCAGGAAGCATCTCTGGAAAAAAGGAATAGGTGACGTTTTGGGTGGAGACCTTTCTTCGGATGGGTCTCGACCCGAAACCCAATCTATTCCTTCTCTCCAGAGATGCTGCCTGATCCGCTGAGTTACTCCAGCTTTTCAAGTTCAAGTTCAAGTTCGTGTTCATTGTCACTTAGCCGAGTAAGGTACAGTGAAATTTGAGTTGCCATACAGTCACACTAAGTGAAAAGCAGATACAATTTAACACAATTTAATATGGACATCCACCACAGTGGAATCCACATTCCTCACTGTGATGGAAGGCAATAAAGTTCAGTCATCTTCCTCCTTTGTTCACCCGTGGTCAGGGCCTTTGAACCCTCCGCAGTTCGCCGCTGCCGACGGTCCAATGTCCGAAGCCTTCGCGTTGGGATGTGAGAAACTCCGGCGTCGGGACAGATTGGAACATTCTGCGGCATGGAGCTCCCGAATCAGTCTTTTTCTTACCGGAGACCGCGGCTTCACGGTGTTAAAGTCCACAGGCCCCGAGGTCGGAGCGTTTTCGCTGGCGCTCTTCGGCAAAAGATCGCCCACTCCGTGATGGTAAGCCCGCTCCACGCTCGCGGCTTGAAGCTCTGTGCCAGTCTCCAGGAAAGGCCGCACCAATCCAAGTTGTTAGGCCGCAGGTGGGGACGGAGATGCGACAAGGAAAAACATTGCATCTCCGTCGAGGTAAGTGGCTGAAAACAAGTTTTGTGTCTATCTTTGGTATAAATCAGCTTCTGCAGTTCCTTCCTACACATTCTATACTCAATACTCTGACTGATAAAGGCCATAATGGTGTGTATCAACGGTGTGAATTCCCTATGTTTAGTCAGTTACCCAAGGAACTAATTCAAGTGAATGAACCTGGGATTGAGATATTCAGTAGAGGCCTCCTGTGACAGATCTAGTGAGTTGTTGCAATTGTCCTCTTGCACAACACTTAATTACAATTAAAGATTCTTCCCACAAACTGACCACATTAGTTGGATTAATAACATACTGGGAACTTTCTAATTAAAAAATGAAATAACTTCATTGGGATATCACTGTAAAACCACGTGATAGATTCGGTGACAGAAATTATGGCTGATGGAATAATCTTCAAGTTGCTGTCATTAATTTTTTGGAAATAATACTTTAATCAGTAAGGTTATGGGATGGTCTAATGGAATCATTCATGCCTAAAGGAGGATTTGATGGGCCCACCGAGCCTGCACCGAACCATGATCCCCGCACACTAACACTATCCCACACACACTAGGGACAATTTACAATTTAACCAAGCTAGTTAACCTACAAACCTGTACATCTTTGGAATGTTGGAGGAAACCGGAGCACCCGGAGAAAACCCACGCAAATCACACGGAGAACGTACAAACTCTGTACAGACAGAACCCATAGTCAGGATTGAACCTGGGTCTCTGGCGCTGTGAGGCAGTAACTCTACCGCTGCTCCACTGCATGGGTTGGGCAGGTAAAGAGGTATTACAGGTTGAAAATAAGACATACTGTAGAACAGTACAGCTCAGGAACACGCCCTTCGACCCACAACGTCTGTGCCAAGCATTAAACCAAACTGCTCTGCCTGCACGTGATCCATATCCCTCCATTCCCTGGATATCCATGTGTCTATTTAAAAGTTGCTTAAACACCACCATTCAATCTGTCTCCACCACCACCCCTGGCAGTTCCAGCCCCCCACCACTCTCTATGTAAATAACATGCCCGGCACGTTGGCACATGTGGGAAATTCATGAGGGAATAGATCGGGTAAATGCACAGCCTTTTACCCAGAGTAGGGGAATCAAGAGCCAGAGGACATAGGTTTAAAGTGAGGGGGGAAAGATTTAATAGAAATCTGAGGAGCAACTTTTTCTCGCAGAGGGTGGTGGAATGAGCTGTTGGAGGAGGTAGTGGAGGCAGAAACTATAACAGCATTTAAAAGACATTTGAACAGGTACCTGAACAGGACAGGCTTAGAGGGGTATGGGCCAAACGCAGGCAGGTGGGACGAGTGTAAATGGGGCATGTTGGTTGGCGTGTGCAAGGTGGGCCGAAGAGCCTGTTTCCATGTTGTATGACTATAACTATGGCTGGAGTCTATGTGCGTGAGTCTTGTCCCTGTGTGGGCGTTTGTGGCATAAGCCTCCTTTGCCGCTAATTCATTCCTGGCATCTTTCACCGGAGGGTGCTTGGCGTTGCCTAACTGGATGAGGGAGTGGGTTCATTAATTTAGCTGTTTTGATTTATTTTAGCACAATGCAATGATTTTTCTTCTATGACCAGCTTTAGATTCTGGGTGCCTGCCACTTAAAAACGGGAAAAGGCTCTACTTGAACAGTTTCTGTGTAATCACGAAAGCTTTACGTGGCAAAAAAAGGATTTTAATTTGATGCAATCAAATCCTATCCTTTTTCCCCTTGTAATCTGCATTTTCCGGCTGCAATTTAATGGCAGATGAATTTGGATCAAGTCGGTAGCAAATTTGTTTATTTCCAAAAGATTAATAGTAATAAAGTGCATGAAATTGATAGCACTAATGAAAATAGGAATGTAAAGATGATATTACTTCATTAGCCAAACTAGCAGGTTGTGCCTTTCATTGCAATTCAAACATAAATATGCAATCAGTTCTCAACTATGTTACATTCGGTATCAGATCAAGGCTACCCATCCAAGAAAGCGTATTCAACTAATAAAAGGAATCACAACATTAATTGAAAGTAACACTGTTAACTTTTGACTCTGTGACACATCACCAGAATGGTGCAAAGACTGATTTAAGTTTTCTTACAACATGGAGTCATAGAGTCGTGCAGTGTGGAAACACACATCATGACTTCCTGATACTTATGCTCAATACCACCACCTATGAAGGCAAGCATCATCATCATCATCATCGGCGGTCACTCGAAACGAGTATGACTGTCCTCTCATGGAGGACGCCTGTGCGTGACTTTGTTTAACGTGGGGAGACTGGTGCACAGACAGCCACCACACTGTCCTTGACAGATCTGGGTCAGAATCCAGTGGCATGGAATCCAAGACGACCGGGGACCCTTTTCTGCTGCAGCCTTCATCCGCCTTCCCAGCCGTTGAGACGCTCCACTAAAGTCAGCCATCATCCTCCACCTGTTCCACCATTGAGGTCTTGCTTGGATTGCTCTTTGTCAGAGACCTCCCCCTCGACCTTACCGCCATGGGTGACCCTACCAGGAGCTTAGCTCCAGACAGCATCGCTTTCAGGATCTCAAGACCACACAAGCTTCTCCACCACGACAAGGTGACAATCCACGGAGAAGAGGCAAGCATACCGTGGTTCTGGAAACATGGTTTGATTAGTACGGGTATCAAAGGTTACGGGGAGAAGGCAGGGGAACGGGGTTGAGAGCGAGCGATAGATCAGCCATGATTGAATGGCGGCGTGGACTCGGTGGGCCGAATGATCGTACGACTTATGAAATTATGAACTTATGAAAGCAAGTAGGCAGCAGTGTTTTAGTTGAGTGTGGAGTATGCAGCGTGAAAGGGCAGCAGAGAGAGATGTGGAGAAACATAATGTTCTGATGCTGGTGGTTTGATAAATACTCATTAAAAAAACAAATCCATTTTCAGTGACTGATCAAAACCATCATTTTCTATTTCAGAGAAGCCTTGAGATTTCCAAATATTGTTAAATGCCATCAACATTTATCAGGGAAGATCTAGCAAAAGAGCTTGATCAAATGGAAAGCATTTCCAAAGATAATGTTAAATTTAAATTCAATTTTGGAGGAAGATAAGAATTGTTTACTGTAATAGAAGTTCTGTATGGTGATCATAACATATTTTGTGGGTGTTACCACCAGTGTGTCCAGAACAGTTTAATATATCATAACCTAATTTGAAAATGTTATGATTAGAAATGGCAGGTTAAGAAATGTCTTAGTTAGCAAACTCAAATCCAGTTTCTTTATTCTACCAGACCACCTGGTAAATGAAATAGAATATTATAAAGATTTTTAGTTTAGTTTAGTTTAGTTTAACTTAGAGATACAGTGCAGAAACAGGCCCTTCGGCCCATCGGGTCCATGCCGACCAGCGATCCCCGTACACTAGCACTATCCTGCACACTATTGACAATTTACAATCTGTAGCGAAGCCAATTAACCTACAAACATGTATGTCTTTGGAGGTTGGGCGAAAACCGGAGAACCTGGGGAAAACCCACACAGGTCACAGAGAGAACGTACAAACTCAATTGTACACTTGTATAAATGTACAAAACCCAACAATTTATTATTGCTTTTGGAGTCTGGGACAGTCAATGCTCAATGATCAGAAAAAATTAACTGTGTGTGATTATTTTAAGTCTTTAGAGTTTAGAGAACCATCTTGTAGCAATGTTACAAAATTTTGAGATTTAAAAAATAAAGTCTGCAATTTATCCCATCAGATAAAGCATTAAAAGAAGTTTAATTTGACACTTAATTCACTTTCATATCTTCAGTATTAAAAAAGTTATGGCCATTATCATACTCAGAAATTAGCATCTAGTTCCCTATTGCTTTTCCATTGACTTAACACAAAAGCTGTGATCGAGGACAGTTAAAAGCCCATAACTTTCTTAAAAATTATGATAACAAAGACATTTTCAGTTATTATAGATTGAAGCATTCTGAAACAAATATGAAACAATCTTACTTCGAAGACATGAAAGTAAAGCATATAATTAGTTAGTTACCTAATTGTAGCTAATTACAAAATTCAATTACTAGATCTAAACATCTATCAATTTCTTAAGAATAGATTAACATTTTAAAATAGCCTAAGTGTCCAAATAACATTCACACAATAATTCACAATATAACATAATTTTTAAATCTAATTTTCATGAATTTACAGGCCAAATGGAAGGAATTGAATGTTTAATACCTGTAAATTAATGGGGATTTAATTCATCTTGCGAGTGAGGTTTTCTGGAACGCGATCTTTTGGAACGTTGATTTGCGGTGAATTTAACCCCGTATTGGCATGAAAAATACTGCCGTTAATTCGGGGAATAAAATCACCGTGTCGCATGAAAAAATGTGAATTAAAGGCTTCTTAAGAAGCACTTTTATACATTTAAAGAAACCACTTTCGTTTACCTGTCCCGTGTGTGAAATCCGTCCCCGTTATCGGCGTTGACGCTTCAGGAGCTGCTTTTAAAATTACTCTAGCACTGACATTGACGATTTAATAAAAATAAAAAATTCACAAAACGCCGGTAGGAACGATTTATCAGCCAAGGCTTGTACTCCAACAAAATATCAACCAGGACAAGGGAGGAGAAACCCGCGTTTTAACCCCGCCCCCCCTTAAAGGCGCCAAAATCGCGCACACTGCCAGTGGCAGAATTACAGCGCGGCTGAAGGTAAGTTTTGTAACATACCTACATCTTGGAAACAGGCCGTTCGGCCCACCGAGCCCACGCTGACCATCAATCACCCGTTCACACTAGTCCTATGTTATCCCAGTTTCTCATCCACTTGATACACACTAGGGGCAATTTACAGACGGCAAATTGACCTACAAACAGGCACGCCATTGGAATGTAGGGGGAACTGGGGGAAACCCACGCAATCACAGGGAGAATGTAATCTAATCAGTTAACTGATATTTGTAAGATTGTCCTTAGTGTGTAAGATAGAACTAGTGTACGAGTGATCGCAGGTCGACACGGATTCGGTGGGCCGATGGGCATGCTTCCTCGCTGCATCTAAAAAAAAAACTACAATTAAACACTTAAGGGGCGGCACGGTGGTGCAGTGGTAGAGTTGCTGCCTTACAGTACCAGAGACCCAGGTTCAATCCTGACTATGGGTGCTGTCTGTACAGAGTTTGTACTTTCTCTCCGTGACCATGTGGGTTTTCTCCGGTAGCTCTGGGTTCCTCCCACGCTCCAAAGATGTGCGGGTTTGTAGATTAATTGGCTTCAGGAAAAAAATGTAATTCTCCCTTGTGTAGAGTGTGCTGGTGTAACAGAGATCGCTGGTTGGTGCGAAACTCAGTTTCTGCGCCGTATCTCTAAACTAAAGTAAACACTCGCTGGGAAAAAGCTGCAACATGTCCTGAAACGTTGAAATGCAAGTCATTTTTGTTATGTAAATGCTAATTTATCCTGTATTATGCAACAATAACCACAATAAGTTGTGCAAACATAATTGTATCATTAGTTTTGGTATCACTATAATTCTAACACTGAACTGCAGCATTATTCATGTAGAGTTTAATTAAATTCTAATACACTGAGCAAATCTGTGCTTCCGTAATGAATGTGGTTCATCCTTATTACTGGTTGAAATAAGCTTTTGTGTGCAAAAGCTATTCAGTGTATGAGCTTGAACTTTGGAAAATAATCTTGTCTCCAAAGAGCAAAACGAGACAATCGTAGGCAGAAAGCAAGACGCCACAGTCTGGGAACCTGAAATATAATAAAAAGAAAACTGAAAATACTGACATTTTTTAGCAGGTCAGGCAGCATCTGTGGTTGGAGGAATAAACATAGAACATAGAACAATACAGCTCAGGAACAGGCCCTTCAGCCCACAATGCCTGTGCCAAACATGATCAGGAGAGTCAAGAATCAAGAGTGTTTTATTGTTGTATGTCCCGAAACGGAACAGTGATATTCTTACTTGCAGCAGCGCAACAGTAGATGTAAACATATTACGCTGTAAAACCCATAATTAACAAACAAAAAATAGCTCAATATATATTAAAAATATAAAAAATAAATAGACAATGGCACTTTAAGAAGGGTTCTGACCCGAAATGTCACCTATTCCTTTTCTCCAGAGATGCTGCCTGACACACTGAGTTACTCCTGCATCTATCTTCAGTACATTAACTAACCTCCTCTGCCTGCATGTGATCCAAATCCTTTCATTCCCTGCACATCCATGGCCTACCTAAAAGCCTCTTAAACGCCACTTAGACCATTTAGAACTTAGAACAGTGCAGCACAGGAAGAGGCCCTTCAGCCCACAATGTTTGTGCTGAACATGATGCCAAGACCAACCCTTACGTGCCTACACATTATCCATATCCCTCCATCCTCTGCATATCCATGTGCCTATCTAAAAGCCTCTTAAACACCACTGTCGTATTTGTGTCCAGGCACCCACCAGCCTCTGTGTTAAAATTTTGCCCCACACATCTCCTTTAAACTTTGCCCTTCTAACCTTGAAATTATGTCCTCCACCAACCCCTAGCATAATTAAGGACCAGTCTCATCCCGGGAATGAAGCAAACCATTGGGTTAGAAGCTACCCAAGCGGAATATGAGGTGCTGTTCCTCCAGTTTCCGTGTGGCCTCGCCCAGACAGTGGAGGAAGCCGAGGACGGAAAGGTCAATGTGGGAATGGGAAGGGGAGTTAAAATGGTTAGCAACCTGGAGATCCAGCTGGCCTTGGTAGACCGAGCGCAAGTGTTCGGCAAATTCTGTACTTGGTCTCACCAATGTACAGGAGACCATATCGGGCACACCGGAGGCAGTAGATGAGGTTAGAGGAGGGACATGTGGACAACTGTCTCACCTGGAAGGAATGCTGGGGTCTCTGGATGTGGGCAAGGAAGGAGATAGACAATAGCCAATAGCCAATAGGTGCAGGAGTAGACCATTCAGCCCGAGCCAGCACCACCATTCACTGAGATCATGGCTGATCAACCACAATCAGTACCCCGTTACTGCCTTCTCCCCATATCCCTTGACTCCACTTTAAGAGCTCTATCTAACTCTCTCTTGAAAGCATCCAGAGAATTGGCCTCCACTGCCTACTGAGGCAGAGCATTCCACAGATTCACAACTCTCTGGGTGAAAAAGTTTTTTCCTCATCGACATTCAAAACGGCCTACCCCTTATTCTTAAACTGTGGCCCCTGGTTCTGGACTCCCCCAACATCGGGAACATGTTTCCTGCATCTAGCGTGTCCAATCCCTTAATAATCTTATATGTTTCAATAAGATCTCCTCTCATCCATCTAAATTCCAGTGTATACAAGCTCAGTCGCTCCATTCTCTCAGCATATGACAGTCCCGCCCGCCATCCCGTGAACCTACGCTGCACTCCCTCAATAGCAAGAATGTCCTTCCTCAAATTTGGAGACCAAAACTGCACACAATGCTCCAGGTGTGGTCTCACCATGGCGCTGTACAACTGCAGAAGGACCTCTTTGCTCCTATACTCAACTCCTCTTGTTATGAAGGCGAACATGCCATTAGCTTTCTTTACTGCCTGCTGTACCTGCATGCTTACTTTCATTGACTGATGAACAAAGATCCCCAGTTCCCGTTGTACTTCCCCTTTTCCCAACTTGACACCATTTAGATAATAATCTGCCTTCCTGTTCTTGCCACCTCACATTTATCCACATTAAACTGCATCTGCCATGCATCTGCGCACTCACCCAACCTGTCCAAGTCACCCTGCATCCTCATAGCATCCTCCTCGCAGTTCACACTGCCACCCAGCTTTATGTCTTCAGCAAATTTGTTGATGTTACTTTGAATCCCTTCATCTAAATCATTATTGTATATTGTAAATAGCTGCGGTCCCAGCACCGAGCCTTGCGGTACCCCATTAGTCACTGTCTGCTATTCTGAAAGAGACCCGTTAATCCCTACTCTGTTTCCTGTCTGCCAACCAATTTTCTATCCATGTCAGTACCCTACCCCCAATACCATGTACTCTAATTTTGCCCACTAATCTCATATGTGGGATCTTATCAAATGCTTTCTGAAAGTCCAGGTACACTACAACCACTGGCTCTCCCTTGTCCATTTTCCTAGTTACATCCTCAAAAAATTCCAGAAGATTAGTCAAGCATGAGTTCCCCTTCGTAAATCCATGCTGATGCGGACTGATCCTGTTACTGCTATCCAAATGTGCGGCCATTTCATCTTTTATAATTGACTCCAGCATCTTCCCCACCACCGATGTCATGCTAACTGGTCTATAATTCCCTGTTTTCTCTCTCCTGCCTTTCTTAAAAAGTGGGATAACATTAGCTACCCTCCAATCCACAGGAACTGATCCTGAATATATAGAACATTGGAAAATGATTACCAATGCATCCATGATTTCTAGAGCCACTTCCTTATGTATCCTGGGATGCAGACCATCAGGCCCTGGGGATTTATCAGCCTTCAGTCCCATCAGTCTACCCAACACCATTTCCTGCCTAATGTGAATTTCCTTCAGTTCCTCCGTCACCTGGGGTCCTCTGGCCATTAGTACATCAAGAAGATTGTTTGTGTCATCCTTAGTGAAGACAGATCCAAAGTACCTGTTCAACTCGTCTGCCATTTCCTTGTTCTCCATAATAAATTCACCTGTTTCTGTCTTCAAGGGTCCAACTTTGGTCTTAACTAAATTTTTCCTCTTCACATGCCAAAAAAGCTTTTATTATCCTCCTTTATATTCTTGGCTAGCTTACCTTCGTACCTCATCTTTTCTCCCCGTATTGCCTTTTTAGTTATCTTCTGTTGCTCTTTAAAAGTTTCCCAATCCTCTGGCTTCCCACTCATCTTTGTTATGTTATACTTCTTCACTTTTATTTTTATACTGCCCTTGACTTCCTTTGTTAGCCACGGTCGCCCCTTACTCCCCTTAGAATCTTTCTTCCTCTTTGGAATGAACTGATCCTGCACCTTCGGTATTATTCCCAGAAATACCTGCCATTGTTGCTCTACTGTCATCCCTGCTAGGGTATCTTTGCAGTCAACTTTGGCCAGCTCCTCCCTCTTGGCTCCATAGTCCCCTTTGCTCAACTGTGATACTGACACTTCCGATTTTCCTTTCTCCCTCTCAAATTGTAGATTAAAACATCATATTATGGTCATTACCGCCTAATGGCTCCTTTACCTTGAGTTCCCTTATCAAATCTGGTTCATTACACAACACTAAATCCAGAATTGGCTTCTCCCTAGTAGGCTCCAGTACAAGCTGCTCTAAGAATCCATGTCGGAGGCACTCCACAAACTGTAGGAGATGTAGGATTAGGTGTCAAATCTCCTGCAGTTGTGCTCCTTGTGAAGCGTATAACTTTTGACTGTCATAAGATGGTGCCATCAGTGGGAATATAACAGAATATATCCAGAGAGCTGGTCTTAGATCTGGAAAAACATGCATTTTTCCTTCAGTACAAGTGTAGTTAATAGAAATGACATAAAAGAGATCAGCTGTTTGAAAGGGATAAACAACACCATCTCTCCACCTCCACAATCTCCAAAACTATCCCACACGTTCATTCCAAACCTGCCATTAAAGTTACATTTGTGAAATAAACTGAAACAGATTGTTCTGCCTTGGGGGATGTTAGCTCTATGAATAATTACCAGGCTACTTTTACACTTCTTCCCCACGACCTATCCCCACCATTGACTTCAGCTGTGTTTCAGTGCAAGCCATGTGTGTTACATCAAGTGTGAAAGTCACAGAGTCACAGTCATAGTGTGAAAACAGGCCCTTCGGTCCAACTTGCCCACGCCGACCAACATGCCCCATCAACACCAGTGCCACGTGACTGCATTTGGCCCATATCCCTCTAAACCTGTCCTATCCATGTCTAAATGTTTCTTAAACGTTACGAAAGTAGTATCTCAACTACTTCCTCTGGCAGCTCATTCCATGCACCTACCATCCTTTGTTTGAAAAAGTTGCCCTTCAGCTACCAATGAAATCTTTCCCCCCTCAATTTAAACCTATGTCCTCTGTCTCGATTCCCCTACTCTGGGTAAAAGACTGTGCATTTACCCTATCTATTCCTCTCATGATCGTGTTATGGGGAAAAGGCAGGAGAAAGTGGTTGAAAGGGAAAGATAGATGGGCCATGATAGATCTGTGCTGAATAAGATGCCAAGATGATCTCTTATCTATCTGCACATATTCCATATCGCTCCATTCCCAGCATATCCATGTGCCTGTTAAACGCTACTATCTATCTCCTTCCATCACCCCCAACAGTGTGTAGCAGGCACTCACCACCTGGAACACATTGCCAGGGGTGGTGGTGGAGGCAGATACGATAGTGGTGTTCAAGAGGCTTTTGGATAAGCACATGGAAGTGCAAGGAACAGAGGGATTGGGTCACGTACAGCAGTTAACTTGGCATCATGGTCGGTACAAATATTATGGGCCGAAGGGCCCGTTCCTGTGCTGCACTGTTCTACATCCTATGTTCTATGACTCTTCCAAGACCTCACCCAATGTAAGGTGTGGAAAGCAATGAACTGAGTCCAACTTCAAACCTTTACAGATTATTGTTACTGTTGTAAAATCATAAAGCTAATATATCTTGCTGAACGAGGTGTAACTGAGTTCTTAATGGTGCACTAAGCCATAATTACAGATTAAAAGGATTTCCAATGCTTAGGAAAACTAACTTTATAACTGTAGGGTCCTATTCCTCCAGCTAATTACTCCACATTTCAATTATTTTTAAAGCAACATTTTTTTTTTCTCTTTCATTTTTACGAGATCCTTCTTTTTCCCTTAATCGTACGCGTTTGTCATAGAGGCTTACAGCATGGAAACAGGCACTCAAGCTTGTCCAGCTTTCTTCTTCCCCCCATAATCAGTCTGAAGAAAGGACTCGACCCGAAACGTCACCTATCCATCTTCTCCAGAGACGCTGCCTGATCCGTTGAGTTACTCCAGCACTCTGTGTCCTTTGGTGTATTAACCAGCAGCTGGAGTTCTTTGTTTCTACTCTAGCGTTTTGTTTAGTTTAGAGGTATAGCAATGAAACAAGTGAGTCTGTGCCAACGACAAATCACCTGTTCTCACCAGTTCTATGTTGTTCCACTTTCTCATCCACTCCCTACAAACTAGGGGGCAATTTAAAGAGGGCCAATTAACCTACAAACCTGCACTTCTTTGCGATGTGGGAGGAAACCAGAGCCTATGGAAGAATCCCACACAGTTACAGGGAGAACCTGTTTCCATGGTGTATCTTTCAATCCATTCATTCAATCTATCTAGGTAGGTGCAATGTGCTGGAGTAACTCAGCGGGTCAGGCAGCATCTGTGGAGAAAAAGAATGCGTGACGTTTCGGGTCGGGACCCTCCTTCAGACCCAAAACGTCAGGCATCTTTTTTCTCCAGAGATGCTGCTTTGTTCACATATGCTGTTATCTGCAGCAAGTAAGAATTTCATTGTCCCGGATGGGACATACAGTATGACAATAAAACACTCTTGACTCTTGACTCTCTTGATTCTTGACTATCTTTGGCATAAACCAGCATCTGCAGATCCTTTTTCTAAATTCAATCCATTTTCTTAACTGCTTGCTGCATCTCTCTACTTGTTTTCAGTAATCGTGTGGGTTTGTGGGTTAATTGCACCCTCGGTATATTGCCTGCGATATGGAGGGAGTGGATGAGAAAGCGGGGTAACATAGAACTATTATGAATGGGTGATCGATGGTTGGTGTGGACTCAGTGGGCCGAAATATCTGTTTCCATGCTGTATCTCTAAACTATGTGCCGACCAGCGATCTCCCCCTACACTAACACTATTCTACAAACCAGAGACAATTTACAATTTACAATTTTACAGAAGCCAATAAACCTACAAATCCGTTCTTCTTTGGAGTGTGGGAGGAAACCGGAGCACCCAGAGAAAACCCACACGCTCACAGGGAGAACGTCCAAACTCCGTGCGGCCAGCACCCATAGTCAGGATCGAACCCAGGACACTGGCGTTGTAAGGCATCAACACTACCGCTGCACCACCTTGCAGAGCGTTTCAAGGAAATGTGCAAAATACTATTGATACAGGGTCATTATATATCATAACAAGTACTTTAATTAGAATACATACAGAGACCATCGAAATGAGTACTGTAGGCTCTGAGTCGTAAGTTTTTTTTTGTTGTTGTTTTTTTTTGTGTTTATTTTATTAGAAGTTAATACAATACAAAACAATACAGTGGCACCTAATTTTAGGTGCCAACTATGTCATAACGTAATGCATTCTATGTACAATCTCTAGTTTTATGTTTTTGAAAAGGAGGTAAAAAAGAAAAAAAAGAAAGAAAAAAAAATAGAGAAAAGAAAGAGGAAAAATAAATAGTAGAAAATAGAAAAACGTGAAGTGTGTATATAAGAAAAGAAAAAATAGAAAGTAGAAATAGTAGAAAAAGACCCTTAAAAAGGAAATTTTCAAATCTTTGTTCGGAGATGTAAATCTATCCACGACCTGACCTGAAATCAGTAATCTTTACGGTACTGCTGCATCACATGATTCCAAAAAGTCGATGAAAGGTGACCAACTCCTTAAGAATTGGTCATATTTATCTATTAGGCGGAGTCTCATTTCTTCAAGGTGTGCTATGTCCGTCATATTCCTAATCCACATTTTAATAGTTGGTATAGCTGTATTTTTCCAAAATTTAAGTATCAATTTCTTTCCAATTATTAACCCATAATTAAAGAATACTTTTTGGTCTTTGTTTAAATTGATATCTTCTAATATTATTCCAAATATAATCCATTCCATATTAGGTTCTATTCTTGACTTGAAGAGCTTTGTAAATATATCAAATATATCGCTCCAAAATGTATTCAACTTTGTACATCCTACAAATAAATGTGTTATATTGGCATTTTGAAACAAACATTTATCGCATCTGGGAGAGACATTTGGGTAAAATTTATTCAACCTCGTTTTTGAATAATATAGTCTATGTAATAATTTAAATTGAATTAAATTATGTCTTGCATTAATGGAACAATTATGTGTATTCATCAGATACTTTTCCCATCTATCTTTCGGGATCTTTATCATTAGTTCATGTTCCCAATCTTCTCTTAGTGCCTCTGTTGAGGGTAATTCTCTATTTAATATACTATTATAAAAATATGATATTAGTTTTTCTGAATCAGCCTTAATATTCATTGCTTCTTCTAAAGGGTCTAAAAATATAGTTTGAGATCTATGTATATATTTCTTCATAAAGTCACATATCTGTATATATTTAAAATATTGATTATCATTCAGTTTAAATTTTAATTTTAATTGTTGAAATGATAACAATTTGCCCAGTTCATACATATCTCCTACTTTCGCAATCCCCAATCTATCCCATTGTTTATATGTTTTGTCGATAAGAGATGGTTTGAATGCAGGATTATTCAGAATTGGGGTTAATACTGATAGATTATTTAATTTCAAGGATAATTTTATTTGTTTCCAAATTCTTATTGTATTGTGAATAATTGGGTTCTTCTTATATATTATACTATTCAATTTTATTGG
>JAXLNO010005751.1:146240-180428 GCA_038087875.1 Malacoraja senta | reverse complement strand
CATTGATGGTCGGTGTGGGCACGTTGGGCCAACGGGCATGTTTCAACGCTGTGTGACTATGACTCCATCCGAACTAAAATGTCGGATTAATTTAACTTAGAACTTGCTCTCCTTTCTAACACGGTGATGGGTTTCCTTTGACTTGAAAACAGATATTAAAGTTCTGAATCAATCCTGAATTTATGGAGTAATAATGAGGCATAGGGAACCAGGAATGCCCGCAGAACAAAAACCATTTAGTGTTAAAGAAGGAACTGCAGATGCTGGAAAATCGAAGGTACACAAAAATGCTGGAGAAACTCAGCGGGTGCAGCAGCATCTATGGAGCGAAGGAAATAGGTAACGTTTCGGGCCGAAACCCTTCTTCAGACTGATAGGGGGTGGGGAGAAGAAAGGAAAAAAGGACAAAGGCGGAGGAGGAGCCCGAGGGCTGGGGGAGGGGAGGAGACAACCAGATGGCTGATGAAGGGGAGGGGACAGCAAGGGCTAGCAGAATTGGGAGAATTCAATGTTGAGGCCCCCAGGATGTAGACTGCCCAAGCGGAATATGAGGTGCATTTCCTCCAATTTACGGTGTTGCTCGCTGTGGCCATGGAGGAGACCCAGGACAGAGAGGTCAGATACAGAATGGGAGGGGGAGTTGAAGTGCTGAGCCACGGAGTTCAGTTCAGGTTGGTTATTGCGGACCGACCGGAGGTGTTCGGCGAAACGATCGCCAAGCCTCCGCTTGGTCTCACCGATGTAGATCAGCTGGCATCTAGAGCAGCGAATGCAATAGATGAGGTTGGAGGAGATGCAGGCGAACCTCTGTCGCACCTGGAACGACTGCTTGGGTCCTTGAATGGAGTGGAGGGGGGAGGTGAAGGGACAAGTGTTGCATCTCTTGCGGTTGAAAGGGAAAGTACCAGGGGAGGGGGTGGTATGGGAGGGAAGGGAAGAATTGACAAGGGAGTTACGGAGGGAGCGGTCTTTGCGGAAGGCAGACATGGGGGGAGATGGGAAGATGTGGCGAGTGGTGGGGTCACGTTGGAGGTGGCGAAACTGACGGAGGATCACTTGTTGTATGTGACGGCTGGTGGGGTGAAAGGTGAGGACTAGGGGGACTCTGCCTTTGTTGTGAGTGGGGGGATGGGGAGAGAGAGCAGTGTTGCGGGGTATGGCAGAGACCCTGGTGCGAGCCTCATCTATGGTGGAGGAGGGGAACCCTCGTTCCCTGAAGAATGAGGATTGATTTAAAACCTTGACTTTACACCTCACGGAAAAGATGGATTCTCTATAGGTGCAGAATTTTCTTCACTCTCATCCTTTCTAGGTGGACTGTCACAGTCCTATAGCTTGGAAATCTATATAACTAAAAGTCTCATCTTGACCACTTCCTGTCTGCGCTGTATATTGATTTTAGAAAAAACGCTACCATATATCGCCCTGATTTTTGGCCATCTTACTCACGGTCCTCCTCCACTGAGGCAGCCCCGAGGATTTTTCCGATCGATGAAAAATAAAAAAGTTATGAATGTTTAAAAAATCTTGAGATCAGCTGATTGGTCCTCTTGCCTGTCAATCATCATGATGAAGGTAACGCCCCTTCCGGGGGGAGGGCAGGACTATAAAACCCCAGATGCCTAGACATGAGTCAGTCACTCTGAAAGATAGCGAGGGAGAGGCCACAACTCTGATTCTGCTGTGAGTCTACTGAACTGTGAGTCTACTGAACTGTGAGTCTACCCTGTATGTGCTTTATGTGCTTTATGTGGTTATGTGGTTATGTGCATTATGTGGTTATGTGCTTTATGTGGTTATGTGCTTTATGTGGTTAACCCTTTATGTGCTTGCAATAAATGATTTGTTAGCCAGCAATGTGCTTGCAATGAATGATGATTTGTTAACCCTTAATGTGCTTGCAATAAATTATTTGTTAGCCCTTAATGAAATTAAATGAGGTGTTTGGCCTGCAAATGGATTGCATTGTTGGCTGGCCCCGCCTGCCCTGTGCTTGACTTGACTTGACTTGACTTGAAATGGATTGACTTGACATGAAATGGATTGAAATGGATTGTTGGCCCTGCACCCACTGTGCTTCACTTGACTTGACCCATAACACCCATGCTAGCGCTCCAGAACCCCTCCCCCCCATTGGCCACCAATATTGGAATTGGTGGAGAAGTGGCATATTGCGTTGGGGGACCAGCCCTCTCATGTGAACCTGGGACCCAAAGGGGTCCCACTTAATCTAGTAACTTTAAAAATATCACATTGATGGGTAGCACAGTTGTTGATGTTAAGCTGGAAAGGATGTAGAGAAGATTAGTAGAGAAGGTGTACAAGATCATGAGGGGAATTGATAGGGTAAAGGCACAGTCTTGTACCCATAAGGGAATCAAGAACCAGAGGACCTGGGTGTAAGGTGATGGAGGAAAGATTTAACAGGAATCTGAGGGGTAACTGTCACACAAAGGGTGGTGGGCGTATGGAACAAGCTACCAGTGGAGGCAGTTGAGGCAGGGGCTAGTGCAACATTTAAGAAACAATTAGACAGGATGTGGACCAAGCGCAGGCAGGTGGGACTACTGTGGATGGGTCATGTTGGTCGGTGTGGGCAAGTTAGGTCGAAGGGCCTGTTTCCACGCTGTATTACTCTGACTGTTTTATGTTCTACGCTCTATATTTTATGTTCTATGTTGCTTGTTTTATGCTCTATGTTCTATGACTACATTCCATACCCTTTCCCCTGAAGAAATGGTTTAAAGATCTGGAGACCATCTCCTAATTCAGCAGCAAACTTTGCCTAAAAATTTAGCTGTCAATTGCATGAATTGCTCACCCGCTTCATGTAAGATGCCATCCAACTACAGTGAAAAGAAATTGCACTGCAGCTCACTTCCAGAAACCTCCCATCTAAACATCAGATAGTCCTGTCACAATAATGCTCATGTTTCACAAAAGGAATCCCTAATACTTGCCTGAGGTCAGAACGAATCGGCAGAACACTCGGCTGTCTCAACATTTATCAATCCTCCATCTTCATGCGGATTACTTCCTGTCACATAGAAGGAGGCCATTCAGTCCATTATGTCTGTGCTGGTCCCCACCAGACCCATCTCATCAGTTCCTGTGTCGCTCCTACTTAGTTTTAGTTCACTTTAGAGCTACAGCATGGAAACAGGCCCCATCGGCCGACCGAGTCCACACCGATCACCTGTACACTAGTTTAGTTTAGAGAAACAGCAAGGAAACAGGCCCTTTGGGCCACCCAGTCCACGCCAACCAGCGATCACCCATACCCTAGATCTATCCAACACACTAGGGACAATTTATAGAAGCCAATTAACCTACAAACCTGCACATCTTTGGAATGTGGGAGGAAACCGGAGCACCCGGAGAAAACCGGAGCAGTCACGGGGAGAATGTATAAATTCCATACAAACAGCACCCACAGTCAGGATCCAACCCAGGTCTCTGGAGCCGTGAGGCAGCAAATCAACCGCTGCACCACTGTGCCGCCCTTTGGTTTTAATAGAAGTGTAAAAGGCCTTGGGATTTTCCTTTATCGTACGTGCCAAGGACATCTCTCGGCCCTCTTTAGCCCTCCTAATTCCTTGTCAAGGGAATCCCTCCATCAAGGGATGTCGGGGGAGTGTAAGACAGTGGTGCTGAGATTGAAGATCAAGCAGGTTCTTGCTGAATGTTTGAGCAGGCATTTGGGAGTTGCTTCAGTCTTTTTTAGTTCTTATGTAACATGCATTTGCAAAAGGCATTGAGTGCTTGAAGATTCCATTAACACACATCTGCCAGAAGCAGGTTTCTCATGGCTGTGTGTTGCTATTTACAAGCGATGTATTATGCCTCTTCAGAATGGTAATGGGAAAAGAGCTACAGTTAAATAATTGACGTTAGCAATGTATACTTTAGACAGGCAGGTTGCTTTTGATAATAACGGGTGATGCGTGCATTGTGGAAAGGCGTTGGTAATTAATTTACACAGCGGAAGATCGTTAACCTCGCAATTAATGACCAACTTCTAAGGGCTTTACCAGTATGTGTCTGTTAGTGATTAAAAAATGTAAAGCATTGATTAGGGCAACATTTTTATGTGGCTGGGAGCTATCAGCTACTCTGAAATGGGTGATTATTGGAGACACGAGGAACTGCAAATGCTGGTTTACAGAAAAAGACACAAAGTGCTGGAGTAACACAGCAGATCGGGCAGCATCTCTGGAGAACATGGATAGGTGATGTTTCGGATCAGGAACTTTCTTCACACTGGTTGTAGGTTTGATTTCTGTGCCATGATCTTGGTGTTAAAAGAGAACATGCCAATTCCTCCTCCCTAGTTGTTTTACCAGTCATGAATTCATAAGTACTAGGAAGCAGAATTAGGTCATTCAGCCCATTAAGTCTACTCCGCCATTTAATCATGGCTGATCTATCGAAGATAGACACAAAACGCTGGAGTAACTCAGCGGGACAGGCAGCATCTCTGGAGAGAAGAATTGGGTGACATTTCAGGTCGAGACACTTCCGAAACGTCATCCATTCCCTCTCTCCAGAGATGCTGCCTGTCCCACTGAGTTACTCCAGCTTTTTGTGTCTATCTTTGGTACCTGTATATAGCACAATCCGCATTTCTTTGTTTCTACATAAAACAGTACAGCACAGGAATGGGCCATTTGGCCCACAATATCAGTGAACTCCATGAACCATAATCAGGATCAAACCGGGTCTCTGGCGCTGTAAGGCTGTAGCTCTACCGCTGCACCATTGTGCCGCCCACTTACCTACACATCAGCGGCAATGTCGTTCAAACTCGCACGAATTTGCAAATGTGGGAGGAAACCAGAGCATCCGGAGGAAACCTACATGGTCACAAGAGGAACGTGAAAGCTCCACACAGACAGCACCTGAGGTCAGGATCAAACCTGTGTTGCCGGAGCACTGGCAACAGTTCTACAAGCTTGAGTATAGAAGCTCAGAGATCATGTTGCAGTTATATAAGACGTTGGTAAGGCTGCATTTAGAGTATTGAGTTCAGTTCTGGGTGCAATGTTATAGGAAATATGTTGTCAAGCTGGGTAGGCTGCAGAGAAGATTTACGAGGATGTTGCCAGGACTTGAAGGCCTGAGCTAAAGGGAGAGTTGAGCAGGCTCGGACTCTGTTCTTGTGCAGGAGGGGTAATCTTATAGAGGTGTACAAAATCATGAGAGGAATAGATCGGGTAGTCGCACAGATAGGGAAATCGAGAACCAGAGGACATAGGTTTAAGGTGAGGGGGGAACAATTTAATAGGAACCTGAGGGATAACCTTTTCACACAATGGGTAGAGGGTGCATGGAATGAGCTGCCGGAGGAGATAGTTGAGGCAGGGACTATCGCAACGTTTAATAAACATTTGGCCAGGTGCATGGTTAGGATAGGTTTAGAGGGATATGGGCCAAGCGCAGGCAGGTGGGACTAGTGTAGATTGGATATATTGGCCAGTGTGGGCAAGCTGGGCCGGAGGGCCTGTTTCCACACTGTATGACTTCATGACTATGACTCCAGCTTCACCACGCTGCCACCCCATGGATAGAAAGGGGTACCGTTCGCTCGTGACTGCGTAATGTGCATAGTAACAGTGTGTGGGATTTCTAAGGGATCAAACTGATATTGTCTTCTATAAATGTTTATGTATGAGATTTAACTCATCTCTCCAAATTCACCCTAAAGCTGTCATGTTTTTTATTCCATAAATAAACTTTATTCAGAATAGAAAATACATACAAAACAAAAACTGTGCTAAACTCTTCAGACATTCTCCGAGACTGTACATTCATTAGTGTCATGTTCATAAATCAAAGGAGCAGAATTAGGCCATTCAGCCCATTGTGTCTCCTTCTTTCTGAAGGTACATCCTTTTATTCTGAGATGGTAGTTTACAAAAAAAAGATACAAAGTGCCAGTGTTACTCAGCAGATCAGGCAACATCCCTGGGGGGAAAAGGATGGGTGATGTTTCAGGTCAAACTGAAGAAGGGCTCCTTCTCGAAACATCATCGAACCACATTCTCCAGAGATGGTGCCTGACCCACCGAGTTATTCCCGCACTTTGTGTCTTCGTTGTGGTTGGCTGCATTCCCGAGGCAGCATGAAGTGTAGGTGGAGTCAAAGGTGGGAGTGCGAGGAGAGGGACGTGGCTTCCAAGGGAGGAGATGGCTGGAGGCCCCGCCACAGCCTGGGACTCGCCTGGAACAGGCACCGCTCATAACAACCAGGGAGCGGAGTTTGGAAATTACGGCAAAACCTGGCGCCTCTTGCATGCGGGCTCAGTGGACTATTTCTGAAGACTTGCTAATCGAGGATGGCCATACTCCACTGGACTGTTTGTAAGGAAAAATAATTTTACTGTGTTAGCCCTTCGCAATTGTGACAATAAAACCACAATTAAACCACTGAGTCTGGTCTGTGTGAAAGATTCAGGTTTATTAATGTAACGTGTACTGAGGGACAGTGAAAAGCTTTGTTTTACATGCTATTCAATCAGAACAGATAATAGTACGTATAAATAGAATCAAGCTAAACTCAAGATCAATAGGTAGAGCAAAGGGGAAGATGCAGAGTGCAGTATATATGTCGTTCTCAGCATTGTAGTTCACCTAGACCAGAATTTTGCAATTTCTGGTGGTCTTGGGCAGAGCTGTTGCCAAACCAGGCTGTGATACATCTCGCTTTCTGCGTTGCTTTCTAGAAGTTGGTAGAAGTCATTGGAGACATTGTGAACTTCCTTCATCTTCTGAGGAAGTATAGAGATATTGGTGTGCCTTCTTCAAAACATGTTCTAGGAGTAGAATTAGGCCATTCAGCCCATCAAGTCTACGCCTTTCAATTTTGGCTGATCTATCTATATCCAAAGATAGACACAAAAAGCTGAAGTACCGGTAACTCAGCTGGTCAGGCAGCATCTTAGTTTAGTTTAGTTTAGAGATACGGTGCAGTAACAGGCCCTTCGCTTTACTGAGTCCATGCCGACCAGCGATCCCCGCACGCTAGCACTATCCTACACACACACTAGACACAATTTACAATTTTACCAAGCCAATTAACCGACAAATCTGTGCATCTTTGGAGTGTGGGCAGAAACCTGAGCACCCGGAGAAAACCCACACAGTCACAGGGAAAATGTACAAACGCCGTACAGACAGCAGCCGTAGTCAGGATCGGACCCGGGTCACTGGCGCTGTGAGGCAGCAACTCTACCACTGCGTCACTGAGCCGCCTCCTCAGGAACATCTTCTGAGGAAGTATGGAGATATTGGGGTGCTTTCTTGTCTGTAGCTTCAATGTGGCTTGTCTAGGACAAATTGTTGGATATTTATGCTTTGGAACATGTTGTTCTCGACTCCCCCCACCCCTTCGCATTCAGGAAATAATCTTTCCCCACCACTGACATTCGTATTACTCAGCCAGGGAGGTAAATTGGCACGTTCTTCAAGCTGCCTCCTCCTAGCTGCAGCACATCTCCATAGGTCATTCCTGATTGTTGCTGCCCTCCGTGTGGAGTTTGCACGCTCTCCCTGTAACCGCGTGGGTTTCCTCCGGGTGCTCCGATTTTCTCCCGCATCCCAAAGACGTGCGGGTTGGAGTTCCCGAATCGGCCGCTTCCTACCGGAGACCGCGGCTTCACGATGTTATAGGCCGCAGGCCGGCGGACGGAGCTCTTCTCCGGCGATCCCCGGCGAGGGATCCCAGACTCCGCGATGGAAAGTCCATGCCGTTCCCGCGGCTAGAAGTTCCGCTTCAGGATGTTATAGTCCGCGGGCCAGCGATCAGAGCACTTCTTCTGGCGATCCCCGGCAAGGGATCAACCGACTCCACGATGGAAAGTTTGCGCTGCGCCCGCTGCTGAAGCTCTAGGCCCCGACTCCGGGGGAGGCCGCATCAATCCAAGCTGTTAGGGCACGGGAGGGCGAAAATCCGACTAGGAGAAAAGTCGCATTCCATCGAGGTAAGTGACTAAAAAAAGTTCCCCCCTATTCCCCCCCCCACCCCCGCCCCCCCCCCCCCCCCACACAAAATTACCCTTTTAAACATACAAAAAAAAAATCGAAAGGACGAACGTGACAATAAACTAAACTACACTAACCACTCTACAGTTTCCATAACTGCTGATCTTGGCGCCAAATCCCTGTCAATGTATAAAGAAGTGAAACATTGTAAATCGTACAGCAGATCAAACAAGTGAGGCAAGGCTTCATTTTAAATAAAGTATTCACTGGTGGACGGGAAACATTTGTCTAACGCACACAAACCAGGCAATGTAAATAAATGCTTCCGTTTAGCAACCACTGTATGGGAACTGAATGCAGAGTGCTGGAGTAACTCAGCAAGTCAGGCAGTATCGCTGGAGGACATGGTTTGTAGGTTAATTGTCCACTCTTCATTGCCCGCCATGTGTAGCTGAGAGGAGAGCTGATCAGAATATGGGGAAGATAACAATATCAAGAACTGAGTAGGTCCAACTGCAGACCGGAGACTGGAAGACCTACACACTGAACAGCAGGGCTCTGGGGAGTGTTGTAGAGCAGAGGGATCTAGGTGTGCATGTCCATAGTTCCTTCAAGGAGGCGTCACAGGTAGATAGGGTGGTCAAAAAGGCTTTCAGCACTTTGACCTTTAGCAATCAGTGCATTGAGTATAAAAGTTGGGGAGTCATGTTGCAGTTATCCAAGACATTGGTGAGTCCACATTTAGAGTATTGCATTCAATTTTTGGCACCATGTTATTGGAAAGGTGTTGTCAACCTGGAAAGGGTGCAGAGAAGATTTACGGGGGCATGGGGCATGTTGGTCAGTGTGGGCAAGTTGGGCCGAAGGGCCTGTTTCCACACTCACGGAGACTCAGAGAATCTGAGACTGGAAAATTAAAACATGCTTTCGCTAGGACCATGATTAAACAAGAGTACACAAGGCACAGCATAGGACAAACCAAAGCTGAGCAAGGACAGAGACAAACATCAGAACTTAAACCGAGAACTCAATAGGTAACACAAGTGAAAATGACAGGTGAAAAAAATTATTGAACACAAAAGAACACACAGCGTCTGTCGCCCTCACTGCTCAGCAGAGGGATCAGCTGTACTCAGGCAAAAGTGCCAACCTATCACCAGCAGGAGAGCGGTCAGGAGTCAAGAGTGTTTTATTATCATATGTCCCAGATAGAACAATGAAATTCTTACTTGCAGCAGCACAACAGAATATGTAAACATAGCATACTGTAAACAACATAATAAATGAGACAAACATGTTTAGTGTGTGTATGTATACATATACTGTACACACATATATATATACATACACATATATACACATACACATAAAAAAGAAACAAACAATAATAATGCAAAAAGACAAAACCAATGCCCACAAGTCTGTGCAGTTCAGAGCTTATTTGGAGGTTGTAGTGTTTAATAGCCTGGTGGCCATGGGGAAGATGCTGCTCCTGAAACTGGATGTTACAGTTTTCATGCTCCTGTAACTTCTTTCCGTTTGCAGTGGTGAAATGAGAGTGTGGCCACTCTCATGTTTAGTTTAGTTTAGTTTAGAGATACAGCGCGGAAACAGGCCCTTCGGCCCACCGGGTCCGCGCCGACCAGCGATCGTTATTAACACCATCCTACACCCACTAGGGATAATATTTACATTAACCAAGCCAATTAACCTGTACTCTTTGGTGTGTGGGAGGAGACGGGAGATCTCGGAGAAAACGCACGCAGGTCACGGGGAGAACGTACAAACTCCGTACAGACAGAACCCGTAGTCGGGATTGAACCCTGGTCTCCGGCGCTGCATTCGCTGCAAGGCAGCAACTCTACTGCTGCGCCACCGTGGCCGCCCGTGTGGGTCTCGGATGATGCTGTAAATCTCTTCGATGGTGGGGAGGTCAGAACCCGTGATGGACTTCTTCACTCCGGACCTACCATCTACCTCTTTGGAGACTGTCGGACTATCTTTAATCGGGTTTTACTGGACTTTGTCGTGCACTTAACATTATTCCCATTATTCTGTGTCAGTACACTTTGGATGACTTGATAGAAATCATGTGTAGTCTTTCCGCTGACTGGATAGCACACAACAAAAAAGCTTTTCACCAGAGACAGACACAAAGTGCTGGAGTAACTCAACAGGTCAGGCATCTCTGGGGAAAAAGACTATGTGATGTTTTGGGCTCCAATGGGAGTTTCAGACTCTAATCTGAAGAAGGGTCCCGACCCGAAACGTCACCTAGCCTTTTTATCCAGAGATGCTTCTTCTTATCGAGTCCACATCACAAGATTAGAAATTGTTCAGGCATAGCTGAACACACATCTCGGCATCTGCATACAATGGCGTCTTGTGCTTCTTGTGCTTCTTGTGCTTCTTGTGCTTCTTGTGCTTCTTGTGTGTAGTGGTGGATGGCCTGGTTCGGCAACTTGAACGTCCAGGAGCGGAAAGACTGCAAAAAAGTGGTGAACACTGCCCAGTCCATCACCGTCTCTGACCTCCCCATCAAAGGGATTTATCGGAGTTGCTGCCGCAAAAAGGCAGCCAGCATCATCAGAGACCCACACCATGCTGGCCTCACACTCATTTCACCACTGCCATCGGGAAGAAGGTACAGGAGCCTGAAAACTGTAATGTCCAGGTTCAGGAGCAGCTTCTTCCCTACAGCCATCAGGCTATTAAACACGACAACCTCAAATAAGCAGGCTACTGAACCATGCTAACACCAACTAGAGGGCGGTCCGAACTGCTATCTACTTCATTGGAGACCCTTAGACTATCTTAGATCGACTTTACAAGTTCAAGTTCAAGTTCACATTTATTGCCACATGCACCAATTAAGTTACAGTGGAATTTGACTTACCATGCAGTCATACAAACAAAAAGAGAACAATACACAATAGAATATAACATGAACATCCACCACAGTGGAATCAACATTCTTCACTGTGGTGGAAGGCAATAATGTTCAGTCAGTCCTCCTCCTTTGTTCATCCGTGGTCGGGGCCATGAACCCTCCGCAGTCGCCGCTACGGATGGCCCGATGAACAGGCCCTCTCATCGAGATGCTCAAAACTCCGACGTCGGGACGGACGGACACTCCGCGGCTTGGAGTTCCCGAATCGGCTGCTTCCTACCGGAGACCGCGGCTTCACGATGTTATAGGCCGCAGGCCGACGGTCGGAGCTCTTCTCCGGCGATCCCCGGCGAGGGATCCCAGACTCCGCGATGGAAAGTCCATGCCGCTCCCGCGGCTAGAAGTTCCGCAGACCGCGGCTTCAGGATGTTGTAGTCCGCGGGCCAGCGATCAAAGCACTTCTTCTGGCGATCCCCGGCAAGGGATCAACCGGCTCCGCGATGGAAAGTTTGCGCTGCGCCCGCTGCTGAAGCTCTAGGCCCCAACTCCGGGAGAGGCCGCACCAATCCAAGCTGTTAGGGCGCGGGAGGGCGAAAATCCGACTAGGAGAAAAGTCGCATTCCATCGAGGTAAGTGACCCCCCCCACACTAAAATACCCTTTTATACATACTAAAAAAAAGTCGAAAGGACGAACGTGACAATAAACTAAACTAACCACTCTACAGTTTCACTGAGAGCTGCCCAATGTACGAGCAATAAGCACTGTAAAATATTTCCATAACTGCTGATCTTGGCGCCAAATCCCTGTCAATGTATAAAGAAATGAAACGTTGAAAATCGTATAGCAGATCAAACAAGTGAGGCAAGGCTTCAATTTAAATAAAGTATTCACTGGTGGATGAGAAACATTTGTCTAACGCACACAAACCAGGCAATGTAAATAAATGCTTCCGTTTATCAACCACTGTATGGGAACTGAATGCAGAGTGCTGGAGTAACTCAGCGAGTCAGGCAGTATCGCTGGAGGACATGGATACATGAGGTGCCTGTGGTGTACGATGGGAATATGCGAGACATACAGGTTAGTGGGTGACTGGGATTGAAGGAATTGCTGAGAGCTAGCACTCAATGGGCTAAACAAACATCCTCCAACCTCATCTACTGTATCCGCTGTTCCAGGTGTGGACTGTATATCGGTGAGACCAAGCGCAGGCTCGGCGATCGTTTCACTGAGCACCTCTGCTCAGTCCGCCTAAACCTACCTGATCTCCCGGTTGCTCAGCACTTTAACTCCCCCTCCCATTCCCGCACTGACCTTTCAGTCCTGGGCCTCCTCCATTGTCAGAGTGAGGCCCAGCACAAATTGGAGGAACAACACTTCATATTTCGCTTGGGTAGTTTACACCCCAGCGGTATGAACATTGACTTCTCTAACTTCAAGTAGCCCTTGCTTTCCCTCTTTCTCCATCCCCTCCCCCTTCCCAGTTCTCCTACCAGTCTTACTGTCTCCGACTACATTTTATCTCTGTACCACCCACTCCCCTGACGTCAGTCTGAAGAAGGGCCTCGACCCGATACATCACCCATTCCTTCTCCCCTGTTCCGCTGAGTTACTCCGGCATTTTGTGTCTATCTTCGATAGAAGAGTGCAGCACAGGAACAGGCCCTTCGGCCCACATTGTCCATGCTGAACATGATGCCAAGTTAAACTAAGCTCCTCAGCCTGCACATGATCCATATCCCTTCATTCACTGCATATCCATGGGCCAGTCTAAAAGCCTCTTAAACACCACTCATGTCTGCCTCCACCACCACCCTTTTTTTAATCAAAAAATTTATTCAATTATTAAAAATAATATTTACACCACAATAAAGCAAACCAGAACCCACCACCATAATACAATACAAACATATATCCTAAATAAACTACTATACAACTATGTTACAATCCCCATCAAGGATGCATTCAACCCCCTGAGGTGCCCAGCGGTCCCGGAAATCCCCCAGGGCGCCCGTGGACAGCGCGTACTCCCTTTCCAAAACCACCCGGGCACGGACATAACCCCGGAAAAGGGGCAGGCAGCCGACTCTGGCAGAGCCCTCTTTCCCTGGCACCTTGACTCGCGGATGGCCAGCTTGGCCAGGCCCACGAGCAACCAAACCAGGACATCTTCAGCCCTACCCTCTCCCCTATGCACAGGGTGTCCAAAGATGAGGATGGTGAGTGAGAAGTTCAGCCAGAAGGCAAGGAGCAGCCCCTTTAGATATTGGAACAGGGGCTGCAACCTCACACACTCCATATACACGTGGAACGCAGACTCTCCCAGCCCGCAAAAGTGGCAGGCGGCTGGCGAGTCTGTGAACCGCGAGAGAAACAGGTTGCAGGGAACTCCTTGGTGCAATACCCTCCACCCCAGGTCCCCAATGTAGAGGGGGAGAATCCCTGCGAAGAGGGACCCCACCGGGGGCCCCCCTCGCGAAGGGAAGGCAACACGACTGCCACTACACCACCACACTTGGCAGCTTCTTCTAGCTCCTCACCACCCTCTGTGTAAAAAAACTGCCTCACACGTCTCCTTTAATCATTCCCACTCTGACCTCAAAGCTATTCCCTTTTGGCTCCAACATATCCACCCTGGGGAAAAAGGTTCTGACTGTCTACCCTGTCCATGCCTCTCATAATCTTATATACTTCTATCAGGTCTGCCCTCAGCCTGTGAATTTCCAGAGAAAACAAGCCAAGTTTGTCCAATCTCACCTTGTATCCAATACCCCCTAATAGAAACATAGAAGCATAGAAACAGAGAAAATTAGGTGCAGGAGGAAGCCATTTGGCCCTTCGAGCCAGCACCACCATTCATTGTGATCATGGCTGATCACCCACAATCAGTAACCCGTGCCTGCCTTCTCCCCATATCCCTTGATTCCGCTAGCCCCTAGAGCTCTAGCTAACTCTCTTTTAAATTCATCCAGTGAATTGACCTCCACTGCTTTCTGTGGCTGAAAATGCCACAAATTGACAACTCTCTGGGTGAAAACGTTTTTTTCTCATCTCAGTTTTAAATGGCCTCCCCTTTATTCTAAGACTGTGGCCCCTGGTTCTGGACTCGCCCAACATTGGGAACATTTTTCCTGCATCCTTTTATAATTGTATCTGTTTCTGTAAGATACCCCCTCATCCTTCTAATCTCTAGTGAATACAAGCCTAGTCTTTTCAATCTTTCCTCATATGACAGTCCCGCCATCCTGGGGATTAATCTCATGAACGTACGCTGCACTGCCTCAATAGCAAGGATGTCCTTCCTCAAATTAGGAGACCAAAACTGTACACAATGCTCCAGATGTGGTCCCTCCAGGGCCCTGTACAACTGCAGAAAGACCTCTTTACTCCTATATTAAAATCCTCTTGTTATGAAGGCCAACATGCCATTAGCTTTCTTCACTGCCTGCTGTACCTGCACGCCAACTTTCGGGCATCATTCTGGTAAGCCTCCTCTGCACCCTTTCCAAAGCCTCCACATCCTTCCTGTAATGGGGCAACCAGAACTACACGCAATACTCCAAATGCAGTTTAACCCACATCCTATAAAGATCCAACATAAATGATTTAATGAACTTAATTTTTTCGCACAATAAACGTTCTATGTCATAAAGCAAATGTATGAAAATGATAGATTGCAGTCAAGAGAGTCAAAATTGTTTAATTGATATATGCATCAATATCAGGACAATTAAATTCTTACTTGCAGCAACATAACTAGCCAGTAAGCACAATACTCAGATCATAACATAGATAATATGGCAGCATGGTGGCACATCAGTAGAGCTGCTGCCTTACAGCACCAGAGAACCGGTTTCCTTCCTGACCACGAGTGCTGTCTATACGGAGTTTGTATGTTCTTCCCGTGACCACGTGGGTTTTCTCCGAGTGCTCCGGTTTCCTCCTGCACCCCAAAGATGTACAGGTTTGTATGTTAATTGGCTTCGGTAAAATTTGTAAATTGTCCCTAGTGTGTAGGATAGTGCTAGTGTACAGGGATCGCTGGTCGGCGTGGACTCAGCGGGCTGAAGTGCCTGTGTCCGCGTTGTATCTCTAAAGTAAATTAAACTAATATATAGAATCATCGAATCAAACAGCACAGACATGGACCACTGTGCTTCTGGCCCTTCTTCAGACTGATTGGGTTTCTAGTCCAGGAACAAGCGGAGGGCCCAAGTGACCTTCCTGGTGAGGGATGGAGGTGTAAAGGGACTGCACATCCATGGTAAAGATGCAGCAAAGGTGGGACCCAGGAATTGAAAGTTATTGAAGAGTGGAGGGTATCTCGAATGTCTCATGGATGATCAGCCATGATCACAATGAATGGTGGTGCTGGCACGAAGGGACGAATGGCCTACTCCTGCACCTATTGTGTATTGTCTATTGTCTCAATGTACTTGTCATGGTTGCAATTCTGCCTTGCACCACCTGAGGGCGATGTTGCACTTTGGGCAGCCTGCAACCCAGCAAAATGTAGCCCTTGTATTCCCTCTCTTTCCGTCCCTCCCCTACCCTAGTTATCGTACTAGTTTCACTGTCGTCCTGTTGAGTTTCACTGTCTGCACAACTCAATATCACCTACCCCACAGCTAACAATGGACCATTGTGGGCTCCACCTTTCCTTGATCAGCATTGCTTTTTATATACCTTTCATTCATTTGTTTTACTTTATGTGTCATCAATATCTCTCGTTTCCTTCTCCCCTGACTCACAGTCTGAAGAAGGGTCTCGACCCAAAAAGTCACCTATTCTTTTTCTCCAAAGACGCTGCCTGGCGTTACTCCAGCTTTTTATGTCTATCTTCGATGAAAACCAGCATCTGCAGTTCCTTCCTACGCATTCTGGCTGCACTTTCTAAACTGCCTGGTGAAAGCAGCAGAGTCCATCCAGTAATGCAAGAATACTGAACTGTGCCCGACACTGTCCAAGGAGGTGGCTTTGTAAATTGCTCGTTCTAAGCTTCCCCCCAGTCTAGTTTCAGTCAAAAACCATTGAATCAAGCACTTGATCAACTAATCTTTATTTTGACAAAACACAATTACAATTCAACTACTATACCTAACCACCGCGGGTTCGATCCTCGTATCTGCCTCTTCAAGCCCTCTAGGCCTCGCTCAAACCGAGACACTCCAGAAGGTCACGCAGTCCTAAGAGCTCTCCCAGAAGATCGACACAGGACTTTGTGGTAGTGGACTTTTATAGGTCCCCAGACCTTGAGGGGCCAAACCACATGGGGGTGGTCTCTTTACAATCCATTTACAGATATCGATTAACCCCATACATGACAGACATTTCCCTAACCCAATAATACAGCAGCTTAATACATTGTATTCAAACAGGGCTTCTCAGGGAAGCAAACATAGCAATATTTACCCTGATCTGCAAAAAAAACAGACAAGGCTCAATACCTCATCCAATCAACATTCGGCAAAGTGAAACTCTGCAACGTTATTTACAAGTAGTTACAAGGTGTATGTCTGGTTTGCAGCCATCCAATCCATTCTATGCATTTTACACCTAATTGACAGGGTCTGCAGATATTCTTATTCTTTTCCTACAGCTTAGATCTAGGCTCTAGACAAACTGGCACCACTCTGCAGCTTCTCCCAGGTCCACAGAGAGCACTTTCAAATTGACCGAATCTCCCAGCAGCCCTGAAGCTTTTACCCAATTTTAAAGTCCTAGCCCCTCCAATTTGGCCAGGATTAACATTTTCACAGATAGTGGATGTTCTGGTTATCATCTTCCTCACTTCTACTCGTACAAGAAATTGTACAGAGTTGAGTACGCAGTGTTTAATTGCCATGTGTATCAACAAGGAAACAATTAAATTCGTTCAGCAGCTTAGCAGGTCTGTCAACTCACCTAATAAAGAACTGCTGGAGTAACTCAGCGAGTCAGGCAGCATCTCTGGAGAATATGGATAGGTGACGTTTCTGCTCAAGACCCTAAACGCACCAATGCATATTGACCATCACCTACACCTGTATCTTCCTCCCGACGGTAGGAGTAAAATGAGAGGGTGTCCAGGGTAGTTTCCCAGTTCTTTAGTTTAGTTGAGTTTTGTTTATTATCACGAGTACCGAGGTACAGTGAAAAGCTTTTGTTGCGTGCTACTCAGTCAGCGGAAAGACAATATATGATTACAATCGAACCGTCTACAGTGTACAGATACATGATAAGGGGAATAACGTGAATAACATTTAGTGCGACTTCCGGTGGCACCATGGAGCTGAGAGAGGCGCAGCATTTACCTCCGCTCCCGAGGAATGCAATAAATCGTTTTTAAAAAAGGGAGTTGGAAGACGGGCTGATCTAAAAATAACAACCGGAGATACCTCTTATCGTGTAAGAGAAGTTATTAGAAATTCCGCTGATACCGGGGGTTCTTTGGTACTTTTAAATGCGAAAGAGGAATTCCAAGAAACCCACTACAAGATCTCAAGTAAGACAACGAACCATAGTACTGGATAAAACGCCACAAACAACATCAGAAAGCTCTGAAGAAGAAACGCAAGCTCAAAGAGTAATTGCTGAAATGGCTGAAAAGGCTGCAAAAGCAAAAGAAAAAGAAATGGAAGAATCTATTTAAAAAATCGGTAATGAAACAATTTGCTGATATAATACATGAAGAGATTACCACTCTTGATGAAAACTTGAACAAGAATATGAAGCATTGGCAGCTGGAAATCATCGAAGAAATCTGTACTTTAAAAAAACGCATTGATAAAGTTGAGACCGATTTAAGTGCAGAAATTGCAAGGGTGGAAAAGGATTGCAAGCAAAAGTTGAAAGACACTAAGAAAGCTTTCAGCTCTGCTATGAAAGAAATGGAAATTGCGATGAAGGAAATGTCTGATGAGATGAAGAGAGTGAAAAAGGAACAGCAGAATACTTCGGGGCAACTGGCCAAAATGACTGAGAAATGTTTGGACTTGGAAGCCAGATCACGATGGCAGAATTTAAGAATAGTTGGAGTGAGAGAAGGAAGAGAGACTGGACAGAATACCTGTGAATTCACTTCCAACTTACTTAAAAAGGTATTCAATCTGCCTGAAAAAATGAAGATAGATATGGCACACAGGGTTCGAAGAGCCCGAACGAGTTCAGGAGATCCCCCGAGACAGATTATAGTGAAATTTCACGATATCTCTGTTCTGGAAGATATTATGAAGAAAATACCTCATGGAACAACTTTGAAATTTGAGGATGAGATTGTCAGATTCTTCCGAGATTACCCCGCAGAGGTTGCAAAGAAACGGGATCTGTTTTCAAAGACTAGACAAATTCTGAAAGGGATTCCAGGCTTAAGATATGGTATTATGTACCCGGCTAAAATGAAGATCACCTACAAGAATTTGGAGCGTGTCTTCATTGATTCAGAAGAGGCATATACATATGCAGAAGAACTTGTAAAGGAGATCAAGGGATAAGTAAAATAACACGGCTATCAAGAGATGGTTTGGTTATAAACTTTGGTCGAGGGCAAGCTAAGAAAATATGACTTTTGAATTAACTGATTTTTTTTTAAAGGCTTTGTTAAGATGGCGCAATTTTTACATGTGGTAAAGTTTAGACAGTTATCAGCTTTGGAATGTTTAACCAAGGTTGTATTCGCATTTTGATGAGAACAAAAGGGAGTGGTGGAAAATGTAACAATGTAATCAAAGGGAATAATAATAATAATAATAATAATAATAATAGAAACAACAACTTATTAATAAAAAGATTTGTTTGATGGCATATTAACACAGTATTACATTCAAACAAATGATTGCATACCAACAAACGATTTAATACAGCTATTAATCCAAAATGAATTAGTATATAGAATAGAGAGCCATTCCCCAGGGAGGGGGTGAGATGGATTTTAACCTATTAACTAACTTGTATATTACTGGTGGCGTTTTAACCATATTGATTTAAGTTAATTTTATAATAATATACTAATACTTGTGTACCTAATTCGGAAATGCAACTCGGGAACTCTTGAACTCTTTCATATAATGTTAGAATGAAGTAAGATTTAATCTAATGAAGTAGGATGGAAGGGAACTGATTTAAGCATGTGGTAATTGGCATATAGCTAAGAATGTATATTTGGTTAACCCCTTCCAACCTGAAGGAGTATTTTATTGTATGACAATGGTTTAGGTCTGTGAAGTTTAATATAACAACTGTCAGTAAATAATAAATAGTTATAAACAGTAAATGCATGCTCATGAAAAGATTTAATCAGACATATGCCTGATGTATCTCTAGATACCTGTGTATTGACCCTTCTTCCTTCAAATATTATTCTGGAAAGGGAGTGGAGGTAAATGTCAATTAACAATGACGGAAGTCATTAAAATTACTTCTACCACCTTTTGGTGGGTTCTTTTTAGCAGTACAGTGTTTTTATCACTGTACTGCAACATCACGCTTTGTTTTTGTATCGCTTTTCACTTTTTGGGGGGGGGGGGTTTCAGGACATTTTTTAAATGGAAGTGCCAACAATATCAAGAAGAGACAAGTACACCTAGAAGACTAAGGTATTGTGTTGCACCATATGACAGAAATGTACCAAAATAATTTATAATGCAAGACACTACGCAAAAGAAAATTGGTGGAATCACGTTTTGCAGCTGGAACGTAAGGAGTATTAATGAGCCAATCAAACGGGGTAAGATTTTGGCACAATTAAAATTATTTAATGCCGATATAATTTTCTTACAGGAAACACATCTGAAACCACAAGCTCAGATAAGGCTGAAGGCTAATTGGATCGGTCAGACATACCATTCCTCATATATTTCTAAATCTAGAGGTACGGCAATTATAATTCGTAAAGGAATACCATTTAAACCAAAGAACACAATAATAGACAAAGATGGGAGGTATGTCATAGTTACGGGAGAGATACCTCATTTACCCTGGTAAATATTTATGCGCCTAACTTTGATAACTCCCAATTCTTTAATACATTTTTGAATCTAATCTCAGAGCCCAATTACCAAAATGTGATATTTGGGGGAGATTTCAACTGCGTCCTTGATAAATATCTGGATAAATCAGCACAACAAAAAAGGTTAAACATAAAATCAAAATCTAGCGAAATATTAAATACATATATAAAAAATACATACATAACAGATGTTTGGAGGATTGCAAACCCAACTGGACGGGAATACTCCTTCTACTCAATGGTACATAAAACATATTCACGCATTAATTACTTTCTAGTAGACACAAAATTAATTCCATTCACATCAAACCCTAAATACCATAGTAGCATTATTTCAGACCATGCCCCGCTAACTTTTTTTCTAAAAATAGAAGGATTGACCAATAAAAAATCGTTTTGGAGTTTCAACCCCCAAATTGTAAACAACCCTCAGGGTTGTGCATATTTAAGACAACAGAAGGAATTTTTTTTTTAGACCAATGACACCCCAGGTACATCACCCTCATTATTATGGGAATCGTTTAAGGCTTTTATCAGAGGATCGATAATTTCATATCAAGTTTTTCAAACTAAAAAAATAAGACGGAACAATTGTATTTAGAAGAAAAAATTTGACAATTGGACTTAGACAACGCTAAATATCCAACTATGGATAAACATAACAAGATATTAATATTGAAATTTAAACTGAATAGAATTTTATCTGAAAGAGTCATTAGACTATTTCAAATTACAAAACAGGAAAATTTTGAATTCGATGATAAACCACATAAACTCCTGGCACGACAAATGAAAAAACGGGAAAAAGATCATATGATTTCAAAAATTACGTCAGATAAGGGGGAATTGATAACACTACCCAAAGATATTAACAAAAGATTCGCTCAATTTTATCAAGATTTATATACATCTAAAACATCAACAGACAATACCAAACTCACAAATTTTGGGGATAACTGCAATCTCCCAAAACTTAATGTGATGGAACAGGAAGAATTAGGAGCTCAAATTTCAATTAATTAAATAGAAGAGTCAATAACGTCATTGAAGAATGGCAAAACTCCTGGCCCGGACGGATTTAGTAATGAATTCTATAAAAGATTTTATGAAACAATTTCACTGCGCTTACATAAACTTTATACATATGCATTCAAAGAACAGAAATTACCAGAAACACTTGCGGAATCAACTATAACATTAATACCTAAAAAGGATAAAGATCTAGAGGATCCCGGTTCATATAGAGCCATTGCATTATTAAACACAGATCAGAAAATATTAGCAAAAACATTAGCAAGAAGATTAAGTAAATATGTTAGTAAATTAATAAACCTGGATCAAACGGGGTTTATACCTGAGACATTTATTTAATAATTTGAGACGTCTTTTTAATATAATGTATTCATTTAAGACAGAAGAAGACTTATCAATTTTTTCATTGGATGCAGAAAAAGCATTTGATCAAGTGGAATGGGAATATCTTTTTAAAGTATTACAAAAATTTCAAATGGGAGATATTTTATCCTATGGATAAAATTACTCTATGATAAACCCACGGCTAGAATATTAACTATTAATATACTCTCCCCGAAATTTTAACTATCCAGGGGCAATAGACAGGGATGTATTTTATCTCCCCTTCTATTTGCCCTGGTGATAGAGCCTTTAGCAGAAAATATAAGAATTCACCCTAATATCCACGGTTACAATACTAAAAACTCTTAAGAATAAAATATCATTATATGCAGATGATGTACTATTATACATTACAAAATCGCAAATTAGCATACCAAACTTATTAAATTTAATAGAAGAATTTGGTTCCTTCTTAGGATATAGAATAAATTGGAATAAAAGTGAAATAATGATGATAAAACCTCAAGAGCCAACACATCTCTTAAAATACCCCTTTAAAATTGCCACAGTAAAATTCAAATATTTGGGTATTCAAATCACTAGAAAATATAATTCTTTATTTAATGCAAATTACCTGCCATTTACTTACTAAATTACAAGTGTCGATCCAATTTTGGAAAACACTACCAATGTCCTTAATAGGCAGAACAAATGCTATTAAAATGATTTTCTTCCACAAATCATGTACCTATTTCAATCAATACCAATATACATACGTAAATTTTTTTTTTTTTAACTTGACTCATATATTACAAATTTCATATGGGACTATAAATCACATAGAATTCAAAAAAACATTTATGTAAACCCAAAGAATTTGGTGGACTTACACTTCCCAATTTTATGTACTATCATTGGGCAGTGAACATTAAAAATATAATGTACTGGCTGGATAGCTCAACATTACAGGCAGAATGGACAATAATGGAGAGAGAGGACTGCACTCCTTTTAATTTAGGAGTGACCCTTCTCTCCCCAATAAAATTGAAAAACACAATATATAAGAGAAATTCAATGATCCACAGCACAATACGAATCTGGAGCAAATAAAATCCACTCTTAAATTAAGAAACCTTTCACTTCTTTCACCGATCTGTCGTTTAAGCCATCGACTATTGACAAAACGTTTACTCACTGGGAACGATTAGGAATAGTAAGATTAAACGAGAACTTACCTAAGTTTGAAGTTTGATCTTTATTTTATGAGGAGTTACGTAGGTGATTACGTGAAGAACCCCGCCAGTGCGCCTGCGCGTCAATCTTCAAAGCAACGGTGTGAAATCACAAAAACAACAACCGAAGTAATATAGTCTCATAATAAAACGAGTAATACAAGAACTTCCATCTGACCTTTATGATAGAGGGTAGGGTCGTGGTGGGCACGTAATCACCTACGTAACTCCTCATAAAATAAAGATCAAACTTCAAACTTAGGTAAGTTCTCGTTTAATCTTACTATTTTACTTCGGAGTCACGTGAGTGACTACGTGAAGATTTTAAAGCTTTGTGATTTCATGCCGTGGATCAATCCCGGCTTCTCACTGCATAGATTGACTCGGAACGAGAATAATCAATCATGCATTCATAATAACATTTGTACCACAAATGCAGTAATTCATTTCAATAATGAAATTAATCAGATCCCCTTTAAACCAGAGGAATTTACACAGAACTTAAAATAGTTTCTGCAAACAACCCCGCATTAACAATAGGCCGATGGTAAAAATGTTGAAACATGAACTCATTGGACCACCCGGCGGCTGCGAGGATATGGTCGACGGGGACGTCTTTTGCCCTGGCCGCTGACGTTTCTGCTGCCCTAGTCGAGTGAGACGTAAAAACATAAGTGTTAATACCAGCAGCTGTTAAGACTTCTTTTATCCATCTGGAAATAGTCTGTATTGAAACTCTCTTGTGTGGTTTCTTGTGTGTGATCAACAACCCAGTTTCCGTATTCTCAAATTCTTTGTGACCTCAATGTATTGTAATAAATATGTCTTAATACAGAGACATGGATCATTTGGATATGCTGCTAGCATAATTTTAAATCCTGTCATACCTGGCCTAATTTACTTTAGTAGGTCATAGATATAGAATGTAACCTTGTCTTCAGTTACTTCCATACTGTCTATTTGTAAATTTCCAAGTGTTTGCACTCGTTGTGCTGTCACTCATGCCATAAGCATGAATACTTTCATACTGAGCTTGACCAAAGGTAAAGACACACTTGATGACCATTCACGAAGTAGTTTCAGTACCACACTTACATCCCAGATTTTCACGTACCTAGGTTTCGGTGGTTTGGAATTAAAGATTCCTTTCATTAGTCTGGAAACAATTGGGTGTGACCCAATTGGGTTTCTTTCTGAATCCAGAACCAAATATGAGGACAATGCACTTCTGGCTGAATTAATTGCACTACAACTCAGACCTTCATCATAATGAAGTTTTGACAGAAATTCTAAACATTTGAAATATCTGCAGTACTTTATTGCACATTCTTTTGTACACAGAACTCTTCCCATTTCTTAATATAAGAAAGGTACTGTTTTTGAGTGCTCTTCCTCCAGGCTGCCGTAAGCATGTCCACAGTATGCTCACAGTCCTCGTCCCAGAAAAGGCATTCTTAAAACCTGCAAATCAACAAATGCAAACGATCATATAATGGATGTTGTTCTTCTGTACATGGTGCAGCAATAAATTACTCTTTTTGGGGACTTTCATCAACATTTCTGTTGTTAATTCTAATATCAACGGATACCATGGCTGTGTAGGCCAATCTGGTACTACCAATACCCTTGAAGCAGCATCTTGCCTGATTTTAAGCAAACATTGGCTTATGAGGCAGAAAGGTGGAAATATATATGAAAACATACCACCCCAATGTAGCGAGAAAGCATCAATCGCCACTGCTCCTGGATCTGGTTTCCATGAGACATATCTCGATAGCTGATGATTCAAGTCGATGTCGGTCATTCCAAATCTGATTACTATATCATTGAATACCTCTTGATTCAACATCCATTCTTCGTTATTATGGAACTTTCGTGACCTGGTGTCTGCTATCATGTTCATTCTACCTGGTAGATAGATAGCTGAAATCCAAATGTTCTTTTCAATACACCAAGACCAAAGTTGATTTAACCATTTTGTCACATGACACCGACTTAATTCCACCCATATCATTAATATAGGCAACTACTGTTGTGTTTATTAATTTGAACTTGAACCTTCCTTTTAGTTGTGTTAGAACCATAAGCTTGGAGTCCATAGAAACCTCCTAAAAGCTCCAAATAGGTAATTCCCCATGTCTGCAGTAACACTAAATTTTCCTGATTCCATCTGCCTCCGCAGCTCGATGTTAAGTCAGTTGCACCCCATCCTAGTGCACTGGCATCAGTTTGTAATATCATGGAAGGTTGTTCAATCAGCACTTTGCCTGAACTGCTTGAGACATGTAGAATCCACCACTGCAGATTAGAAACAGCATTTGTTGTTACTTGCATGGTTCTATCAAAATGTCCAGCATTTACTCTCAGTGCCTGTTCTTTGATTCTCTGCAGCTGTTGATAATGTAATGGTGCATACTGGACTGCTGGGAATCTACTAATTTTCCCAGTACTCGAGCCACCTGTCTGATTAGAGGTTTTTGCTCGTTTAACAGATTACTGCAATCTTTAATCAACTCCACCCTTTTTTCACTGGGCAAAGTAATTTGCATTTGGGCTAAATCAATTGTAAACCCCAAATAATCAATCGAGGTACATGTTTTTAACCTTGATTTCTTTGGATGAATTTAGAAACCCCCAAACTTTCAAAAGTTTGATTTTATAACTGCAACCGATGCTTCTGTTGACTGTTTTGTCCTTCCTATAATCAGGACATCATCCAGGTATGCCATTAGTACATGCCCCTGGCTATCAGCAACCCCAGAATTGATTTTAACAATTTTATGAATATTCTGGGAGGGAACGTTAACCCATTAGGCAGAGCTTTAAACTGCCCTAATTGGTTCATCCATGTAAATTTAAGATACTTCATATCTTGCAAGTGAACAGACACTGAACAAAAGGATTCAGACTTGTCAAGTCTATAATAATCCTACATCCTCCATCCTTTTTTGATCGAGGGAATATATTTGACCCAAATTGGTGAATGTGGTAGACTGATAAGATAAGATACACCTTTAATAATCCTTTGCAGGAAATTACAATGCCACGACAGCTTCAAGACATACATAACACCACAAATAGCTTCCATACTTGCTTCTTGATTCTTCAATAACACCTTTTATATATAGGGTTTTGAAGCGCAACTTGAACCTCCATTACTTCGCAAAGTGGAGAGTTCCGCTAGGAACATGCTGGACAGGCAAATCATAATTTGGATTGAATTCAATTCGAAATCCTTGTATATTATTCAGAATTACCACATCTGAAGTAATCTTCTTCCAATGTTTATAGAAGAGACGTAATCTGCCTCCAATTTTTGGATTTAATCCAGTTAGTATGTTCCCCTGAGAACCAGGTCCACCTACCTCTTGAGTCATTTGAGTATTCTGAGATCCCTGGATTCTCCCGGAAGCACCACCACTGGTCCTTACTCCCGCTGCAGGCCGCCAGCTACGTCCCTGCGTTGATGAGCGACTTGGTCCTGGTCTAGGATCCATATGACGTCTGAAAGGATACTTCCTCTTTACAGACTTTGCAACCATTGATGTTTTTATCAATCCTGATTTCGCTTCATCTTCCAACTCTTTAATACATCTCCCGAGATCCTCTCCAAAGAGTAAGTTGGGTAATTGTATATTATGTGGTTTGCAGAGTGCTGCGAATTCATAGTAGGCCGTATAGCACATTCCTCAGATAATTGATCTCGAAGTGGGTGCTGCATAGCAACCCCAGTGCTTCCTGATGCAACTTCGTCATCTCTTGGCTGTTACCTGCTATTCTGGTAAAAGCAGTTATTCCAGAACCCAGCAGCTTTAATATTCTCTGCAACTGATTCCAGATAATTTGGTTCACTGCTGCTGCTTTCAGCAACCCACAGTTACTTGGGGTCTCCTGCTTTCTTGCAGTCTCATCCATCTCCTGCTGTTCCAGCTGATGGTAAACCAAGTAATTTATTAAGGAGGCCAGTTCTTCTTCTAATGGCTCTCCTGACCCTGACGGGGCAGCGAATCCTACTGCCAGGGGTGGAACATCTGGCAGCTGCCGTTCATCGCCTTGTACAGCCTCACCGTCAGAGTCGGGGTCTGAAATCTCATGACCCGTAGCACGCTCCTCATCCCTGAGGGTGCATTCCATCAGCCCTGAGCCAGGTGCTGTTAAGCTGCTTCCTGCACCTTGGATTACAGTACACTCCTTCCTGAGTGAACTTTGCTCCAACAGCCTACGGAAAAGGCTTTCTATTTGGGCAATATGCTCGAAAGCAGTATCTAGCCCTGGAGCTACTTCCATTGCCTGGGACTCCCTCCGTGGGCCGTTGGGATTTAAACTTTGTCTTTTGCCCGACAGGCGCTGACTGTGTTTTCACCAGCCCCAGGTCCACAGTCGCTATGCTCACCGCTGGCGACTGTACCGGGGTTTAGAGGCGGTTGGTCTCTAACCGCAGACTCCCGACTTTCCCGACTTCTGTCGGCTGTGTCGCTCGCCTCTTCCCCCTGCCCGTTTTTTCCATGGCGTCTGTGGAAAAAATCCCCATAGACCCACAGTAAACGGACCTGGAAAACATGAAAAAAGTTTCTACTTACCTTGTAGTTGAAAAACTACAAACCACTGGAGGAGCTCTGCTCCTCACGTCCGTTTGCGTCAAGGCGTCTGACGTAATGACGCGCAGGCGCACTGGCGGGGTTCTTCACGTAGTCACTCACGTGACTCCAAAGTAAAATTAAGATTTGGGAAGATATGTATGAAAATGGAAAAATGCTATCATTTCAAGAATTACATCTTAAATACAATTTGGAAAGTAATCAATATTTTAGATATCTGCAAATCCGAGATTATCTGAAAAAATACTCACAAGATTATCAAAACTTGACGTTGGATCCACTAGAGCAAGGCATGAATAGACAGGTAGAACTGGATCATTTAACATCATATTTCTATAATACTATTTTAAATATAGATATACCTTCCACAGATGGTATAAGGAAAGAGTGGGAAAAAGAACTGGCAATAGAAATCCCTAAGGACAGATGGGAAGATTATTTGTTATATGTACACAAATGTTCGATTAATGTCAGACACACCCTGATTCAATTTAAAATTGTATATAGATTATACTACTCTAAAATTAAACTAAATACAATTTTTCCAAACATCTCCCCCTTCTGTGATAAGTGTCTAACACAAGGAGCAACAATATCACTTTCATTTGTCTCCTGTATAAAACTTCAGAAATTTTGGAAGGAAATTTTTGAAACCTTTTCAAAATTATTAAAAATAAGACTGGACCCAAACACAGAATTGATTATTTTCGGAACAATGGAAGCCCGTTCTGAGCTAACGTCATTTCAAAGATGTTTCCTTAATTATGGTTTGATAATGGCAAAAAAACTTATACTTAAATTCTGGAAAAATGCAACGTTTAAAATGTGGATTACAAATATGTCGGAAATATTACATCTCGAGGAAATGAGACTTGTTCTAGCAGGAAAACCAGAACAATTCTTTAAGATATGGTTGCCTTATATTGATTTATTACAAGTGTAATATGGTGCAACATAACCCTGGAAAGTAACCGTTTTAGAACTAGGTGAGGGGTTTGTAACGTTACGAATTAGGCACAGTCCCTTTTTTTTTCTCTGTTTAGTTATATTTTTTATGCATTTTCTTCTTATTTCCTTTATTTTCTTAAGGCCTTTTCATTTTTGGGGCCTTTCGTTTTTTTTGTTGTTTTTTTCTTCTACACTTCTAAGGACACAGTCTACTTATCTAATTATCAATTATTAACCATTAATTATTGCGCCCTACACATCACTACTATCCTCAAGCTTTTCTTTTTTTCTTTCTTTCTTTTCTATCAAAAAATTTAAAAAAGAAGTTGTACATGAAATGTATTATGCTATATACCAGGATTATTATGTATGTACATTGCTTCCAATAAAAATATATAATAAAATAAAAATAATAATAACATTTAGTGCAAGGTAAAGTCCAGTAAAATCATATCAAAGATAGTGCGAGGATCTCCAATGAGGTAGATAGTGGCTTAGGACTGCTCTCCAGTTGTTGGTAGGATAGTTTCGTTGCCTGATAACAGCTGGGATGAAACCTATTCATGTTTTCCAGGGATACTGCATGACCCGATGAGTTACTCCAAGACTTTGTGTCTTCTTTTGTAAACCAGTATCTGCAGTTCCTTCTGTCTACATTTTGTCAGCTCCACGTTGAAATCTCCTCAAGGTATGCCAACTTTGAAATAGTTCTTCTCCAGTCTAAGAACGGTCCCGGACTAAAACCTCACCCTTTCATCTCCTCCAGAGATGTTCCTGACCTTCTGAGTTACTCCAGCACTTTGTCTCTTTTTCTGTAAACACAGTACTCATAGATAAAGAAGGTATAGAAGGCGGCACGGTGGCGCAGCGGTAGAGCTGCTGCCTCACAGCGCCAGAGACCCGGTTCGATCCAGACTACGGGTGCTGTCTGATCGGAGTTTGTATGATAATTGAAGTGCGGGTTTGTAGGATAATTGGCCCTCTGTAAATTGCCGCTAGTGTCTTGGGAGTGGATGAGAAAGTGGGATAACATGGAACTAATGTGAATGGGTGGTCGATGGTCGGAGTGGACTCGGTGGGCCAAAGGGCCTATTTCCATGCTGCATCTCTAAAACTAAAAAACTATGTAAACTCTGGTGAGGTACAACATGGTAACAGGCCCTTCAGCCCACTGAGTCCGTGCCGACCAGTGATCACCCAGTACACCAGCACTATCCTACACACGAGGGACAATTTACAATTTACACAAGCCAATTAACTTACAAAACCTGGAGGGCTTTGGAGTTTGGGAGGAAACCGGAGATCCTGGTGAAAACCCATACAGGTCACAGGGAGAACGTACAAACTCCAAGCAGACAGCACCCGTGCATTAGGATCGAACCCGGGTCTCTGGCGCTGTGAGGCAGCAACTCTATCTCTGTGCCCCCCTGCTGCCCTGTGACCTTAGTCATAGAGTCATACAACATGGAAACAGGCCCTACGGTCCAATTTGCCTACACTGACCACCATGCCCCATCTACACTAGTCCCATCAGCCTGCATTTGGCACATATCCCTCTAAACCTGTCCTATCCATGTACATGTCTAATTGCTTCTTAAATGTCGCAATAGTGTACCTGCCTCAACTACCTCCTCCGGTAGCTCATTTCATACACCAACACCCTTTGTGTGAAAAAGTTATACAATAACTCGTTCCCCCTTCACCTTAAACCTGTGCCCTCTGGTTCTCGATTCCGCTACTCTAAGCAAGAGTCTGTGCATCTACCCAATCTATTCCTCTCATGATTTTGTACACCTCTATAAGATCACCACTCATCTTCCTGTGCTCTAAAGGAAGAGTCCCAGCTTGCTCAACCTCTCCCTATAGCTCAGTTCCTCAAGCCCTGGCAACGTCATTAGTGTTAGAGCTTTCAGCCTTGGTCAGGAGAGTGAGAGATTTATAATCAGTGCAGTGTGGGGGAAGTTACCAAGGCAACGCTAAAACAAATTCAAAAGATAAGGAAGGGTAAGCATCTGAGATAAACTGAACAGAGTTTGCTCAGCACACAGCATTGTGCAGATAAGGCAGTGAGTCAGAACAATGGAAGCCCGTTCTGAGCTAACGTCATTTCAAAGATGTTTCCTTAATTATGGTTTGATAATGGCAAAAAAACTTATACTTAAATTCTGGAAAAATGTACCTATCCCAACGTTTAAAATGTGGATTACAAATATGTCGGAAATATTACATCTCGAGGAAATAGACTTGTTCTAGCAGGAAAACCAGAACAATTCTTTAAGATATGGTTGCCTTATATTGATTTATTACAAGTGTAATATGGTGCAACATAACCCTGGAAAGTAACCGTTTTAGAACTAGGTGAGGGGTTTGTAACGTTACGAATTAGGCACAGTCCCTTTTTTTTTCTCTGTTTAGTTATATTTTTTATGCATTTTCTTCTTATTTCCTTAAGGCCCTTTTAATTTTGGGGCCTTTTGTTTTTTTGTTGTTTTTTTTCTTCTACACTTCTAAGGACACAGTCTACTTATCTAATTATCAATTATTAACCATTAATTATGTGCCCTACACATCACTACTATCCTCAAGCTTTTCTTTTTTTTCTTTCTTTCTTTTCTATCAAAAAATTAAAAAAAGTTGTACATGAAATGTATTATGCTATATACCAGGATTATTTATGTATGTACATTGCTTCCAATAAAAATATATAATAAAATAAAATAATAATAACATTTAGTGCAAGGTAAAGTCCAGTAAAATCAGATCAAAGATAGTGCGAGGATCTCCAATGAGGTAGATAGTGGCTTAGGACTGCTCTCCAGTTGTTGGTAGGATAGTTTTGTTGCCCGATAACAGCTGGGATGAAACCTATTCATGTTTTCCAGGGATACTGCATGACCCGATGAGTTACTCCAAGACTTTGTGTCTTCATTTGTAATCCAGTATCTGCAGTTCCTTCTGTCTACATTTTGTCTGCTCCACGTTGAAATCTCCTCAAGGTATGCCAACTTTGAAATAGTTCTTCTCCAGTCTAAGAAAAGGTCCCGGACTAAAACCTCACCCTTTCATCTCCTCCAGAGATGTTCCTGACCTTCTGAGTTACTCCAGCACTTTGTCTCTTTTTCTGGAAACACAGTACTCATAGATAAAGAAGGTATAGAAGCTGGCACGGTGGCGCAGCGGTAGGGCTGCTGCCTCACAGCGCCAGAGACCCGGTCGATCCAGACTACGGGTGCTGTCTGATCGGAGTTTGTATGATAATTGAAGTGCGGTTTTGTAGGATAATTGGCCCTCTGTAAATTGCCGCTAGTGTCTTGGGAGTGGATGAGAAAGTGGGATAACCATGGAACTAATGTGAATGGGTGGTCGATGGTCGGAGTGGACTCGGTGGGCCAAAGGGCCTATTTCCATGCTGCATCTCTAAAACTAAAAAACTATGTAAACTCTGTGAGGTGCAACATGGTAACAGGCCCTTCAGCCCACTGAGTCCGTGCCGACCAGTGATCACCCAGTACACCAGCACTATCCTGCACACGAGGGACAATTTACAATTTACACAAGCCAATTAACTTACAAAACCTGGAGGACTTTGGAGTTTGGGAGGAAACCGGAGATCCTGGTGAAAACCCATACAGGTCACAGGGAGAACGTACAAACTCAAGCAGACAGCACCCGTGCCTTACGATCGAACCCCGGGTCTCTGGCGCTGTGAGGCAGCAACTCCAAGTTGCTGCCTCACAGCTATTTACAATTTATATTAATGAGCCTGGATGAGGGAATTGAAGGCAACATCTCCAAGTTTGTGGATGACACTAAGCTGGGGGGCAGTGTTAGCTGTGAGGAGGATGCTAGGAGGCTGCAAGGTGACTTGGATAGGCTGGTGTGAGTGGGCAATGTTTGGCAGATGCAGTATAATGTGGATAAATGTGAGGTTATCCACTTTGGTGGCAAAAACAGGAAAGCAGACTATTATCTAAATGGTGGCCGATTAGGAAAAGGGGAGATGCAGCGAGACCTGGGTGTCATGGTACACCAGTCATTGAAAGTAGGCATGCAGGTGCAGCAGGCAGTGAAGAAAGCGAATGGTAAGTTAGCTTTCATAGCAAAAGGATTTGAGTATAGGAGCAGGGAGGTTCTACTGCAGTTGTACAGGGTCTTGGTGAGACCACACCTGGAGTATTGCGTACAGTTTTGGTCTCCAAATCTGAGGAAGGACATTATAGCCATAGAGGGAGTGCAGAGAAAGGTTCACCAGACTGATTCCTGGGATGTCAGGACTTTCATATGAAGAAAGACTGGATAGACTTGGCTTATACTCGCTAGAATTTAGGAGATTGAGAGGGGATCTTATAGAAACGTACAAAATTCTTATGGGGTTGGACAGGCTAGATGCAGGAAGATTGTTCCCAATGTTGGGGAAGTCCAGGACAAGGGGTCACAGCTTAAGGATAAGGGGGAAATCCTTTAAGACCGAGGTGAGAAAAACCTTTTTCACACAGAGAGTGGTGAATCTCTGGAACTCTCTGCCACAGAGGGTAGTTGAGGCCAGTTCATTGGCTATATTTAAGAGGGAGTTAGATGTGGCCCTTGTGGCTAAAGGGATCAGGGGGTATGGAGAGAAGGCAGGTACGGGATACTGAGTTGGATGATCAGCTATGATCATATTGAATGGCGGTGCAGGCTCGAAGGGCCGAATGGCCTACTCCTGCACCTATTTTCTATGTATCTATGTATCTATGTATCTCAGTGCCGCCCTGCTGCCCTGTGACCTTAGTCATAGAGTCATACAACGTGGAAACAGGCCCTACGGTCCAATTTGCCTACACTGACCACCATGCCCCATCTACACTAGTCCCATCAGCCTGCATTTGGCACATATCCCTCTAAACCTGTCCTATCCATGTACATGTCTAATTGCTTCTTAAATGTCGCAATAGTGTACCTGCCTCAACTACCTCCTCCGGTAGCTCATTTCATACACCAACATCCTTTGTGTGAAAAAGTTATACAATAACTCGTTCCCCCTTCACCTTAAACCTGTGCCTCTGGTTCTCGATCCGCTACTCTAAGCAAGAGTCTGTGCATCTACCCAATCTATTCCTCTCATGATTTTGTACACCTCCTATAAGAACACCACTCATCTCCTGTGCTCTAAAGGAAGAGTCCCAGCTTGCTCAACCTCCCTATAGCTCAGTTCCTCAAGCCCTGGCAACGTCATTAGTGTTAGAGCTTTCAGCCTTGGTCAGGAGAGATGAGAGATTTATAATCAGTGCAGTGTGGGGGAAGTTACCAAGGCAACGCTTAAACAAATTCAAAAGATAAGGAAGGGTAAGCATCTGAGATAAACTGAACAGAGTTTGCTCAGCACACAGCATTGTGCAGATAAGGCAGTGAGTCAGCTGGACAATATTTGGCCGTTCCATGATGGGTAACAGAGACGTCTTTCCAGTACAGAGCGGCACAGTGGTGCAACTGTTTAGGCCGCACTGTGGCGCAGCAATAGAGTTGCTACCTCACAGCGCCAGAGACCCAGGTTTGATCCTCGCCTTTGTCCTCTGGTTCTTGATTCCCCTGCCCTGGGTAAAATACTTTGTGCATTCACCTTATCAATTTCCCTCATCATTATTTTATACACCTCTATAAGATCATCCCTCAGCCCCTGCACTCCAAGAAATAAATTCCTAGCCTGCCCAACCTCTCCCGATAGCCCAGGCCTCGAATCCTGGCAACATCCTCTCAAACCTTCTCTGCACTCTTTTTCAGCTTAATGACATAAATGTTCCTAGACTTTCTAGTCACAGAAACACTGTGCTTGCAACCAACCTTTCAGACCCTCTTAATAATGAATGTTTCCATGGACATTACCTCTCCTCCCTGTCATCCTCTAGAGGATGCCAAAGATAGACTCAACGTGCTGGAGCAACTCCGAGGGTCAGGCAGCATCTCTGGAGAGAAAGGATAGTCGCGTTTTGGGTTGGGAACCTCTTCAGACCTGCAAACCTTGAGACCTTCAGGTCTGAAGAAGGGTCCCGACCCAAAACATCACCTATCCTTTTCTCCAGAGATACTGCCTGACCCGCTGAGTTACACCAGCACTTGTGTCCTCTTAGTGAGAATTAATTTGGCTATAAACCGCATCTGCAGTTCTCTACTCTAGATGGAATGGCACTGCCTGTATGAGAAACTGATATACTCTCAAA
>JAXLNO010005751.1:49320-146040 GCA_038087875.1 Malacoraja senta | reverse complement strand
AGTTTCTATTAGTTTTGAGTCTCGGTGTAGACTTGCCCAGCGCACTGCCTGCAGTAGAATGCAAAGTGCTGGAGTAACTCAGTGGCTCAGGCAGCATCTCTGGAGAACACGGTTAGGTGACGTTTTGGGTCTGGACCCGTCTTCAGACTGAAGGGGCAGAAAGCTGGAAGAGGGAGGTGGGGGCGGGACAATGCCGGGCAAGTAATAGGTGGATACAGGTGAGGTGGGGTTGATTGAGAGATGGGTTGACAAAGATGAGAAGGAGACAAAAGGGTGTAAAATAATGAGAGAAGAGGCATGAACTGTGAGGCCAGAAGCAGGGATGTAAGGTGAAGGAGGGAGCCAACCACAAAAACATTATCACAGGTCGCTCGAGTGGTCAAACAGGCTATCGGCACATTGGCCATCATCAGTCAGAGTATGGAGTATAGAAGTTGGGAGGTAATGTTGCAGTTACATAAGACGTTGTTGAGGCCACATTTAGACTGTTGTGTTCAATTTTGGGCACCATGTTATAGGATTGATGTTGTCAAGCTTGAAAGGGTTCAGAGAGGATTTACCAGGGTGTTGCCAGGGCTCGAGGGCCTGAGCTATAGGGAGAGGTTGAGCAGACTAGGACTTTATTCCCTGGAGCACAGGAGGATGAGGGCGATCTGATAGAGATGTACAAAGTCATGAGAGGAATGGACCAAGTAAACACACAGAATTTTTGCCGAGAGTAGGGGAAACGAGAACAAAAAGACGTAGGTTTGTCAGGGGGAGAAACATTTAATAGGAACCTGAGGGGTAGCTTTTTTACACAAAGGATGGTGGGTGTTTGGAACGAGCTGCCGGAGAAGGTAGTTGAGGCAGGTACTATCGCAACATTTAGGCAGGTCATGGATCGGATAGGTTTGAAGAGATATCGGTCAAACGCATGCAGGTGGACTAGTATAGATGGGACATGTTGGCCGGTGTGGGCAAGTTGGGCTGAAGGGCCTGTTTCCACGCTGTGTCACTCTTTGACTCGACGTACAAAAACATAGGCTTGTGGATAAGAAGTGTTGTGGATTATGTGCAGGTTGGCAAGAGTTGGTCTTCGCATCATGTTTGGCACAGATATTGTGGGCCGAAGGGTCTGTTCTTGTGCTGAACTGTTCATTGTTCGGTTCAAGTTTTGACATAGAGGGTTCCTGGAATGTGCTGCAAGGGGCATTGGAAGAAGCAGATATGATAAATTCATACAGCGTGGAAAAAGGTCCTTCGGTCCAACTTGCCCACACAGATCAAGAGTCAAGAGAGTTTTATTGTCATGTGTCCCAGATAGGACAATGAAATTCTTACTTGCTGCAGCACAACAGAATATAGTAAGCATAATACAGAACAGTTCAGTGTGTCTATATAGCATAGACCACACATAAATAAACAGATAAAGTGCAATAGGCTGTTACAGTTCAGAGTTTGTTTGATGTCGTGTTCAATAGCCTGATGGCTGTGGGGAAGTAGCTGTTCCTGAACCTGGATGTTTGCAGATTTCAAGCTCCTGTACCTTCTTCCCGATGGTAGCGGAGAGATGAGTGTGTGGCCAGGATGGTGTGGGTCTTTGATGATGTTGGCAGCCTTTTTGAGGCAATGACTGCGGTAGATGCCTTCGATGATGGGAAGGTCAGAACCGATGATGGACTGAGCAGTGGTCACAACTTTCTGCATTATTTTCCGCTACTGGACGTTCAAGTTGCCGAACCAAACCACGATGCAATCAGTCAGTATGCTCTCTACTGTGCACCTGTAGAAGTTCGAGAGAGTCCTACTTGACATACCGACTCTCCGTAATCTTCTCAGGAAGTAGAGGCGCTGATGTGCTTTCTTTATGATTGCATCAGAGTGCTGGGACCAGGAAAGATCTTCAGAAATATGCACGCCCAAGAATTTGAAGTTCTTGACCCTTTCCAGCATCGTCCCGTGGATGTAAACGGGATTGTGTGGACCAACATGTCCCATTAACACTAGAGCCACCTGCCTGCATTTGGCCCATATCCCTCTAAACCTATCCAATCCATGTACCTATCTGAATATTTCTTAAACGTCATGGTAGCCTCTGCCTCAACTACCTCCTCTGGCAGCTGCTTCCGAGTGGTGGCGCCATCCAAGTGGTCGCACCATCGAGTGTGGCAGCCTCGCCTGCAGCTGTCCGTACTTTCATCATTTTTTTATTTTTAGTCCGTCAAAAAGTTGTGTTGTGGAGGTCTTTTAGTCATTTTATGTGGGGGGGTGGAAATGGGAAGCTGTTTTTGAAGGGGGTGTGGAAGGGGGAATGGCCTACTCCTGCACCTATTGTCTATTGATACCTGAAGGTATTTCCACACTTGGGAGCAGCTTTCTCTGTTTTATTGTCAACATTAGCAGGGCCTATCAATCAACACCAAAGGTGAATGAGTGCAGTGCTGATTCAGGGCCCCACCCAGCAATAAGTTGGCCTTGGTTCAAAGGGAGCGACTTTTTTTAAAATAAAGAGATTCAGCGTGGAAACAGGCCCTTCAGCCCACCGAGTCCGCGCCCACCAGCGATCCCACCAGCACTATCCTACACACTAGGGACAATTTACAATTTACAAAAGCCAATTAACCTGCAAGTCTTTGGAAAGTAGGAAGAAATCAGAGCACCCAGAGAAAAACTCACACGGTCAAAGGGAGCACGTACAAACTCCATACAGACAGCATGATCGAAGTCGGGATCGTAGTCAGGATCGAACCTGGATCTCTGGCGCTGTGAGGCAGCAACGTTGTACCGCTGGGCCACTGTGCCATCACTCCATTCGCTTTTGTGCGATAGCCTTTCAAACATGTCCCCATGGACAAACTCAAGGCAGCATGGAAGGAAGACTTGGGCTTCTCTCTCTCGGAAAAAACATGGAGTTCCATTCTTAAACTGGTTAATTCCACCTCTCTATGTGCTCGTCACTGCCTGATCCAATTCAAAGTGGTACATAGGGCTCATATCTCAAAAGCCAAATTATCTTCTATTTACCCTGAGGTTAGTCCATTCTGTGTTAAATGTAAAATTTCTGAAGCCTCTCTTATCAATATGTATTGGTCATGCCCCAGTCTTAACAAGTTCTGGCTAGAGGTCTTTCATACATTATCCCAGGTGTTAAACATCAAATTGGAACCAAAGCCTCTAATCGCTCTTTTTGGGGTCACTGGTGAGAGGTTAGATTAACAGCAGATAAACGCCGCACTATATCTTTTGCTTCTCTTCTGGCTCGGCGAATAATCCTGCTCAGCAGGACGGAACCTACCCCGCCCACTCATACACAATGGCTGACAGATATTATGTCCTGCCTAAAGGGCCTGTCCCACGGGCATGCGACTCCATGCGGCAAGCGCGACCTAACCGCAAGCGGGGGCCGTGGGGCCGGTCCCACTTCGATCGCCGGAGCCGTATGGAGTTGTGCAGAGCTGGTCCCGACATCGCGCGGGGTTCCAAAACACCGACACTGTTCAAAAATTCAGTGCGGCAACGGCCTGCCGCCCCGCAGCCGCATCGACGGCCGTGCGCACCGCCTCGACGCAGCGAGGCCGCGCACCGCCTCGACGCAGCGAGGCCGTGCGCCGCCGTGCGCCGCCGTACGCACCGACTTGACGTCACTCGACCTCCGCGCAGTCCCCGCTTACGATTTGGTAGCGCTTGCCGCATGCAGCCGCATACTGGTGGGACCGGGCCTGTACGGGGATCACTCGACCTCCGCGCAGCCCCCGCTTGCGGTTAGGTCGCACTTGCCACATGGAGTCGCATACCCGTGGGACAGGCCCTTAAAGCTCGAGAAAATCAGGTTCTCACTTCAACATTCAAATGGAAGGTTTCAGAAAGCGTGGGGACCTTTTTTAAATGCATTCCAGGCTTTGTAAATGCTTGATCATCAAGTACAGTTTAACAGTTTAACAGTCTACCCATTCACAATTGTGGATTATTGTTGTGACAGGCTGATATTTGCATATGCTCACTGGCAGTGACTGGGGAGGGATTATATTTGGTATCTCGTTTTTCTTTTATTATTGTTGTCTTGTTATATGTTGGCATAAGTTGTTTTTTATTTATTCTTTTCGTACACTCTGTCTGTAACAAATGGACAACTTTGCACTTTGTTATGTCCTGAAAACTAAATAAAAAAGATTTTGATTTAAAAAAAAGTTGTGTTGTGGAGGTCATTTAGTCTTTTTATGTTGAGGTGGGGGGGGGGGGTGGAAGGGGGAAGCTGTTTTCACAGTCGCTACCTGGGTCGAGGATTCGTCTTTCCTCCGAGCCGCATCTTCGCCCCGCATCGCAGCCTAACATCTGGATTTGCGCGGCCTTTCCTGCTGGAGACCGGCCAGAGCTTCAGCGATGGCGCAACACTGAGGTACCATCGCGGAGCGGCTGATGCCTTACCGAGGTCGCTGTGTTGAAGCTCCAGAGTGCCAACTTTAACACCGTGGAGCTGTGGTCTGCGGAGCTTCCAGCAGGGGGCAGCGCTGACTTTAACATCGCGGAGGCCTGGGTTGCCAGTTTTGGAGCTCCGCCCAGTGGACGTGGGGAGCCGCGGTCTCCGGTAGGAAACGGCCGATTCGGAAACTCCAAGCCGCTGAGTGTTCTTCTGCGTCGGAGTACCATCATCCGGCGAGAGGGCCTGAAACATCGGGCCGTCCGTAGCGGTGACTGCGGAGGCCTCAATAGGCCCCGACCATGGGTGAACAAGAGGAAGAGGACTGAACTTTTATTGCCTTCCCTCACAGTGGGAAACGTTGATTCCGCTGTGGGGGATGTTTTATGTTTTATGTTAAATTCTATAGTGTTGTGTTTATCTTATTTGTGTGCTGCATGGTAACTCAAATTTCACTGCACCAATTGGTGTATGTGACAATAAATGTCCTTGGTCCATACACCCGGCACTCTTGTATAAATAAGTTAACCCTCAGGTTCCTATTAAATCTTTTCTCTCTCACCTTAAACCTATGTCCTCTGGTTCTCGATTCTCCTACTCTGGGTAAAAGATTCTGTGCAAAAGAATAATGGCGTTTTTAAACGTTTTTTAGATAGGGACATGGATATGCAGGGAATGGAGGGGTGTGGATCACATGCTAGCATTGGAGATTAATTGAATTTAACAATGTGTTTGGCACAGACATTCTGGGCTGTGCTGTGTTCCAAGTGTCGTACTCCACATGCTGACACTGCGATCCTATTCCAGACAAACCCCAGCCTTTTTCTTGAAAAGAAACATCCTTTCCACACCCAGCCTGTCAGAACATTGAACACCGACCAAGCTCACTTGGAAATATTTCTCATTGCCTCCTCATTTGGTGGCAAGAACAGGAAGGCAGATTATTATCTGAATGGTGTCAAGTTGGGAAAAGGGAAAGTACAACGAGATCTGGGTGTCCTTGTTCATCAGTCACTGAAAGTAAGCAGGCAGTGAAGAAAGCTGATGGCATGTTGGCCTTCATAACAAGAGGTGTTGAGTATAGGAGCAAAGAGGTCCTTTAACAGTTGCACAGGGCCCTAGTGAGACCACACCTGGATTATTGTGTGCAGTTTTGATGTCCAAATTTGAGGAAGGACTTTCTTGCTATTGAGGGAGTGCAACGTAGTTCAAGATGGCTGGATTGTCATATGTTGAAAGAATGGAGCGACTGGGCTTGTATACACTGGAATTTAGAAGGATGAGAGTGGATCTTTTTGAAACATAAGATTATTAAGGGATTGAACACGCTAGAGGCAAAAAACATGTTCACTATGTTGGGGGAGTCCAGAACCAGGAGCCACAGTTTAAGAATAAAGGGTAGGCCATTTAGAACAGAGATGAGGGAAAACCTTTTCACCCAGAGAGTTGTGAATCTGTGTAATTCTCTGCCTCAGTGGAGGCCAATTTCTCTGGATGCTTTCAAGAGAGAGTTAGTTACAGCTCTTAAAGATAGCAGAGTCAAGGGATATGGGGAGAAGGCAGGAACGGGGTACTGATCGTGGATGATCAGCCATGATCACATTGAATGGCAGTGCTGTCTCAAAGGGCCGAATGGCCTACTCCTGCACCTATTGTCTATTGATACCTGAAGGTATTTCCACACTTGGGAGCAGCTTTCTCTGTTTTATTGTCAACATTAGCAGGGTCTATCAATCAACATCAAAGGTGAATGAGTGCAGTGCTGATTCAGGGCCGCACCCAGCAATAAGTTGGCCTTGGTTCAAAGGGAGCGACTTTTAAAAAAAATAAAGAGATGCAGCTTGGAAACAGGCCCTTCGGCCCACTGAGTCCGCACCCACCAGCGATCCCACCCTACACCAGCACTATCCTACACACTAGGGACAATTTACAATTTACGAAAGCCAATTAACCTGCAAGTCTTTGGAAAGTAGGAAGAAATCAGAGCACCCGGAGAAAAAAAAAATCACACGGTCAAAGGGAGCACGTACAAACTCCATACAGACAGCATGATCGAAGTCGGGATCGAACCTGGATCTCTGGCGCTGTGAGGCAGCAACGTTGTACCACTGGGCCACTGTGCCATCACTCCATTCGCTTTTGTGCGATAACCTTTCAAAACATGTTTTCTGCCGTGAGACATGCATATGGAAATGTAGGCCCCAGCTGACTTGGACTTTAGCTTTGTACGACATCAGAGCAGAATTAGGCTATTCAGTTCCATCATGGATGATCTATTTTTCCCTCTCAACCCCATTCTGCTGCCTTCCCCCCATAACCTTTGACACCCGCACTGATCAAGATCCTATCAATCTCCACTTTAAAAATACCCAATGAGTTGGCCTCCAGTCGCCTATGGCAATGAATTCCACAGATTCATCACCCTTTGGGTAAACAAATTCCCGCTCACCTCCATGCCAAAGATATGTCCATTTACTCTGAGACTATGCTCTCTGGTCCGAGACTCTCCCATTGCTGAAAATATCCTTTCCTAGTTCTAGCTATGAATCACAATGGCACAGCGATAGAGTTGCTGCCTCAGTGTCAGAGACCCTGGGTTCAATCCAGAACTTGGGTGCTCTCTGTACAGAGTTTGCATGTTCTCTGTGACCATGTGTGTTTTCTCCGGGTGCTCCGAGTTCCTCCCACATTCCAAAGGCGTCCAGGTTTGAGAGTTAATTGGCTTTGGTAAAATTGGAACTTGTCCCTAGTGTGTACGATAGTGGTGTAAGGGGATCGCATGTCAGTGCAGACTCAGTGGGACGAAGGGCCCGCTCCCATGCTGTATCTCTAAAGTCTTAAAAAGACACAAAGTGCTGGAGTAACTCAGTGGGTCAAATAGCATATTTGGATAATTTAATCACTCTGAAGAAGGGCCCTGACCCGAAACGTCACCTAACCATGTTCTCCAGAGATGCTGCCTGACCTGCTGAGTTACTCCAGCACTTTGATTCCTTTTTGGGAGTTTACAGCTTCTGTAATTTGTCCATAGGGTGTAGGATAGAATTAGTGTACATGTGATCAGTGGTCTGTACAGAATCATTGGACTGAAGGGCCTGTTTCCATGCAGTTTCTCTAACTAAACTACTTGCAGCACCTCCCTGACCCCTTTGAGTAACTCATGCACAGACAGGTAGACCTGTCCATACTCCATACATTTGCAATTTCTTAATTTAGATAATAATCTGCATTTTGATTTCTCTTGACCTTACTATGGGCCTCAATTTGGGGCACAACTTAAATTCCATTGTGATACACAAGATTCTATTAAGTTTAGGTTTAAGTTTGTCACGTAAAAAGCTTTGTTTTGCATGCTATCCAAACAGATCAGATGATACCGTACATAAATACAACTCAAGCTAAACTCAAGTACAATAGGTAGAGCAAAGGGGAAGATGCAGAGTGCAGAATATAGTTCTCAGCATTGTAGCGCATCAGTTACATAGACAAAGTCCAACATCTGCAATGGGGTAGAGGTGAATTGGACAGTACCCTGGCTTATGGAAGGAGCGTTCAGATTTGCCTATTTATTCTTCACTTGTCACTCTGCAGTAGAGTGTATATTAATTGGTTGTATCAGGGCCTGGTTCAGCCACCCAAACGCCCAGGAGCGAAGCAGGTTACAAAAAGTGGTGAATACTGCCTGGTCCATCATGGGTTCTGACCTCCCCACCATCAAAGGGATCTACAAAACGGCAGCCAGCATCATCAGAGACCCACACCAGCCTGGCCATGCTCTCATTTCACTCCCACCATCGGGAAGATGGTACAGGAGTCTGGCAACGGCAAGGTCAGATAGAGTCAAAAAAGTCATACAGCGTGGAAACAGGCCCTTCGACCCAACTTGCCAACACGGACATGGTATTCCAGGGAAAACAATCCAATCTCTCCCTGTAGCTAATACCCCCCATTGCGATTAAGATGGAAAATCAGCCACAATCATAGTGAATAATTTTTATCTGCAGATATGGAGTGGGCAGCACAAAGGTACAACTGCTACAGCCCAGAACCAGTGACCCAGGTTTGATCCTGACCTCCAGTGCTGCCTGCGAGGAGTTTGCAGGGGTGGCGGTGGAGGCAGATGCAAAAGTAGCATCGAAGACTTTGGATAGGCACTTAGATATGCAGGGAATGGAGGGATATGGATCGCATGCAGGCAGATAAGAGCTAATCTTGGCATCATGTTTAGTCCACACTTTGTGGGCCAAAAGGCCTGTTCTCATGCTGTACTATGTTCCATAAACCAATTTAGTGTTTAAAAATGAACAGCATAGACCACAGCTCGCGCAAAGAACTATGTACAAGGGCAATTTTATTTCAATATGCAAAACAAATATCAAATACGTATTCCATCGAGATGAACGCCATTGTGAACTAACATAGCATCAGAATGACATTGTAATACCCAGACCTACCACAGAAAGTTTGCACAAAGTTTAAAGTACCTGGCAATGTATAAAGGAGGCCATTCAGCCTGCAGTCTATGCTAGTCCACTGTAATGCAATCCAATTCTTCTTCTCCATTTGTTCAAAGTAGCCATGTAAACCCCCCCCCCCCCACGCTTATCCAATCCCCTGTTTAATAATAGTTTCAATAAGCAATTCAGATACTATAACAATTTGTATCACTTTATGCACTATAAGAAATAAACTTCACGTCAAGTAGTTTACTGGTATTCATCGCAAAGTAAACCACAGAAGCACAAAAAATACTTGCCTTGTTTTTCAAGAAGAGCACACACTAAAAGCATATGCAAGTTACAATCAGAAATACAAATGACTACATTCATTAGCTTCAGGTTTAGTTTTATTATTGTCACGTGTACCGAGATACAGTGAAAAGCTTTGTTTTGCATGCTATCCAAACAGATCAGATATACCATAAATACAATCGAGCCAAACGCAAGTACGACAGGCAGAGCAAAGGGGAAGATACAGAGTGCAGAATATAGTTCTCAGCATTGTAGCACAACAGTTCCAGAGACAAAGTCCAATGTCCGCAATGGGGTAGAGGTGAATCGGACAATATGCTAGCTTACGAAAGGACATTTCTGATAACAGAGGGGAAGAAGCTGTTCCCGAGTCTGTATGCTTACATGAACCGGAATACAGGCCCAGAGCCGTCAAATGCTCCTCGTTCATTCACCCGGTCATTCTCATAAACCTCCTCCGGTCTCTCTCCAACGCCAGAACATCCTTCCTCAGATACGTGGCCCAAAACTGCTTACAATGTTCCAATTGTGGCCTCACCACACCGTGGAGTCTCAGCACTAGGAACTGCAGATGTTGGAATCTTAAGCAGAAAAAACAAAGTACTGGAGGAACTCAGCACCACCTGCTCAGGATAGTTGATACAAATGATGAGACAGAGGCATCCACTTCGAGAACAAGTATACATTCGGGTGTGTCCCTCAGTAAACACTAAACCCCACTGGATGATCACAGACCCTGCGCGTTTGGGAATGGGAGTGGGAGTGGGAGCGATCCCACAGCCACATGGTCCTACAACTTGTGAATGCACAAGTTGTAGGAGCAGAAATAGGCCATTCAGCCCACAAGGTCTACTCCGTCACTCAATCAAGGCCGATCTATCTTTCCCTCTCAACTCCATTCACCTGCCTTCTCGTCATAACCCCTGACACCCGCACTAATCAAGTATCTGTCAATCTCCGCCATAAAAATACCCAATGACTATTCCTCCGCTGCTGTTTATGGCAATGAATTCCGCAGATTCACCAACCTTCCGACTAAAGAAATTCCTCCTCACTTTCTTTCTAAAAAGTACATGCTTTTGCTCGGAGGTTGTGCCCGCCGGCGCTAGACTCTCCCACAGTGGAAACTTCCTCTTCACATCCACTCTATCCAGGCCCTGCAGGTAGGAAAGATCAACAAACACAGCATCTCACCCAACATGGACCCACTGAGCTACCAGAACGTTGCACCAGCAGTGTCCCCACCCCTCATTACCCACTCTTCAACCCGAACCCCAAATAGACTCATTAAAAAACTGTAGAAAAAACATCACAATATTTGCATGAGCAGCTCAGTAGCGCAGCCGCTTCATAGCATCATAAATCCTGGATACGATCCTGATATCTGGTGCTGTCTGTGTGGAGCTTACGTCTATAGTTATTGGAGCAGAACGTGGCCATTTGACGCATCGAGTCTACTCCCCAATTCAATCATGGCTGATCGATCTTTCCCTCTCAACCCCGTTCTCCCTGTGATCACATAGGTTTCTTCCGGGTGCTCCAGATTCCTCCCACACCCTAAAGGCGTGCAGGTTTGGAGGTTCATCGGCCTCTGCAAATTTCCCCTCGTGAAGGGAGTGGATGAGAATGTGGGATAGTATAGAACTAGTGTGAATGGGTGATTGATGATCAGTGGAATGAAGGGCCAGTTTCCACACTGCATCTTTCAATCAGTCAATACTAAAAAAAACAATTAGGGTAACTGACAAACTTCGTTTAGGATTGAAAAACTATTACTAATAATCAGTATTGAACCCAGGTCTCTTGCGCTGTGAGGCAGAACTAAGTCTACGATATTGATAAGTTAGTCCCTATCAAATATTACCCATTTCCCTTGTAACTTTATACATCAAATAAGCCTCTTACATTCCAAGGAAACAGGGCAAGCAATAGAGCCTTGCCTTGCGTCCCCATGATGAATTCCTGACAGGAATAATATTTTACAATAGTTTTACAACTTAAGATATATTTTGTAAATTCAAACTGAAGTGTACCAAGCCTCCTTTTGCACTGTAACAAAAATAAACTGCAGATGCTGGTTTATACCAATGGTAGACAGAAAATGCTGGAGTAACTCTGGGTCAGGCAGCATCTCTGGAGAAAAGGTGATGTTTCATAAGTTAATTAGTTCTAGAAGCAGTATTAGGCCATTCGGCCCATCTAGTCCACTCCGCCATTCAATCATGGCTGATCTATCTTTCCCTCAAAACCTCATTCTCCTGCCTTCTCCCCGTATCTCCCCCCCCCCCAAACACCCTTACTAATCAAGAATCTGTCAAATTTCTGCCGAAGAAATATCCATTCACAGCCGTCAATGGCAACGAATTCCAGATTCACCACCCTCCGACTAAAGAAATTCCTCCTCATCTCCTTTCTAAAGGCATGTCCTTTTATTCATATCTGAAGGGGTGCCCAGACCTAAAAGGTCACCTATCCATTTTTTCCAGAGATGCTGCCTGACCCACTGAGTTCCTCCAGCATTGTGTGTCTATCTTATTTTGCACCAGTCAAGAATATAATCGAGAGATGCATCACTGTTGCAGGATTTTTTTTTTTTTTTTTTTAAAACAAGCACACTACCAGTGATTGAATAATTCTAGTTGACTACAGTGAAGGTGTGGAAGGAATCCTGACAACACCTAGGCTTGCAAATCTTCTGAATGAAGATTCTAACCACTCTCTGGGTGACCCAAAAAAAAAATCATGATGTCAGACTTCGTGCCCATCACCTTAAACTGCGCCTCGCTGCAATGCTGGAGAATGTGGGAGACCATATAGAAGCATAAATGATCAGACTCATCGATATGGTAGAGAGTCAAAGCCCTTTTCCCAGGATGGAAATATCATTGACCAGAGGGCATAGCTTTAAGGTGTGAGGGGAAAGGTTTAGAGCAGATGTGCAGGGTAAGTATTTACATTTGTTTTAAAAAACAGAGGGTGACGGGTGCCTGGAACACACTGCCAGGGGTGGTGGTGGAGGCAGATACGATAGTGGCGTTTAAAAGACCCTTGGTTAGGCACATGGACATGCAGGGAATGGAGGGATGTGGATTGGGTACAGGCAGATACGAGCTGGTCTTGGCATCATGTTCAGTACGACACTGTGGGCCGAAGGGGCCTGCTCCTGTGCTGTACTGTTCTATGTTCTATCCACTTGCACCAAACTTCCCAAGTAACACTCCAAAGATCTTTTTACAATGTAACAGTCAAGGATCACGTGTCCACTATTTCTTCATTGAAATGTTGGTAAATGTACCGAATTTGGTTCCCACTCCGTTCATATAGTCCACTCGGCTGTTGTCCATCATATCACTGTCATAACCAACAGACCCTTGGACCGAATTCTCCCCATCATGTGGGTACCCATGCACATATTCAAACGGCACCGCATGATCATCCTCTTCATCCTCGTAAACCTGGAGGCAAAAGCAAACCACCAATTACAAATCTGCAAATCCCTTAGCAAACACAGGAACCCATTCACCTATCCCAGTCTTGCTCTCCCTGCAACTTCACACACACTTTTGGTTCTTTCACAGGTGGCACAGCGGTAGAGTTGCTGCCTCACAGCGTCAGAGACTGATCTCGGGTGCTGTCTGCACGGCGTTTGCACGTTCTGCCCGTGACCATGTGGGTTTTCTCCGGGTGCTCCAGTTTCCTCCCTCACTCCAAAGACGGCAGGTTTGCAGGTTATACACAAAGTGCTGGAGTAACTCAGCAGGTCAGGCAGCATCTCTGGAGAGCATGGATACGAGACATTTCGTGTCCGGAAACGTGAGACATCACCTACCGTATCCGTGTTCTACAGAGATGCTGCCTGACCAAGTGTGTTACTCCAGCACTTCGTTTCTTTCTTTGTTATAAACCAGTATCTGCAGTTCTTTGTTTCCACAGGTTTCTAGGTTAATTGGCTCCTATAAATGTATCTCAAATGTGCAGAATAGAGTTAGTGTATGGGTCATTGCTGGTGGAGTTTGCACGTTCTTCCTGTGACATGGGTTTCCTGCAGGTGCTCCGGTTTCCTTCCACAGAAACAGAAAATAGGTGCTAGTGTAGGCCATTCTGCCCTTCTAGCCAGCACCACCATTCAATATGATCATGGCTGATCATCCAAAATCAGTAGGTAGACACAAAATGCTGGTAACTCAGCGGGACAGAGAGCATGTCTGGAGAGAAGGAATGGGTGGCGTATCGGGTCGAGACCCTTCTTCAGACTAAAATCCGTATCCCTTTCCGGCTTTTTCCCCATATCCCTTGATTGCCTTAGCCCCAAGAGCTAAATCTAACTCTCTCTTGTGAATTAGCATCCACTGCCTTAACTCCCTGGGTGAAAAAGGGTTTTCCTCATCTCAGTCCTAAATGGCCCACCCCTTATTAATCATAAAAATGGGTGGATTTGTAGGTTAATTGACCTCTGTAAAATTGCCCCAAGTAGGGAGTGGATGTGAAAGTGGTATAACATAGAATTAGCGTGAACGGGTGGCCAATGGTTGGCTTGAAGGGCCTGTTTCCCGATTCTATAACCCTACGACTGGTGGAGGAGGGGTGGGCAGAGTAAGGATCAGAAACAAGAATCACGACAAGGATCTTAAAGGATCAGACCAAATGGGACAAGGGCACTTGGCAACACGTTACAACACAATATACACTCAAATTAAGCGTAAAGACTTTTTCATACTCTGACCCAAAACGTCACTCATCCAGGTTCTCCAGAGATGTTTCTCGACTTGCCGAGTTACTTCAGCACTGCGTTTTTTGTAGTTTAATTCAGAAATAGTGAAAACAGGCCACTTTGGCCAACCGAACCGCGCCAACCCTCATACATTAGTTCTATCCAACACAATAGGGACAATTTACAAAAGTCAATTATCCTTCAAACTTGCACGTCTTTGGAGTGTGGGAGGAAACCGGAGCACCCAGAGAAAGCCCACGCAGTCTCAGGGCGAACGTGCAAACCACATAGACAGCACCCACAGTCAGGACCGAAGCTGGGACTCTGGCGCAGTGAGGCAGCAACTCTACCGCTGCGTCACTGTGATGCCCCTTTAGCATTTTGCATCTTTGGTGGTAAACCAGCATTTTGGAAAAACTCACTTGGTCAACTTGAGAGCGAAGGAGCTCCATCAGGCCATGACTCTTCCTACGTCCCATTGTGTAGTTGTCATCCACGATGGTCCCACCGTCAACATAGAGGGTGCGATCCACCATCAACGTACCATGTTGATCATAAAAAGCGCCACTGGACCCGTCCACCATCTGTTTACCCATGTCCACCTCAGTACCAGCACCTCCGAAGCTGCTGAATGTTTGTTTGACTCCACTCTCGGTACCCAGGCCAAACGTGCCATGCATTTGACCAATGTTTTCACCATGATTCACGGGGACATGCAATGACGAGAGGTTCTGCAAAAGAAGTCACAGAATTCACCATGTGATAAAACAGAACTGCAGATGCTGGTCTATTCCATAGACACAAAGTGCTGGAGTAACTCAGCAGGTCAGGCAGCATCTCTGGAGGACGTGGGAATCCTCCTGTTGCCCAGACGCAAATCGCGATGGAAACACGGTACACATGCACCATGGAAAGCATACTCGGGTTGTATCACAGCATGGTTCGGGAACTGCTCTGCCCTAAGACCGCAAGAAATTGCAGAGAGTTGTCAGTACAGCCCAGTTCATCACGCAGATCTTTCATCGTTCCCAAATGGTTTCAGGATATTTTCTTTGGTATTTAGAACACGGAACAATACAGCATGACAGACCCTTCGGCCTACAATGTCTGTGCCGAACATGATTCCAAGACCAGCTCTTAGCTGCCTACACATAATCTACATCCCTCCATTTCCTGTCAATATTTCTCAAATGCCCCTGTCCTGCCTGTCTGCCTCCACCACCCCTGGTAGCACATCCCAGCTACTCACCACCTCAGTTTCCACACTATGTGCACTAGGTAATACTCCAAAGTAAAGTTTAAGAAGTGTGGCGCAAGGTACTGGATTGGAGAAAAACCTACCATATCTTGCTGTCCACCACCCTCTTCATTGGACACAATAAGAGACTGATGATATTGGCCTTGGGAACCCAAGGGAACCTTTATCTTACGATCTCCACCACAATACAAGGCCAATGCAGCCAAGAGCAAACCTGTGAAGAATAATAGTGAAGGATTGTTGGTACATTCATTCACGTGTAAAGCATGCCATCCAACTAACTCAACAGAAGATGGCAGCAGTAGAGTTGCTTCCTCAGACTGCCATATTCCCAGGTCCGATCTCAACTACGGGTGTCGTCTGTGCGGAGTTTGTACATTCCCCCTGTGACTGCGTGGATTTCCTCCCACCTAACAAGGACGTACAAGTTTCTAGGTTGGAGAGACATGAAGTACATGAAGTAACTTAGTGGGTCAGACAGCTTCTTTGGTGACGTTTTGGCTCTGAAGAAGGGCCCTGACCCGAAACGTCACCCATCCTTAATCCCGAGATGCTGTCTGACCTGTTGAGTTACTCCAGCGCTTGTCTCACTTCGGTATATAGATGCATCCGTAGTTCCTTTCTATGCAGGTTTGTAGGTTAATTGGCTTCTGTTAATTGTCTTTATTGTGTAGGATAGAACTAGTGTACGGGGTGATCGCCGCCCGGCGCGGACTCAGTGGGCCGAAGGGCCCATTTGCGTGCAGGTTGGAGGAATCAAGAATCCTACGGTAGACCATCATTGAGTGATCTTCTTTGCGCATTTTCTAATCTTTGGACAAATTTGACTAATGGCCGTCTGTAAGAACCTGTATTTTTACCTGCATGGAATTAAGAATATCCCCCACCCCCACTGTGGGTGGAAATGTGAAAACTAGAGGGCATAGCTTTGGGGCAAGTTTTGTTTTTAAACAGTGAAAAGCTTTTTTGCTGCGTGCTATCTAGTCAGCGGACAGACTCAAGATTATAATCAAGCCGTTCACAGTGTACAGGATAAAGAGAATGTTTGGTGCAAGATTAAGTCCAGTAAAGTTTGATTAAAGACAGTCCAAAGGTCTCCAATGAGATAATGGAAAGTCAGGACCGCTCGCTAGTTGGTATACAGGGATTGCTGGTGGAGGCAGATACGATAGTGACATTTAAGGGACTTTTAGATAGGTACATGGATATGCAGGGAACGGAGGGATAGGGACCACATGCAGGCAGCAGAGATTAGATTAACTTGGATTCATGTTCAGAATGATCTGTGACTTCATCCCCTACACTCCAGTTCCCTTCTGAACACTTCCCTAGAAGGAATGTTTTAAAATGTGGATATGCGAGCCAAAGTGGTAGTTGTCTAAGATCTACAATCATCATTGACAACTTACAAAGCAGACACAAAGCAGCCAGGAACATAACGAGAATGCCCAGTCCACCCAGAACGGCCTTTTTAGAAGCGAGTCTATCGGCACAGTTCAACCTGTTAGGACACTCGCAAATAACAATCGTCAGAGTATCTTTGGTCTCGAGGTGTTGCTGGTCCTGAATGATGATGGGAACCTTATAGTACCCAGGGATAATACTGCCCTTCGGTTTCATGAACGCATAGGACCCTGGAGGGAGAGAAATGTTGAGTTGAGTCAAGTGTTTAATTTTCATCCGCGCCAGTAGGGGAACAGTGAAAGGCTTACTTACTGCAGTTTAACAAGAAACAACAAGAAATAAATATACAATTTATCAACACAAAGTGTTGGCATAACTCAGCGGGTCAGGCAACATCTCTAGAGAAAAAAGAATGAGTGACATTTCGGGTCGGGACTCTTCTTCGGAAGGGTCGTCTGAAGAAGGGTTCTGACCCGAAATGTCACCCATCCTTTTTCTCCAGAGATGCTGCGTGACCCACTGAGTATGTCAGTACTTTGTGTCTTTCTTTGGTAAGGCACCACCAATAAAACCAGAAATCATCTATTAGACCAGATTACCAAACTATAATAATACTTTGGCTTCGAGCTTGGTTTTCTTAGATTAACTTTTATCCTGGAGTTATAGCACATACTTTGTGTTTTAATTGTAATTTAGCCGACCTATGAGTCTTTTACCCAGAGTCAGATTAAAGTGCCTGTTTCCATGCTCCATGACCCGATAACACCAGAATGCAGACCAATAAAATCGTACCCATTTGGTCGAATATCTCCCACTTCTTTTTAATCTCGGGGGGGTCTTTTTGGAGGAGGAAGGTGAAGGGAGCAGCATTGGGCGATGCATCGCGATCCTCGGCTGAGATATTGACAAAGCGTTGGTCTCCATTCTCGCAAATGTGCAGGTTTGTATTGGAAATCACTGGGCTGTTATCATTGATGTCGTACAGGTTTATCACCACCGTCCCAGTGCACGATCTCGAATGGTCTTCTAACATACACAAGAGAACAGGCCAGGTTGGAATATGCAACACCATTGCAGGCAACTGAGCCACCCCAGCCCCCATCAATACACAACAGATAAATCACTGTGAAGAACACAAAGTGATGGAGACACAAACTCAGTGGGTCAGGCAACATCTCTGGAAAATATGGATAGGTGATGTTGCTGGTTGGAAACCTACATCAGCCGGAGGAGTCTGAAGCAGGTCCTGACACAAAACGTCACCCATCTATATTCTCCAGAGATGCTGCCTGACCCACTGAGTTACTACAGCATTTATGTCTGCCTTTGGCATTTACCAGCATCTGCAGTTCCTTGTTACCAGCACTCCCTGCTGCTGCATTGTGCTCCATTCATTACACTTGTCCCTCAGCCCACCCACCCCAGTGTCACCCTCCTGACCAACAACAATACCACCCTCTGTCCCACAGCCCCCTCCATCCCCCCCACCTCTCCTCCCATCCCACAACCCCCCCACCCAACATCCCCTCACCCCATCCACCAGCCCCTTCCCAACACCCCCATCTCTTGTCCATACCCCACATTCCCCTCCCCCAGCCCCATCTCACAACAATCCCACCCCGTTCCACAACCTCCCCACCTCACAACAACCCCACCGACAGTCCGCAGACCTCGCCCCACAGCCCCTCCTCCCACATCCCCTTTTCCCTCCCCACAACACCCCCTCCCTCATCCCGTCCATAGCGCCCCCACCCCGTCCCACAGAGCGCCCCCCCTCCCTCCCCCCCGCCAAATGCACCCCCATAGCACCCCCCTCTGCCACAGACCCCCCTGTCCCCTCCCCAAAAGCCCTCGACACCCCCTCTCTTCCCATGACACCCCCTCCCCCAACCCAACCCTTTCCCTCTCCATAGTACCCCCTCCCCCAAACCCACAGCACACCCCACCTCCCCAATCCCACAGCCCCATCCACGGTATATGCTCTTCACAATCTCGGAGGTGCATTGCCCTGGTGCCGACACTGATGACCAGTACTCACTTTCTTCCATGGCCAGGACTGTAACATTATACTTGTTGTGTTTCACATGCGTGGACTCCCTGTCGAGTTCGGCAGTCGTTCGGATCTCCCCCGTCTGGGGATCAATGGACACCCAGTCCGCAGGGTCAGTTAGCTTGCGATACCTGACCAACCAAACAAGATTTGGAGCAATTCAACACTGGGTCATTAAGGCTTCAAATTCAATGGACACTTGTGAGTTTAAATTAGTTTGGTCAAGTCGTAAGACAAGAGGCATAAGAGACTGGAAAATCTGGAACCCAGAGCAAAACACTAACTGCTGGAGGAACTCAGAGGGTCAAGCAGCATCCATGGAGGACAAGCAAGTCACTATCTTAGGTTGAGACCATGGATCAAGGGTTTAGACTTTAGAGATTCTTATTTAGTATGTGCGTCAAAGGTTACGGGGGGGGGGGTGGGGAAGGCAGGAGAATGGGGCTGAGAGGGAAAGATAGATCAGCCATGATTGAATGGCGAAGTAGACTCAATGGGCCGAATGGCTCCTATGAGTTATGAACTTATCAAACATCACCTATCCATGTTCTCCTGGAATGTTGCCCAACCTTCAGTTACTCCAGCACTTTGCTTTCCACGAAAGTTTCCAGTACTTGCAGTTGTTCATGTCTCCATCTGCCTTCAGATGCAGAGGGAAGATCTCACCTGCTGTTATTGCTGCTCCGCGTCTCTGGGTCTATGGCCGTGTACAAGTCCAGGACGGTGCCCAGAGCAACGTTCTCCTTCACCCACAGCTGTTTGACGGAGGGGTCAAACTCCGGCCCTTCATCCACATCCAGCACGTTGACCGTGACTTCGGCCACCTCCTGCCCAGGGGGCTTCTCGATCAGGGGCACCTCGTTCTCCACCGCAACGTTCAACTTCAGCAAGCGGGTAGTCTCGGCATCCAACGGCTAAACAGCAGAGCAGACAGGAGAATGAAGAGGGTCCTGGTGTTTTGGGGGGGAGGGGGAGGGGGTTGTAGGGCTGAGAACAAAGAGGTACCCGACATGGGGGACTGCTTTGTAACCTTGTTGGCGCCCAAAGTGGCGACTCTTTGCATACTTTGTGCAACAAAGAACTTCACTTAATTAATCTGCCGGAAATAGCAGGGGACCAGGGGTGAAATGAGATGGAGGAACTGAGGGAAATCCAGGTTAGCCGGGAAGTGGTGTTAGGTAAATTGAATGGATTAAAGGCCGATAAATCCCCAGGGCCAGATAGGCTGCATCCCAGAGTACTTAAGGAAGTAGCCCCAGAAATAGTGGATGCATTAGTGATAATTTGTCAAAACTCTTTAGATTCTGTAGTAGTTCCTGAGGATTGGAGGGTAGCTAATGTAACCCCACTTTTTAAAAAGGGAGGGAGAGAGAAAACGGGGAATTACAGACCAGTTAGTCTAACATCAGTAGTGGGGAAACTGCTAGAGTCAGTTATTAAAGATGGGACAGCATCACATTTGGAAAATAGTGAAATCATTGGACAAAGTCAGCATGGATTTATGAAAGGTAAATCATGTCTGACGAATCTTATAGAATTTTTCGAGGATGTAACTAGTAGAGTGGATAAGGGAGAACCAGTGGATGTGTTATATCTGGACTTTCAGAAGGCTTTCGACAAGGTCCCACATAAGAGATTAGGATACAAACTAAAATCACACGGAATTAGGGGTTCAGTATTGATGTGGATAGAGAACTGGCTGGCAGACAGGAAGCAAAGAGTAGGAGTAAATGGGTCCTTTTCAGAATGGCAGGCAGTGACTAGTGGGGTACCGCAAGGCTCAGTGCTGGGACCTCAGCTATTTACAATATATATTAATGATCTGGACGAGGGAATTGAATGCAACATCTCCAAGTTTGCGGATGACACGAAGCTGGGGGGCAGTGTTAGCTGTGAGGAGGGTGCTAGGAGGCTGCAAGATGACTTGGATAGGTTGGGTGAGTGGGCAAATGCATGGCAGATGCAGCATAATGTGGATAAATGTGAGGTTATCCACTTTGGTGGCAAAAACAGGAAAGTAGAATATTACCTGAATGGTGGCCGATTAGGAAAAGGGGAGATGCAACGAGACCTGGGTGTCATGGAACACCAGTCATTGAAAGTGGGCATGCAGGTGCAGCAGGCAGTGAAGAAAGCGAATGGTATGTTAGCATTCATAGCAAAAGGATTTGAGTATAGGAGCAGGGAGTTTCTACTGCAGTTGTACAGGGTCTTGGTGAGACCGCACCTGGAGTATTGCGTACAGTTTTGGTCTCTTAATCTGAGGAAGGACATTCTTGCCATAGAGGGAGTACAGAGAAGGTTCAGCAGACTGATTCCTGGGATGTCAGGACTTTCATACGAGGAAAGACTGGATAGACTTGGCTTGTACTCGCTGGAATTTAGAAGATTGAGGGGGGATCTTATAGAAACTTACAAAATTCTTAAGGGGTTGGACAGGCTAGATGCAGGAAGATTGTTCCCGATGTTGGGGTAGTCCAGAACAAGGGGTCAGAGTTTAAGGATAAAGGGGAAATCTTTTAGGACTGAGATGAGGACATTTTTTACACAGAGAGTGGTGAATCTCTGGAATTCTCTGCCACAGAATGTAGTTGAGGCCAGTTCATTGGCTATATTAAAGAGGGAGTTAGATGTGGCCCTTGTGGCTAAAGGGATCAGGGGGTATGGAGAGAAAGCAGGTACAGGATACCGAGTTGGATGATCAGCCATGATCATATTGAATGGCGGTGCAGGCTCGAAGGGCCGAATGGCCTACTCCTGCACCTATTTTCTATGTTTCTATGTCACATGTGATAATAAAGTAACAATATGTTCTTCCCAGTACCTCGGTACACGTGACAGTAATAAATCAATCCCAATCCTAAAACATTGTCTTGGTGCAGCACTGATACCCCGTGGGCAAGCAAGGTGGTGCCCAGGCCAGATGACTCTCTCCGTATCTGCAATCACTCATTACAATCGCTCCACTCTTTTAAACCTCTACTCCAACAGCAACATTTCTTTAACTATGAGCTCTAAACTGAATTACAATCTACCTCATTGGAGACCCTCGGACTAACTTTGATCGGACTTTGCCTTGCACTAAACGTTATTCATGTTATTCCCTTTATCCTGTATCTATACACTGTGGACGGATCGATTGTAATCATGTATTGTCTTTCCGCTGTCTGGTTAGCACGCAACAAAAAGCTTTTCACTGTATTTTGGTACATGTGACAATAAACTAAACGATGCTCCTCTTAATCTGTCACATCTGTCGATTCTCTGACTCCCAAGACCAACCAGAGCATGGTCCTGGCCTCCCATCTACCTCATTGGAGACTCGCACTATCTTTAATCGGACTTTACCTTGCACTAATCATTATTTCCTTTATCCTGTATTTGTACAACAGCATAGATATTGTGGGTCAAAGGGCTTATTCCTGTATTTTCATGTTAATAAGCAGAATTAGGTCATTCTACTTATTAGGTCAGTCTACTCCGCCATTCAATCATGGCTGATCTATCTTTCCCCCTCAACCCCATTCCCTCCATAACCTCCGACACCCGTACTAATCAAGAATCTGTCAATCGCCGTCTTACAAATATGCATTGACTTGACCTTCACCAATCTGTGGCATTGAATTCCACATATTCACCACCCTCCGACTAAAGCAATTCCTCCTCATCTCCTTTCCAAAGGTATGTCCTTTTAGTCAGAGGCTATGGTTTCTGGTGCTAGACTCTCTCATTATCCAGACCTTTAACTATTCGGCAAGTTTTAATGAGGATTTTAAAAGGATACGCGAGTGGCAAACACAATGCCAAGTTAAACTGATCCCTCTGCCTGCACGTGATCCATATCCCTCCATTCCATCAATAACCATGTGCCTATCTACAAAACCTCTTAAACTGTTTGATCGGTCTTACCTTGACAACGTACAAGAGACCGTCGTTAGTTTTGGGATCGGTAGATATGTTGAAGTTGCCATTATCGTTGCCCCGCGACGATTTTGAACACCGCTCTGCTTGCACTGGTGCCAGCCACATCTTGGTCTTCTATAGGCATCCGGAGGACCATGATGTTGCTCTGAGTCTCCTTCACTTCAATGGTGTACTGCACGAGGAAAGTGAAATATTCATGTTCAGATCATTCCTCAAATTGATAACTAGTGGCAGCAATTCCCACACACAGACCGAACACATTTAGGTAACATTCTTCAAGAACGTAATTCTACCCCCCCCCCCCCCTTATAAAATGAAAAGACAGCTGCAGCTGATAAGTTCTAGGAGGCTATTCACCCCATCAAGTCTACTCCACCATTCAATAATGGCTGATCTATGTTTGCCTCCTAACTCCATTCTCCTACCTTCTCCCCATAACCTCTGACATCAGTACTAATCAAGAACCTTAAAAATATCCATTGACGGCCTCCACAGCCAGCTGTGGCAATGAATTCCACAGATTCACCAACTTCTGACTAAAGAAATTCCTCCTCATCTCCTTCCTAAAAGTGCGTTCTTTCATTCTGAGGATGTGACCTCTGGTCCTAAACTCTCCCTCTAGTGAAACATCCTCTCCAGATCCACCCTATCCAGGTCTTTCACTATTCAGTAAGTTTCAATGAGGTCCCCCCCCCCCTTGTACTTCTAAACTCCAGCGAGTACAGGCCCAGTACCGTCAAACATTCATCATATGTTAACCCAATAATCCCCTGGATCATTCTCGCTGTAGATGAATTTGCGAAGTTCTTGGACTTACTTTGGATTTTTTGAATGTTGGTGGGTGATCATTTACATCGGTGATGTGGATGACCACCGTCCCTCGAGAGGATAATCCCTTCTTCCCGTCCAAATCTTGAACTTCTACCTCGAGGGTGTATGTGTCATGTTGCTGAATGTATTAAGCATTACAAATTTTAAGAAATGCACAGCGTGTTTAGTCCACCAATACATAACCATACTTACAGCCCATTAACAACCTGGAAGCTCAGACTCCCCACCATCAACTCCATCTACACTTCATGCTGCCTTGGAAAAGCAGCCGACGTAACCAAATCCTGTCCCACTCCTGTCTTGCAAAAACGTATAGATGCTTGAAAACACGCACCGCCAGACTCAGGAACAGCTTCTTCCCATCTGTTATCAGACTTCTGAATGGTCCTTCCATAAGCTAGTGTAATGTCCGATTCACCTCTACCCCATCGTGGACATTGGACTTTGTCCAAGGAACTGATGCGCTACAATGCTGAGAACTATATTCTGCACTCTGTATCTTCCCCTTTGCTCTACCTATTGTACTCGAGTTTGAATTGATTGTATTTATATAAATCATTATCTGATCTGATTGGATAGCATGCAAAATAAAAGCCTTTCACGCAGGATGTTGTACTAAGGGCCAGGGATGAAGAGACAAAAAGTGTACGGTCTCCTTTCATGCCTCTTCTACCCTTATCTCACACGTTGTCTTTTCACCTCTGGCCTTTGTCCATCCATCAATCCCCCTCGCATGTATTCGCCTATTATTTGCCAGCTTTTGTCTCGTCCTCACCTCTTCCAGCATCCTCGCTCCCCCACCCCCCCCCCACCATCAGTTTGAAGAAGGGTCCTGACTCAAAACACCATCTATCCATTTTCTTGCTGCTTTACCCACCACGTTTGGCCATAATAACCAGAACATCCGATCTTGTCTGATCGTGGAAGCTAAGCAGGCTCGGGTCCAGTTAGTTCTTGAATGGGAGATTATTGCACATAGGCTTGGAGTCTGAAGATGAGGCCCCAACCCAAAACTCCTCCAGCACCATCTGACTACTCTTGATTTTTCTAGTCTTTGAGAGAAAGATTGTTGTTCTGGCAACAGTCAAGCAGATTATAATTCTCCACCCCCCCCCCCCCCACATCTGGATAACCCCTGAGATTGCTAGAACCAAAGTCTTTCACAGCATCAGTGAGGGCAGAGGTAGTGTGGGAATTGTGAAAGAACTGAGCTCTCCTTCCATTCTTTGTTGGACAGGTCCATCCAATCGTGCATTTTTGCACTAATTTAGTTTGGTTTAGAGATACAGTGGAGACAGGCCCTTCGGCCCACCAATCCACGCAGATAGCAATAACCGCACACCAGCATGCTAGGGACAATTTACAATCTTTGCCAAAGCCAATTAACCTACAAACCTGTACATCTGTGGAATGCGGAAGGAAACCAGAGCACCCGGAGAACACCCACATGGTCATAGGAGAACGCCCAAATCTTTTGACATGGGCAGCAATTCATTCGATGGGAATCGAACTTTACTACAGTGAATGTACCCTTCTGAGCTGGGCTAAACATGTCTACTACAGGTGGCCCACAGAGTCAAAAATAAGTCTGCTGAACACAAAAGAGGAGCTTGTGAACTCAAGGTTACACCTAGACACCATAATCATAGATAAAGCCTGTTTCTCAATGGAAAATTACAGAATAGTTAACCCCGTGAACAAGTGTATGTGACTGACCTTGCTTTTATGCTTGCAAATATGATTTAAACACACTGCATGCTTTGAATCTGCAGAGTAGTGTCTTGATTGACTGCTTCCTTTGTCTGATGAGTATTGCTTGCTTATGGCTAATAAAGTAATCACGGTTTGATAGCCACCCACAGCAGGCACAATCGCAACGTTTAAGAAACATTTAAACAGGTAGGATACGTTTCGAGGGATATGGGCCAAACACAGGTAAGTGGGTCTAGTATAGATGGGGCATGTTAGTCAGTGTGGGCAAATTCCACACTGTATAACTATGGTGTCTCATGGGAATTATTCCAACAGCAGGTGGCACAATGGCACAGAAACCCGGGTTCGATCCCGATTACGGGTACTGTCTGGATGGAGTTTGTATGTTCCCCTCACAAACTGCGTAGGTTTTCTTCGGTACTAGTCAAGTCAAGTCACATTTATTTATATAGCACATTAAAAAACAACTCTCGTTGGCCAAAGTGCTTTACATTTGTTATATGGATAGCACAACAAAACAAACTACATACATATATACATGTAGCCCTCACTCAGAGGACGCCAGGAAAGCTTGGGAGTATAGATAAGCCTTTAGTCTTGACTTAAAAGAGTCGATGGAGGGGGCGGTTCTGATGGGAAAGGGGATGCTGTTCCAGTCTAGGGGCTGCAACCGCAAAGGCGCGGTCGCCCCTGAGCTTATGCCTAGACCGTGGGATATTCAGCAACCCCAAGTCGGCCGATCTGAGGGACCTGGAGGTGGAGTGGTGGGTGAGAAGACTTTTTTATGTAGGTGGGGGAAGCCCATTGAGGGCTTTGTAGACATGGAGGAGGATCTTGCAGTGTATACGGAACCGCACAGGGAGCCAGTGGAGAGAGACCAGGATCGGGGTGATGTGGTCCTTTTTCGGGTGCCCGTCAGGAGTCTCGCTGCGGCGTTTTGGACCAGTTGCAGGCGGGACAGGGAATATTGGCTGATGCCAGTGTAAAGGGAGTTGCAGTAATCTAGGCAGGAGGAGATGAATGTGTGGATGATCTTTTCCAGGTCATCAAACTGGAGGAATTGTTTTTATTTTAGCTATCGTCCGAAGCTGAAAGAAGCTAGCTTTTACCACGGCATTGACTTGTTTGTCAAATTTCAGTGCTGAGTCAAATATCACGCCAAAGTTTTTGACGTGAGGTTTGAGTAGTGGGGTAAGGCTTCCAAGGCTGCCTGCTATCATTTGGATTGAGTCCGAGGGGCCGAGAAGGATGACCTCAGACTTACTCTCATTTAGTTGGAGGAAGTTCTGGCCATCCAACACTTTATATCCTCGAGGCAGTGGGTAAGGTAAACAGATTTGATTGTTTTTTGGGCTTCAGGGGGAGATAGAGTTGTGTATCATCTGCGTAGCAATGGAAGGAAATGCCGTGCCTTCAATGACTTGGCCTAAGGGGAGTATATACAGGGTGAAGAGAATGGGGCCAAGGATGGAACCTTGTGGAACCCCACAGCAGAGATTAGCTGGGGAGGAGAATGAGTTGCCTATGTTAGTCGAGAAACTCCTATCTTTGAGGTAGGAGATGAACCAGCTCAGGGCAGTGCCATCAATACCAACCCCGTACCGGAGACGGTCAATTAGGATGGTGTGGTCGACTGTATCAAATGCTGCGCTGAGGTCAAGAAGGAGCAGGATTGCACAGTCGCCGGACATACAGTTCCTCCCATACTCCAAAGACGTGCAGATTTGTAGGCTAATCGGTGTTAGTGATAGAGATGGGTGCAGGGATCGCTGGTCGTTGTGGACACGGTGGGCTGTATCTCTAAACTAAACAGAAGCACAGACGAGCATTGGCAGTAATACAGGTCACTCAACCCTCGGCCTGAAACACTGGGTAGGAAGGAAGACAACGTACCTCTCGATCTAGTTTATTGCTTTTGGTTTTGATCTCGCCGGTCTTTCTATCAATGGAGAAGAGTGAACCAAACCTGGAAGGTGGTTCCCTGGGACAGAATCTGATAACTCAGCATAGTATTTACTGTGTTGGGCTCGTCCTCGTCGATGGCAGTCAGGTTCGTCACTGACGTACCTGAAAATTACAAGAGCAAAGTTATCAAACAGCACGCTGGCAGGCCCTTTGGCCCGTCAAATCCAGCCAGAGGCGCAGGTACGATCCTGACATTGGGTGCTGTCTGTGCAGAGTTTGCACATTTTCCATGTGACCATGTGGGATTCCTCCATGTGCTCCGGTTTCATCCCACATCACAAAGACATACAGGTTTGTACGTTAATTGGCCCTCTGTAAATTGCCCCCAGTGTGTAGGGAGTGGATGAGAACGTGGGAGAACGGAGAGCTAGTGTGGATGGTTGATCGATGGTCAGCGTTGACTCGGTGGGCCGAAGGGCCTGTTTAGTTTATTGTCACGTGTACCGAGGAACAGTGAAAAGCCTTTGTTGCGGACTAAACACTCAGCGGAAAGACTATTCATGATTACAATTGAGCCTTCTACACTGTACATATACATGATAAATGGAATAAAGTGACCACCAGAGATGCTGCCAGACCCACTGTTACTCCACTTTGTGTCTATCCGGTGTCAACTAGTAGCTGCTGTTTCTTTCTACACATAACATGAATAACATTTAGTGCAAGATAAAGTCCAGTAAAGTCTGATCAAAGATAGTCTGAGGGTCTCCAATGAGGTAAATAGTGGCTCAGGACAGCTCTCGAGTTGTTGGTTGGATGATAACAGCCGGGAAGAAATTGTCCCCGAATTTGGACAAGTGTGTTTTACACTTCTGTACCTCTTGCCTGATGGGAGAGGAGAGTGGTTGGGCTTCCTTGATTATGCTGGTGGCCTTGCCAAGGCAGCATGGAGTGTCAATGGAGCCAGTGGAAGGGAGGTTGGCTTGTGTGATGGTCTGTGCTGAGTCCACAGTTCTCTGCCATATCTTGTTGTCTTGGATAGAGCAGTTCCCAAACCATGCTGCGATGTACCACCACATTGCATCTCAAAACTAAACTACTAAGGAGTTTAGGAGGATGAGGGGGGACCTCATTGAGACTTACTGAATAGTGAAAGGCCCAGATAAAATGGATATTCAGTATAGTTTATCATCACATGCACCGAGGTACAGTGAAAAGCTTTCTTGTTGTGGGCTAACCAGTCATCAGAAAGACAATACACGATTACAATCAATCCATTTACAGTGAACAGATACATAAGGATATATAGATATAGATATATAATAGTGTATAGATACATAAGGGAATAACGTTTAGTTCAAGGTAAAGCCAGTAAAGTCTGATCAAGGATAGTCTGAGGGTCATCAAAGAGGCAGATGGTCGTTCAGCACTGCTCTCTGGTTGTGATAGAATGATTCAGTTGCCTGATAACAGCTGCGAAGAAACTGTCCCCGAATCTGGAGGTGTGCATTTTCACACTTCTATACTTTTTGCCTGATGAGAGAGGGAGTGGCTAGGGTGTGACACATCCTTGATTATACTGCTGGTCTTGCCAAGGCAGCGTAAGTGGAGAAGATGTTTCCACTAGCGGAGAGGTTAGGTCCAGAAGCCATAGCCTCAGAATAAAAGGACACATGTTCAGAAAGAAGATGAGGAATTTCTTGTCAGGTGGTGAATCTGTGGAATTCATTGCCACAGATGGCTGTGGACGCCAAGTCAATGGGTATTCTTAAGGCAGAGATTGATAGATTTTTGATTAGTACATGTCAGGGGTTATGGGGAGAAGGCTGGAAATGGGGCTGAGAGGGAAAGATACTGTAGATCAGCCATGATTGAATGGCAGAGTAGATTTAATCTGCCAAATGGCCCAATTCTGCTCATGAACGCATGAACTTACTAAGCACCTATTTACGGTAGACAAAAATGCTGGAGAAACTCAGCGGGTGAGGCAGCATCTATGAGCGAAGGAAATAGGCAACATTTCGGGTCAAGACCCTTCTTCAGACTAAGAAGAAGGGTCTCAACCCGAAACGCTGCCTATTTCCTTCGCTCCATAGATGCTGCCTCACCCGCTGAGTTTCTCCAGCATTTTTGTCTACCGTAGATTTTCCAGCATCTGCAGTTCCTTCTTAAACAAAGCACCTATTTAAACTCATGCCATTTTATTCTCCTACATACCCATCATCTCACTCATCACATTGTTCTATCAATCAGTCACAAATTAAAGTATCCTTACCGGTTGTCGAACACTCGGGAAAGTTCACAACAAACTCTTTTGTAGTAAACATGGGGACATTGTCATTAACGTCGGTGACTTTAATGGTCAGGTCGAGTGGCCGCTCAAAAACGTCGCCTCCCTTTCTTACTGCCTTCCCAATCAGCTGTGGAATTGAAAGCCAAAGTTAGGTGTCATATTTATTCACAAATGGGCAGGCTCAGACTTTATTCCTTGGAACACAGGATGAGAAGGGGTGATCTTATGAAGGTGTACAAAATCAGGAATAGATCAGGTAAATGCACAGAGTAGGGGATTCAAGAACCAGAGGACATAGGTTTAAGGTCAGGGGGAAAACATTTAATAGTAACCCGAGGGGTCATTTTTGGTTACACAACAGTGGTATGGAACAAGCTGCCAGAGCAGGTAGTTGAGGCAGGCAGTACTGCAATATTTTAAGAAGGATTTAGACGGGTACGTGGATCGGACAGGTTTAGAGGGATATGGGTCAAACGCAGGTAGGTGGGACTGGTGTAGATGGGGCATGTTGGCTGGTGTGGGCAAGTTGGGCTTGTATCCACACTCTATGACTAACTAAACAGATGATAATCATCATTTAATGTCAGTAAATACCTGGACTTGAGGAAGCATGCTTTAGTTTATTATTGTTGCCTGTACAGAGGTACAGTGAAAAGCTTTTTTGTTGCATGCTATCCAGTCAGCAGAGGTCAGCTTTCAGAATATTGTTCAGCTCCCAGATACTTAGAAAATAACTCCCCAGTGACTTACTTTAAACAACGGAAATTCCTCTCGATCCACAGACCTCATCACACTGATTCTCCCAGTTTCAGTCTCTACCCTGAACAAGTCCACCGGATATTCATCAACTCCTGGACCCGATATTTTGTAAGAAATTGTATGACCCTGTTCATCGTCTGACCTTATCTGAAAGAATATAAAAGGGTTTCGTGAATTTTTTTTTTAAAAATCAAACATGCTTCACAGCAAACTACCGCGGATGCAGTAAACTGAAATATACCTCGCGCTGCCTTGGGAAAGGCAGCCAACATAAGTAAAGACTGTTTGAACTATAATTGGACTGAAGAAGGGTCCCGACTCGAATCAATCACCTAGCCATGTTCTCCAGGGATGCTGTCCAACCTGCTGAGTAACTCCAGCACTTGGGATTCTATTCCTTCGTGTGCAAAAGGTTGAGGGGAGATCTTATAGAGGTGTATAAAATCATGAGGGGAATAGATTGGATAGACACAGAGTCTCTTGCCCAGAGGAGAGGGAATAGAGAACCAGGGTACATAGGTTGAAGCTGAAGTGGGAAACATTTAAGAGGAATCTGAGGGGTAACATTTTCACACAAAGGTTGATGGATGGCTGGAACGAGGAAGAAGTTGAGGCAGGTTTAAGAATTAATTAGACAAGTATATGGATAGGACAGGTTTAGATGGATATGGACCAAATGCAGGCAGTTGGGACTAGTGTAGATGGAGCATGTTGGTCAGTGTGGGCAACTTGGGCCGAAGGGCCAGTTTCCATGACACTGTGGGGTCTTTTTGTAACCAACATCTGCAGTTCCTTGTTTCTACAAGGCAAGACTTGTCCCACTCATTCCTTCTTCTCCCCACTCCCATTGGGCAGGAGATACAGAAGCTTGAAAGTGCACACCACCAGAATCAAGATAGATAGATAGATATGCCTTTATTGTCATTCAGACCGAAGTCTGGACAAAATTGCAGCAGTCATACATATAATACAATAAAAACAACAATTAACACATATTAACATCCACCACAGTGAGTCCACCCAGCATCTCCTCACTGTGATGGAGGCAAAAGTCTTAGGTCTGCAGTCTCTTCCCTCCTCTTCTCCCTCTGCGCTGAGGCGATAACCCCCGGGCGATGTTATAAATCAGTCCCGCGGCTCAAACACCGCGGCCCCAGGTGGTCGAAGCTGCCGCCCACCAGTCCTGCAGACGCAGCCGCTGGCCCGTAGCCGAACCCCGGACTCAGGCCACCACCGCCAGAACACCGTCCCAGCCACCCTCACGTGAGTACCGTGCCGTCTTCAGCCTCGGGCGGGTCGCCCCGACATGGGCGCCGAACCTCCCCCGGGCCGGGCCGCCCCGACTTGGGCGTCGCTTCTCCCCCCGGCCGGGCCGTCCCGACTTGGGCGTCGCTTCACCCTCTGGCCGGGCTGCCCCGACTTGCGCATCGCTTCTCCCCCCGGCCGGGCCCCCCCCCCCCCCCGACTTGGGCGTCGCTTCTCCCTCCGGCCGGGCCGCCCCGACATGGGTGCCGAACCTCCCTCGGGCTGCGACCGCCGCACCTCCCGAGCTCGGCCGCTCCAACAGGAGCCTCGTTCCACCCTTGGGCTGGCCGCCCTCACGAGAGCGCCACAACCTCTCACGGAGCACCGTTCCAGCCTGAGCCGGACCACCCTCACGGGAGCGAGCTCAGGGCGAGTCCTGACGGGCTCTGCCTCCGGAGCCTCGAGGTCATCAGCTCCATTAGGCCTCAGCACAGACGGAGGCCGAGAAGGGGAATACGACAAAAAAGTCGCATTCCCCCGCAGGGAGAGACTGCAAACCCCGTTACAACCCCCCACCCCCCCAAAACACAAACTAAGAACCAAAAACTAGACTAACCAAAACAAAATAAACACAAAAAACACAAACAAACGGGACTGCCGTGAGGCGCTGCAGCCAGGGCCGCGCCGCCACTCCGGATGCAGGAGAGTTTTATAATATGCAACAAAACAGAATAATGAGTCTTACTTGCAGTAGTACAATAGGTCTGTAAACACACTACCCAATAGATAATAAACAAACATTTATTAAATAACCTAATTTATGCAAAAAACAAAGCCCAAAGATCCAAGTGCAATTAATGAAGTTTGTAGTTCGAAGTTTACCAGACTCGGGAACAGCTTCTTCCCCTTTGTTATCAAGTTTATGAACAGTCCTTCCACATGTCAGGATACTGTCCGATTCACCTCGACCCCATTATGGGGATTAGACTTTGACTCTGGAACTGATGTGCTCCAATGCTGAGAACTATATTTTGCATTCTGTATCTTCGTCTTTGCTCTAATTATAGTACTGATTTGATTGGATAGCATACAAAAGCAGAGTGGGGCAGCGGGCCATAGACCTGCTGCCTCACAGCTCCAGAGATCCAGGTTCAATCCTGACTTCTGAGGCTTTGTGTGGAATTTGCACGTTCCCCCTGTGACTGCCATGGGTTTCCGCTGGGTGCTCCGGTTTCCTCCCATATCACAAGGACTTGCGGGTTTGTAGGTTAATTGGCCACTAAAATTCCCCCGAGCGTGTAGGTATCGTGGGATAACATAGAACTAGCATGCATGGGTGATCAATGATCAGCATGGTCAGTTTCCATTATGTATTGCTCAAACTCCATGTAGATACAGACACTGTGGCAACACTTAAGAAAACATTTGGACAGGTACGTGGATAGGACAGGTTTAGAGGGATATGGGCCAAACGCAGGCAAATGGGACTAGTGTAGATGGGACATGTTGGCCAGTGTGGGGAAGTTGGGCCAATGGGCCCATTTCCTATATCTGGAGCACATGAAAAGGTGACCCTTCTTCAGACTCCTCCATCTGATTTACAAGGATCGTACCAAGCTTAAGGATATTTTTCTCTCCTTAAATTAAGATTCATTCAAATAATAGTCAACATTGCAACTTACAGTTTCAACATACTTGGGGAAAGGACCTTCGGAGTTCTCTGTGATTATGAAAGGCATAGGTTGCCAACGCCTCTTCTGCCGGCGCAGTAGAACAGCTCTTCGCTTCCGACCCCTGTTCCTGCAACATAGTACAGAAAACACATTTCAGGTAACATTCTCTCTGTTTGAAGAGGGAGAGATGTTTATACAATGTCCTCCATAACCACAAGAAGCCAACTCAGGACATCTGGTGTTAGTGCATTCAGTTCTTGATTGCTTGCCCATGGAATATCACCGGCAGGTCGACCATGCTGCTTAGGTGTGTGGCGACTCATCCCATCAAAGGAACAACTATCCCAGAGATAGATCTTCACAGACAAGGACCTACCACCCCAGGGAGAGATAGATCTTCCCAGAGAAGGCACTGCTATTCCAGAAAGAGTAGATCTGCTCAGAGAAGAACCGACCTATCCCAGAGAGAGATCTAGAGGAAGACCTACGCTCTCATGGAGAGTGGATGCTAGAGATGGACCTGCCCAGAGAAGGACATACAATCATCTGATACAATCACTCTACTCTTCTAAACCTCTACCCAGAAATCTTTCAGCATCTCCAAATGTTCTAGTGATATTTTCATTAGTATTTAGAACATCGAACAGTACAACACAGGAAACAGGCCCTTCAGCCCACAATGTCTGTGCCAACCAATTCTTATCTGCCTTCACATAATCCATACCCCTTCATTTCCATGGGCCTATCCATAATTCTTAAATGCCACTGTCATCGGCCTCCACCACCACCCATGGCAGAGGGTTCCAGCCACTTACCATCCTGTTGTATAAAAAATAAAACATGCCCCGCACATCTCCTTTAAACTTTGCCCCCTTACCCAAGACCTATACCCTCCAGTATTTGGTATTTCCATCCAGGATATATCTAATGCTATTACAGCAGGTTTATAATGCCGAGAACTATATTCTGCACTCTGTATCTTCTCCTTGCACTGGAGTTTGACTTGATCGTATTTATGTATAGTATTATCTGATTGCATGCAAGACAAAGCTTTTCACTGCACCTCAGTACACGTGACAATAATAAACCCAAGCCTGCCCACCATCTAATAACAAATCAACGTTAACCATATAACCATAACAGCACGGAAACAGGCCATCTCGGCCCTTCAAGTCCGTGCCGAACATTGGTCAATCTCAGGCTGGTAATAATTAATTTTACTGCTGTAGCTCCTAGTTAGGCAAAGACCACATCTCTATACGACGTAGGATCAAAACATTGTCAGCTCTCAGATCAACGATAGTTTAGTGTCGCACGTATCTAGGTGCAGTGAAATGCCTTGTTGTGCATACAGCCCGGTAAAACCATCCGGCAGACCTCACCTAGGCAGTACACAAGTGTCGCACCATTTTGGCGACAACAAAGATACAAGAGTCTACCAAACATTCCTATCCACTGCCTGCTGCCGCATGTGCCAACTAACCCCACCCCCCCCCCCCTACATCTGCCAACCTTTGGCCACCGTACCCACTTGGTCCCCTCTTCATTCTCGGGAGCACCCCCCCCCCCCACCCCCCTTCCCTCTTGGTGGCCCTCCTCACTCTGACAGCTCCCTCCTCCCACTCCGATGCCCAAACTCCTCCCCACCACCAACCCTCTGAAGGAATGGGTAATATTCAATTCAAGTTCCAGAGAGATCAATCAAGGTTAGAGTCAAAGAGCATGGAAAAAGGCCCTTTGTCCCAACTAGCTCATGCAGCCCAATGTGCCCCATAAAATCCCACTAAACCTTTCCTATCCATGTACTGTTCTATATCCTTTGGACTTTGGGAATACAGCTTGGAAACAGGCCCTTCAGCCCATCAAATACGTGTCGACCAGCAATCACCCTGTACACTAATATTATCCTACACACTAGGGACAATTTACGACTTACAGAAGCCCATGCAGTCAAAGGGAGAATGTACAAACTCCTTACATACTGCACCTGTAGTTAGCATCGAATCAGGTCTCTCTCTCTCCCCCAGCCAAGTCACATCAACTTCTCATTTTCACCCAACAAACAGCTAACAAAGGCCTGTTGCCTTTATCATTGTTACATTTTTTACACATCCTGAAATCGGAGGGAGAGGAGCCTGAGGTTGTGGTACATATAGGTACCAATGACATACATAGATACATAGATACATAGAAAATAGGTGCAGGAGTAGGCCATTCGGCCCTTCGAGCCTGCACCGCCATTCAATATGATCATGGCTGATCATCCAACTCAGTATCCCGTACCTGCCTTCTCTCCATACCCCCTGATCTCTTTAGCCACAAGGGCCACATCTAACTCCCTCTTAAATATAGCCAATGAACTGGCCTCAACTACCCTCTGTGGCAGAGAGTTCCAGAGATTCACCACTCTCTGTGTGAAAAAGTTTTTCCTCATCTCGGTCTTAAAGGATTTCCCCCTTATCCTTAAGCTGTGACCCCTTGTCCTGGACTTCCCCAACATCGGGAACAATCTTCCTGCATCTAGCCTGTCCAACCCCACAAGAATTTTGTACGTTTCTATAAGATCCCCTCTCAATCTCCTAAATTCTAGCGAGTATAAGCCAAGTCTATCCAGTCTTTCTTCATATGAAAGTCCTGACATCCCAGGAATCAGTCTGGTGAACCTTCTCTGCACTCCCTCTATGGCTATAATGTCCTTCCTCAGATTTGGGAGACCAAAACTGTACGCAATACTCCAGGTGTGGTCTCACCAAGACCCTGTACAACTGCAGTAGAACCTCCCTGCTCCTATACTCAAATCCTCTTGCTATGAAGGCCAACATACCATTCGCTTTCTTCACTGCCTGCTGCACCTGCATGCCTACTTTCAATGACTGATGTACCATGCACCCAGGTCTCGCTGCACCTCCCCATTTTCTAATCGGCCACCATTTAGATAATAGTCTGCCTTCCCGTTTTTGCCACCAAAGTGGATAACCTCACATTTATCCACATTATACTGCATCTGCCAAACATTTGCCCACTCACCCAGCCTATCCAAGTCACCTTGCAGTCTCCTAGCATCCTCCTCACAGCTAACACTGCCCCCCAGCTTAGTGTCATCCGCAAACTTGGAGATGTTGCTTTCAATTCCCTCGTCCAGATCATTAATATAAATTGTAAATAGCTGGGGTCCCAGCACTGAGCCTTGCGGTACCCCACTAGTCACTGCCTGCCATTGTGAAAAGGACCCGTTTACTCCTACTCTTTGCTTCCTGTTTGCCAGCCAGTTCTCTATCCACATCAATACTGAACCCCCAATACCGTGTGATTTAAGTTTGTATCCTAATCTCTTATGTGGTACCTTGTCGAAAGCCTTCTGAAAGTCCAGATACAACACATCCACTGGTTCTCCCCTATCCACTCTACTAGTTACATCCTCGAAAAATTCTATAAGATTCGTCAGACACGATTTACCTTTCGTAAATCCATGCTGACTTTGTCCAATGATTTCACCACTTTCCAAATGTGCTGCTATCCCATTTTTAATAACTGACTCTAGCAGTTTCCCCACTACCGATGTTAGACTAACTGGTCTGTAATTCCCCGTTTTCTCTCTCCCTCCCTTCTTAAAAAGTGGGGTTACGTTTGCTACCCTCCAATCCTCAGGAACTACTCCAGAATCTAAAGAATTTTGAAAAATTATCACTAAGGCATAGGCAGAAAAAGAGAAGAGGTCCTGAAAGGAGAATTTAGGGAGTTGGGAGGAGAGTTAAGGAGAAGGACTGCAAAGGTAACAATCTCACGATTACTACATGTGCCACGCGACAGTGAGAGTAGGAATGGAGCGAGGTGGAGGATAAATGCATGGCTGACGAACTGGTGCAGCGGGCAGGGATTCAAATTTCTGGATCATTGGGACCTCTTTTGTGGAAGGTGTGACCTGTACAGAAAGGACGGGTTGCACTTGAACCCGAGGGGGACCAATATCCTTGCGGGGAGATTTGCAAAGGCTACTGGGGAGACTTTAAACTTGAATGGTTGGGGGGAGGGACTCAAATAGAGAAAGCTAGTAGAAAATGTGGGAGGCAGGAGGCAGAGAAGGGAAGCACTCGGACTCAAAATGTAGGGGAGAAAGAAGAAAAAGATAATAAACAGAGAATAAGTGGTGGTGGGTTTCTTAAATGTGTATATTTTAAGAAAGGTGGATGAGCTTAGAGCCTGGATTGACACCTGGAAGTATGATGTTGTGGCGATCAGTGAAACATGGTTGCAGGAGGGATGTGATTGGAAACTATATATTCCAGGATTTCGTTGCTTCAGGGGTGATAGAATTGGAGGGGCAAGAGGTGGGGGTGTTGCATTGCTTGTCAAGGAAGATATTACAGCAGTGCTTTGGCAGGATAGATTAGAGGGCTCGTCTAGTGAGGCTATTTGGGTGGAACTGAGAAATGGGAAAGGTGTAGCAACACTTATAGGGGTGTATTATAGACCGCCAAATGGGGAGCAAGAATTTGAAGAGCAGATATGTAAGGAGATAGCAGATATTAGTAGTAAGCACAAGGTAGTGATTGTGGGAGATTTCAATTTTCCACACATAGACTGGGAAACACATTCTGTAAAAGGGATGGATGGTTTGGAGTTTGTAAAATGTGTGCAGGATAGTTTTTTGCAGCAATACATAGAGGTATCTACTAGAGAAGGGGCAGTGCTGGACCTCCTGTTAGGAAATGAGACAGGGCAGGTGGCGGAGGTATGCGTTGGGGAGCACTTCGGGTCCAGTGATCACAATACCATTAGTTTCAATATAATTATGGAGAGGGTCAGAACTGGACCTAGGGTTGAGATTTTTGATTGGAGAAAGGCTAACTTTGAGGAAATGCGAAAGGGTTTAAAAGCAATGAATTGGGACGTGTTGTTTTATGGGAAGGATGTAGAAGAGAAATGGAGGACATTTAAATGTGAAATTTTAAGAGTACAGAATCTTTATGTCCCTGTTCGGTTGAAAGGAAATAGTAAAAATTGGAAAGAGCCATGGTTTTCAAGGGAAATTGGACACTTGGTTCGGAAAAAGAGAGAGATCTACAATAATTATAGGCAGCATGGAGTAAATGAGGTGCTTGAGGAGTATAAAGAATGTAAAAAGAATATTAAGAAAGAAATTAGAAAAGCTAAAAGATATGAGGTTGCTTCGGCAAGTAAGGTGAAAGTAAATCCCAAGGGTTTCTACAGCTATATTAATAGCTAAAGGATAACAAGGAATAAAATTGGTCCATTAGAGAGTCAGAGTGGACAGCTATCTGCAGAGCCAAAAGAGATGGGGAGATATTGAACAATTTCTTTTCTTCGGTATTCACCAAGGAGAAGGATATGGAATTATGTGAGGTAAGGGAAACAAGCAGAGTAGCAATGGAAACTATGAGATTCAAAGAAGAGGAGGTGCGGACACTTTTGAAAAATATGAAAACAGATAAGTCTCCAGGTCCCGACAGGATATTCCCTAGGACATTGAGGGAAGTTAGTGTAGAAATAGCAGGGGCTATGACAGAAATATTTCAAATGTCATTAGAAACTGGAATAGTGCCAGAGGATTGGCGTACTGCGCATGTTGTTCCGTTGTTTAAAAACGGTTCTAAGAGTAAACCAAGCAATTATAGACCTGTTAGTTTGACGTCAGTGGTGGGCAAATTAATGGAAAGGATACTTAGAGATAATAGATATAAGCATCTGGATAAGCAGGGTCTGATTAGGAACAGTCAACATGGATTTGTGCCTGGAAGGTCATGTTTGACTAATCTTCTTGAATTTTTCGAAGAGGTTACTAGGGAAATTGATGAGGGTAAAGCAGTGGATGCTGTCTATATGGACTTCAGTAAGGCCTTTGACAAGGTTCCTCATGGAAGGTTGGTTAAGAAGATTCAATTGTTGGGTATTAATGGTGGAGTAGCAAGATGGATTCAACAGTGGCTGAATGGGAGATGCCAGAGAGTAATGGTGGATGGTTGTTTGTCAGGTTGGAGGCCAGTGACTAGTGGGGTGCCTCAGGGGTCTGTGTTGGGTCCACTGTTGTTTGTCATGTACATCAACGATCTGGATGATGGTGTGGAAAATTAGATTAGTAAGTATGCAGATGATACTAAGATAGGTGGTGATGTGGATAATGAAGAAGATTTTCAAAGTCTACAGAGAGATTTAGGCCATTTGGAAGAGTGGGCTGAAAGATGGCAGATGGAGTTTAATGCTGATAAATGTGAGGTGCTACATCTCAGCAGGACAAATCAAATTAGGACATACATGGTAAATGGTAGCGAATTGAGGAATGCAGTTGAACAGAGGGATCTAGGAATAACTGTGCATAGTTCCCTGGAGGTGGAATCTCATGTAGATAGGGTGGTAAAGAAAGCTTTTGGTGTGCTGACCTTTATAAATCAGAGCATTGAATATAGAAGTTGGGATGTAATGTTAAAATTGTACAAGGCATCGGTGAGGCCAATTCTGGAGTATGGAGTACAATTTTGGTCGCCTAATTATAGGAAGGATGTCAACAAAATAGAGAGTACAGAGGAGATTTACTAGAATGTCGCCTGGGTTTCAGCAACTAAGTTACAGAGAAAGGTTGAACAAGTTAGGTCTTTATTCTTTGGAGCGCAGAAGGTTAAGGGGGGACTTGATAGAGGTCTTTAAAATGATGAGCGGGTTAGACAAAGTTGACGTGAATAAGCTTTTCCCATTGAGAGTAGGGAAGATTCAAACAAGGGGACATGACTTGAGAATTAAGGGACAGAAGTTTAGGGGTAACATTAGGGGGAACTTCTTTACTCAGAGAGTGGTAGCTGTGTGGAATGAGCTTCCAGTGGAAGTGGTGGAGGCAGGTTCGATTTTATCCTTTAAAAATAGATAGGATGGGTATATGGATGGGAAAGGAATGGAGGGATATGGTCTGAGTGCAGGTAGATGGGACTAGTGGGAAGAATGAAGAAAGAAGGGAAGAAAGGGAAAAAAAAAAGTGTTCGGCACGGACTTGAAGGGCTGAGATGGCCTGTTTCCGTGCTGTAATGGTTATATGGTTATATCTTTCATTCATTGTTCTTTATCTCTCCACATCGTCGTCTATATCTCTCGTTTCCCTTATACCTAACCAGTCTGAAGAAGGGTCTTGACCTGAAACGTCACCCACCCCTTCTCTCCAGAGATGCTGCCTGTCCGCTGAGTTACTCCAGCTTTTTGTGTCTGTCTTCGGTTTAAACCAGCATCTGCAGTTCCTTCCTAAGCATTCGGGTAAACCTCTTCTGCACCTTCTCCAAAGCCTCCAATCCTTCCTGTAAAGGGGCAACGTGAACTGCACACAGCACTCCATGTGGAGCCTACCCAAGGTCCGGTAAAGCCACTGGCTTGACGACATGACTTCCCGACTCATTATTTACCCCCAATGCACCTCATTTACCCACATGGAGGAAGGATTGACAAATTGGGAGTATAAAGATGGAGTTGAAGGGGAAGTGGCTACAAGAATTACAAAACATTCTCGAATTAATGGGAAGGAAAGCTCGAGAAGGGACAACAGAGTAAGGTCAGGGCCAATTGCGAGCGGTGCAAGGGGGGAAGTGAATACGGAGGTCAAAGTGTTATATATGAATGCGCGAAGTATAAGGAATAAAGTGGACGACCTTGAGGCTCAGTTAGAAACTGGCAAGTATGCCGTTGTGGGAATTACTGAGACATGGCTGCAAGAGGGCCAGGGTTGGGAACTGAATATTCAAGGGTATACGTCCTATCGAAAATACAGACAGGTGGGCAGAGGGGGTGGGTTTGCTCTGTTGGTAAGGAATGAAATTCAGTTCCTTGCAAGGGGTGACATTGAAACAGGAGATGTGGAGTCAGTATGGATAGAACTAAGGAATTGTAAGGGTAAAAAGACCCTAATGGGACTTATCTACAGCCCCCAAACAATAGCCTGGACATAGGGTGCAAGTTGAATCAGGAGTTAAAATTGTCATGTAGCAAAGGTAATGCTGTGGTTGTTATGGGAGATTTCAACATGCAGGTAGACTGGGAAAATCAGGTTGGTACTGGACCCCAAGAAAGGGACTTTGTAGAGTGCCTTTGTGATGGATTCTTAGAAAAGCTTGTATTGGAGCCTACCAGGGTGAAGGCAATTCTGTATTTAGTGTTATGTCATGAACCGGATTTGATAAAGGACCTCGAGGTTAATGAGCCATTAGGAGGTAGTGACCATAACAAGGTCAGGTTTAATCTACAATTGGAGAGGGAGATGGGTAGATTGGAGGTGTCAGTGTTACAGTTGAATAAAGATGACTATGGGGCCATGAGGGAGGAGCTGGCCAAAGTTGACTGGAAAGATACACTAGCAGAGATGACAGTGAAACAAAAATGGCAGGTATTTCTAGGAATAATACAGAAAGTGCAGGATCAGTTCATTCCTAGGAGGAAGAAAGATTTCAAGGGGAGTAAGGGGCGACCATGGCTGACAAGGGACGTCAGGGACAGTATGAAAATTAAAGCGAAGAGGAACAACATAGCAAAGATGAGCTGGAAGCAAGAGGATTGGGCAATGTTTAAAGAACAGAAGATAACTAAAAAGACAATCCGGGGAGAAATTATGAGGTACGAAGGTGAGCTAGCCAAGAATATAAAGCAGGATAGTAAAAGCTTCTTTAGGTATATGAAGAGGAAAAAATTAGTTAAGACCAAAGTTGGACCCTTGAAGACCAAATAAAGTGAATTTATTATGGGGAACAAGGAAATGGCAGATGAGTTGAACGGGTACTTTGGATCTGTCTTCACTAAGGAGGACACAAACAATCTTCCTGATATAGTAGTGGCCAGAGGATCTGGGGTGATGGAGGAACTGAAGGAAATCCACATTAGGCAGGAAATGGTGTTGGATAGACTGAAGGCTGATAAATCCCCAGGGCCTGATGGTCTCCCAGGGTACTTAAGGAAGTGGCTCTAGAAATCATGGATGCATTGGTGATAATTTTCCAATGTTCTATAGACTCGGGATCAGTTCCTGTGAATTGGAGGATGGCTAATGTTATCCCACTTTTTAAGGAAGGCGGGAGAGAGAAAATAGGGAATTATAGACCAGTTAGCCTGACATCGGTGGTGGGGAAGATGCTGGAGTCAATTATAAAAGATGAAATAGCCACACATTTGGATAGCAGTAACAGGATCGGTACGAGTCAGCATGGATTTACGAAAGGGAAATCATGTTTGACTAATCTTCTGGAATTTTTTGAAGAAGTAACTAGGAAAATGGACAAGGGAGAGCCAATGGATGTAGTGTACCTGGACTTCCAGAAAGCATTTCATAAGGTCCCACATAGGAGATTAGTGGGCAAAATTAGGGCACATGGTATTGGGGGTAGAGTGCTGACATGGATAGAGAATTGGTTGGCAGACAGGAAACAATGAGTAGGGATTAACGGGTCTCTTTCAGAATGGCAGGCAGTGACTAGTGGGGTACCGCAAGGCTCGGTGCTGGGACCGCAGCTATTTACAATATACATCAATGATTTGGATGAAGGGTTTCAAAGTAACATTAGCAAATTTTCAGATGACAAAGCTGGGTGGCCGTGTGAACTGTGAGGAGGATGCTATGAGAATGCATGGTGACTTGGACAGGTTGGGGGAGTGGGCAGATGCATGGCAGATGAAGTTTAATGCGGATAAATGTGAGGTTATCCACTTTGGTAGCAAAAACAGGAAGGCAGATTACTATCTAAATGGCGTCAAGTTGGGAAAAGGGGAAGTACAACGGGATCTGGGGGTCCTTGTTCATCAGTCTATGAAAGTAAGCATGCAGGTACAGCAGTCAGTGAAGAAAGCGAATGGCAAGTTGGCCTTTATAACAAGAGGAATCGAATATAGGAGCAAAGAGGTCCTTCTGCAGCTGTACAGAGCCCTAGTGAGACCACACCTGGAGTATTGTGTGCAGTTTTTGTCCCCTAATTTGAGGAAGGATATTCTTGCTATTGAGGGAGTGCAGTGTAGGTTTACACGGTTAATTCCCGGGATGGCAGGACTGTCATATGCTGAGAGAATGGAGTGGCTGGGCTTGTACACTCTGGAGTTTAGAAGGATGAAAGGAAATCTCATTGAAACATAATATTGTTACGGGTTTGGACAAGCTGGATGCAGGAAGCATGTTCCCGATGTTGAGGGAGTCCAGAACCAGGGGCCGCAGTTTAAGAATAAGGAGTAAGCCATTTAGAACGGAGACGAGGAAACACTTTTTCTCACAGAGAGTGGTGAGTCTGTGGAATTCTCTCCCTCAGAGGGCGGTGGAGGCAGGTTTTCTGGATGCTTTCAAGAGAGAGCTAGATAGGGCTCTTAAAAATAGTGGAGTCAGGGGATATGGGGAGAAGGCAGGAACAGGGTACTGATTGGGGATGATCAGCCATGATCACATTGAATGGTGGTGCTGGCTCAATGGGCCGAATGACCTACTCCTGTACCTATTGTCTATTGTCTATCTTTGCCCTCTCACTAATTCTATCCATATCCCTCTGTAGCCTTTTTGTAACATCACTGGAGTCATAGAAACACATAGAGCAGTACAGGAATAGGAATTGTACCAAATGGCAGCAGGTGGGACTAATGTCGATGGGGCATATTGGTCAGCATGAGCTAGTTGGGCCGAAGGGCCGGTTGCATGCTGTATGACTCTGAGTGCATTTGGTGTTGGTTACCAACCTTAAGATTGACTGCGAATAGTAGGCGAACGTGAATTTTCGATGTGTCCAGGGTCACAGAATCTTCGAGGTAGACGTCAAAGGTAATTTGATCAGTGGCAGCATTAAAGCCACTAACGGCATACAAACCATCAGACTTCATGACGAAATGTGCATCAGAGGAACTGATCTGCAATGTCCCCTGTTGGCAGCCATCCAAATCCACTGAAGACACAAATAAAAGAGCAGGTCAGTAAAAGCAGACACTCCAAACACTAACACTCGGCCAAGTATACGGAACAGCAACTCACATAGAGATTAATTAGGCTTAGGTTTATCATTGTGTACTGAGGTACAGTGAAAAGCTTATGTTGAGTGTGAACCAGTCAGCAGAAAGATATCATGATACAATTGAACCGTCCAAATACTGCACAGAAACAGGCCCTTCGACCCACCGAGTCCGCGCCAACCAGCGATCCCCGCACATTAACACAACCCTACACACACTAGGGACAATTTACAATTTATACTAAGCCAATTAACCTACAAACATGCAAGTCTTGTGTGTGGGAGGAAACCAGGGCACCTGGAGAAAACCCACACGGTCACAGGGAGAACGTACAAACTCCGTACAGACAGCACCCGTGGAGGGGATCGAACCCGGGTCTCTGGTGCAGTAAGGCAGCAACTCTACAACTGCGCTACTGTGCTGCCCCATATACCATGCATAAATACAAGCAGTTCAAACTTAAGCATAACATAGTTAGAGCAAAGGGGAAGATACAGAGTGCAGAGTGAATATACTCAGCAGAGTACTATATTCTCTGCATAATGGGAGAGGTAGAAACAATAGTGGCGGTGCAGAAGCTTTTAGATGGATAACAGATGGTGGGAAATGGATAATATGCTGATAGATGAGGTTGTTCGTCACGGACATTCTGGGCCGAAGGGCTTGTTCGTGTGCTGTACTATTCTATGTCCTATGTCCTAATTGAACAGGCCTAAGTAGCCTAGCTTAGAATGAGGCGACACAGTGGTGCAACGGTAGAGTTGCTGCCTTGGAGAGTTAGAGACCCAGGTTCGATGCTGAGCTCGGGTGCTGTCTGTACGGTGTTTATACGTTCTCCTTGTGACCGTGGGGGTTTCCTCCCACACTCCAAAGACATGCAGGTTGAGATTAATTGACTTCTGTAAATTGTGTGTTGGATCAAACTCATGGTCGCCTTGGATTCAGTGGGCCGAAGGGCCTGCTTCCACGCTGTATCTCTAAACTAAACATTCACAAAGAGCTGGTGTAACTCAGCGGTTCAGGCAGCATCTTTGTCGCGATAGAAAGGTGGCGGCTCTGTGTACTGCCTAGGTGAGGTCTGCTGTATGATTTTATTGGGCTGTCTGCAAATGGCACTGTACCTCTGTTCATGTGACAACAGAGTATCGTTGAATAAAGTATCAGTGAATTCATTGAGCATCTCTGGAGAAAATGGATGCGTGACGTTTCTGGTTGGGACCCTTGCAAAAAAAAATCACCTATACATTTTCCCCAGACATGCTGCATGACCCGCTGAGTTACTCCAGCATTTTGTGTCCATCTTTGGTATAAACCAGCATCTGCGGTTCTTTGTTTCTACTTTATTTTCCCCGCTCAGGTTTACTTTCAAAAACACTCTCGGAAAAGAATTCCAACCCAACCCACTTCTCCATTTCACAGCAAATCTTGATGCGTGCAAACCTGCAGAGGATTGGACAAACTGCTGGCAACATTCCAGGATAATGATCGTAGATGATTATTTTTGTCCGGACTGCCAAGAGTTTAGGATAGAGATACAGCATGGAATCAGGCTATTAGGCCCACCATGTACACACCGACCAGCAATCACCCAAGTTTAGAAGGATGAAGCGGGAACTCATTGAAAGAACGAGCAATGAAATGCCTGGATAGAGTGGATGTGGAGAGGATGTCCCACTTGCGGGAGATTCTAGGACCAGAGGGCACAGCCTCAGAATGAAAGGACGCGCCTTTACAAAGGAGATGAGGATGAATTTCTTTAGTCAGAAGGTGGTGAATCTGGAATTCATTGCCACAGACGACTGTGAAGTCCATCAATGGTTATTTTTAAGGCACAGATTGATAGATACTTGATTACTAAGGGTGTCAGGAATCATGGGGAGAAATCAGGAGAATGGGATTGAGAGGGAAATTTAGATCAGGCATGATTGAATGTAGGGAGGTGGAGGTCTGAAGAAGGGTTTCGGCCCAAAACGTTACCTATTTCCTTCGCTCCATAGATGCTGCTGCACCCGCTGAGTTTCTCCAGCATTTTGTGTACCTAAGATTGAATGTAGACTTGATGGGCCAAATGGCCTAAATCTGCTGCTGTAACTTCTGAACCTGCATGTCTTTGGGATGTGGGAGGAAACCAGAGCACCCGGAGAAAACCCACACGCTCACAGGTAGAATTTACACGTGCAGTCAGAATCGAACCCGGGACTCTGGCGGTGTAAGCCAGCAACACTATCGCCGTGCCACTGTGCTGCCCTCAATGTTCATAACCAAATAGAATTTTACATAAATGGTTGGTACAGGGCCAAAATGAGAAGGAAAATATTTATCCAGAGGCTAGTGAATCCTTGGAATTCTCAGACCTAGAGGATTGTGGAACCTCAGTTAAGGGGCTGGGCCCACTGTAGGAGCTAATTCAAGAGTTCTCCCGAGTTTCCCCTGATCTGAACTCGGAGAATTACGGTAATAGCCGCTCGTAGGTACTCGAGGCTCTCATGGACATTTTTCAACATGTTGAAAAATCTTCACGAGTCTTCACGAGCATACCGCGAGTGCCAGCCGTTAGCTTTACCAGCCGCTAAGAGACGTCCCGAGCTCCGACGTACCCGCTACATACATTCTACGTGCCTACCATGAGCTTGATTTTTTTTTTAAACTCGGGAGAGCTCTTGAATTACCTCGTACAGTGGGTCAGGCCCTTTACTAGTTCAGGTTTAGATTTATTATTGCCATTGACTCCAGCACTTTGTGTCCTTTCGCGTACTAACCCACAACTGCAGTTCTCTACAATTCCAGGATGGACAAGATTTGAACATTAACCAACCAATTCACCTTTAAAAGTAGAGGTAAATTACCTTTCGAAATCAGCTGCCCTGCTGTAATTGTACGACTCGGTAAAACCACCTCCAAAGAATTGTTGAAACATGCGTCTTCAAGTCGTGCAAACACCTAAAATTGTAGCAAATAGTTTTAGTTCCACAAATAAACTAATAACTAGCAGAAAGTAAACTTTGAAATAATGTACAATTGCAGCGTTCCAGCATATTATTTTGCAATAATGTCAGGAAAAAAATTCATTTAATTAGAAAAAAATCTTGCTTCAAGTGAAATGATAGGGAGAGGGACATCAGGGACAACATTTTCCTCTATTTTATTATAAACATTGAGGGTAGTCCGTATCTGGAATGAGCTGCCAGAGGAAGCTATAGAAGCAGATACAGAAGCTTAAAAGTGCACACCACCAGACTCAGGAACAGCTTCTTCCCTCTGTTATCAGGTTTCTGAACAGTCCTTCCATACATAATCTAGGGTCATGTTCGATTCCCCTCTACCCCATTGTGGGCATTGGACTTTGTCTACGGAACGGTGGTGGCTCGGTAACGTAGTGGTCGAGTTGCTGCCTTGCCGCGCCAGAGACCCGTGTTCGATCCAGACTATGGGTGCTGCCTGTACGTTCTCCCTGTGACTGCATGGGTTTTCCCCAGCAGTTCCAGTTTCCTCCCACATACAGATGTAGGTTAATTGGCTTGGTAAAAATTGTAAATTGTACCGGGTGTGTAGCTATTGCTCGTGTATGGGGATTGCGGGGATTGCGAGGTGGGCAGAAGTGTCTGTTTCCATGCTTAATTTATAAAGTAAATAAAACTAAACTAAATTTATTTTCTAAGTACATGTTGTGCAGTAGAAATACAAATGGCATTCAATCCTCCGCTCAAGCATAATATATCAAGTAGGCCAACCGAATAAATAAAAGCAAAGTGCGGGAGTAACTCAGTGTGTCAGCCAGCATCACTGGAGAACATGGATAGGTGCCGTTTCGGGTTAGGAACCCTTCATACTGATTGCAGGGGTGGCCAGGAAGAAAGCAAGAAGAGAGGTGTGGCAGAACAGATGTAGAACTGTTCTAAGCATCTTTTTTAGTTGAGATTATTATGTGTACCAAGGTACAGTGAAAAGCTCTTGTTGCGTGTTCAGCAGTCTGCGAAAAGACAATACATGATTACAATTGAGCTGTACTGATACACGATAAAAGGAACAATGATTAGTGCACAATAAATTGCAGTAAAGTCCAATTGAGGATATTTTGAGGGTCTCCAGTGAGGTAGATAGTAGCTCAAGATAGTGCTCTCTAGTTGTTGGTAGGATGGTTTAGTTGCCTGATAACAGCTGGAAAGAAACTGTCCCTCAATCTGGAGGTGTGCGCGTTTTGACACTTCTGTACCTCTTGCCGGATGGGAGAGGGGAGAAGAGGGGGTTAGACTGGTCCTCAATTATGCTGGTGGCCTTGCCGAGGCAGCGTGAAGTGTAGATGGAGTCAATGGAAGGGGGGCTGGTTTGTGTGATGGTCTGGGTTGCCGCCACAATTCTCTGCAATTACTTACGGTCTTGGATAGCAATGTTCCCAAACCGTGCTGTAATGCATCCCGATAAAGTGCTTAAATGCTTTCTGCCTTTCAAAAACATGCTCGCCTTTGTCCACAGAACTTTGCAGCGCCTCAGTCTTAGCGAAGTTTTGTACTGCCTCTTTGACCAGCAACACCCGTACACTAGCACTATCCTACACACTGGGGAAAATGTACAACTTTAATCAAAGCCAATTAACCTACAAACCTTTGGAAATGTGGGAGGAAACCGGAGCACCCGGAAAAAACCCACACGGTCACACGGAGAACGTAAAACTCCATACAGACAGTGCCCGCAGGATGTGACGAATAAATGTGTGATGAATAAATTTGACTTTGGATCAAACCCGGGTCTCTGGCGCTATGGGGCAGCAACTCCACTGCTGCACCGCCCCAGAGGCTTTTAGAAAGGCACATGGACATGCAGCAAATAGAATGATAGGAATCTCCTACTGGCAGATTAAATCAGTTTAGCTTGGCATCATGTTCGGCACAAACATTGTGGGCTGTAGGGCACATTCCTGTGCTATACCGTTCTACCTTCAACTAAGAGCTACTATGCATTGCATATTTTGCTTTAGCTACAGATTTGGGATTTTGTTTTGAAAGGGTTATGGTTATTGATTAATTGAATTTGTGATTATTATATTTCTCTGCAATTATGCTTATAGACGTGTTAAGCTGTTACAAGTAAAAATTTCCCTTTTCCTTTGCGTCATTTATGACAATTAAATATTCTTGAGCCTTGACAAAGCATTATAACGAAGTTAATTTTTAAAACGTTGGACTAATTGACTGGAAGGCCTGGGGGTTCAGCGGTAGAGTTGCTGCCTCAGTGCCGAGAACCCAGGCTCAATCCTGACTACGGGGCCTGTCGGTATAGAGTTTGTATGTTCTCCCAGTGACTGCGTGGGTTTCCTCCTGGTGCTCTGGTTTCCTCCCACATCCCAAAGACGTGCTGGTCTGTAGGTTAATTGGCTCTCTGTAAAATTGTCCCTTGTGTGTAGGTAGTGGATGAGAAAGTGGGATAACACAGAACTAGAGTGAACAGGTGATCAATGATTGGTGTAGACATGGTGGACTGAAGGGCCTTTCTCCATGTTGTATCTCTAAAGTAAACACCTGCTATAGGGTAGTACGGCATCAGTGTTGCTGCCTTACTGCACCAGAGAATAGGTCCCAACACCAGGTGTCAGGGGGTTATGGGGAGAAGGCAGGAGCTGGGGTTAAGAGGGAAAGATAGATCAACCATGATTGAATGGCAAAGCAGACTTGATGGGCCGAATGGACTGATTCTGCTCCTATCACTTATGAAGACCCAGGTTCTATCCTGACTATGGCTGCTGTCTGTACAGAGTTTGTACATCCCCCCGTGACCGCATGGGTTTTCTCCGGGTGCTCCGGTTTCCTCCCACATTCCAAAGACGTGCAGATTTGTAGCTTAATTGGCTTCTGTAAATTGTCCTCAGTGCGTATGATAGAACTAGTGTATGGGTGACAGGAAGATTGTTCCCGATGTTGGGGAAGTCCGGGACAAGGGGTCACAGTTTAAGGATAAAGGGGAAATCTTTTAGGACCGAGACGAGAAAAAAAAATTCACACAGAGAGTGGTGAATCTCTGGATTTCTCTGCCACAGAAGGTAGTTGAGGCCAGTTCATTGGCTATATTTAAGAGGGAGTTAGATGTGGCCCTTGTGGCTAAAGGGATCAGGGGGTATGGAGAGAAGGCAGGTACAGGATACCGAGTTGGATGATCAGCCATGATCATATTGAATGGCGGTGTAGGCTCGAAGGGCTGAATGGCCTACTCCTGCACCTATTTTCTATGATCGTTGATCGGCGTGGACTCGGTGGGACAAAGGTCAAATCATCTTTCAACCCTCTATCTCTAAAGTAAAACTAAACTATAGCTCAACACAGAGAACTTGTGGGGAAGTTCCATGTTGAGAATATGAAGTTCTATGTTGCAAATAGTGCTGTAGTATCCCAGTATCAAGTTAATATCTAAATGCTATGAATCAGATAATGGTGTTATCCATTAAACATATTAAATGTGGATACAAGGAAGTGCAGATGATGGTTGACAAAAGACTGCACAAAGTGCTGGAGTAACTCAGTGGTTCAGTCACCACCCCTAGAGAACATGGATAGGTGATGTTTCAGGTCAGGACCCTTCTTAAGATTAAACATTGTTTGGAAAACACATTAATCTACCCTCACAACCAGGTCAACGAATACAAACTGAATTTTTAAGAACATTCATGGCCGATAAAAATAAAGGTTTGTTATTTGCAGTGTTTAAACAAAGATTGAAATGTAATCAAATAATACTAACAAAAGGCAACGGTAAATTAAAATGGGATGCAGATTATGAAACAAAAAAAATTGTGCAACTATACAATTGTACAGCACAGGCCCTTCAGCCCACAATGTCCGTGCCAAACATGATGCCACGATACACTAATCCCATCTGCCTGCACGTGATCCGTACCCCCACCATATCCATAGATCAGTACAGCACAGGAGCAGGCCCTTCGGCCAACAACATCCATACAAATCATGGTGCCAAGTTCAATGAATCTCCTCTGCCTGCACGTAATCCATACCCCTCAATCCCTGCATGTCCATGTGCCCATCTGAAAACCTCCTAAACGCCACTATCACATCTGCCTCTGCCACCACCTCTGACAGTGTGTTACAGATACCCACCACTCTCTCTGTAAAAATCCATGCCCCACACATCTCATTTCAACTTTGTCCCCATCACCTTAAACCTATGCCTTTGGTCAGTAAAAATTTCCCCAATCCACACCGTCATCCTTCAATTTTTGTTTTTCTAAAAGTCATCAAGACAGAGTGATACAACATGGAAACAGGCCCTTTGGCCTAACTTGCCCACACCAGACAAATGTCCCAGTTACATTAGTCCCACCTGCCTGCGTTTGGTCCATATCCCTTCAAAGCCAACCTATCCATGTACTTGTCTGACTGTTTCTAAAACATTGGGAAAGTCCCAGCCTCAACTACCTCCTCTGGCAGCTTGTTCCATGCACCCACCACCCTTTGTGTGAAAACGTTACCCCTCAGATTCCTATTAAATCTTTTCCCCTTCACTTTAAACCCATGTCCTCTGGTACCTCGATTCCCCTACTCTGGGTAAGAGACACTGTGCATCCACCCGATCTATTCCTCTTGTGATTTTATACACATGTTCCTTATCATTTCCATAGAGGCAATAGACTAACAATATTTACATTTCAGGACTTTTAAAAAAGTATTGAGATATAGAAATGTTTCACACCCTAGATGTGTCCACAGTTGAAATGCGGAATAGGTTGAACATTGAGACACAAGATACAGAAAGAACTGTTTAACAAGTCAAAACAAAGTTTGTTTTAAATTTTGGCAGTGTAAGAAGCATTTTTCACCCTGGATACAAATCAAATGCCAAAACAAAACATCTCTGCATCAAACCTCTTTGATGGCCCGGAGTGACAGGGGCCGCCATGAAGGCGGGGGGGGGGGGGGGGGGGGAGGAGACCAAGGGTGGACCTGGTGTAGGATACTTTGCAACTTTGCGAAGTTGCCCTTCATGTGGCAACTATTTGTATACGTTGGGTACGCAAGCAAAGAATTTCACTGTGGCTTGTCACAGTAAAGCATTCAATTCAATTACACTGGAATGAGCTGCCCGAGGAGGTAGCCGAGGCAGGGATTATTGCAATATTTAAGAAACATTTAGACAGGTACATGGATAGGACAGGTCTAGAGGGATATGGGCCAAGCGCTGGCAGGTGGGACTAGTGTAGAAAGGTCGGTGTGGGCAAGTTGGGCATGTTTTCCGAAGCATGACAAGTTCAGAAAACATGTTGGGATACAGAGCAGAATGGACTGTACAAGTATTAACTGCAAGACAGCTTAATGAGTAACTTTATCACACCGTGGAATGAATTCTGCAACATACCCCTGTGAAACTTGATCTTTGCTTAAAAGGAATGTTCAAAATAATTATATAATTGCACCTTTATTGCGGGGGGGGGGGGGGCTCCCTAACCTAATAGTATAAACAAGAAGCTATACAGGCTGGTTAATACATAAAAGGACACAAGGTGCTGGAATAACTCAGCAGGTCAGGCAGCATCTCTGGTGAACATGGGTAGATGTTGAGTGGAGATTCTTTTTCAGAAGATAATTGTAAATTAGAAGGTAATCGTTTTAAAGAAAATGCTAACTGCTGTTTGATGCAACTATTTTACCCAGGATATGGAAATTAAGAACCAGAAGACATATGTTTAAAGGCAAGAGGGGGAAAGATTTAATAGGAACCCGAGGGGCAACATTTGCCACACAGAGGATGGTGGGTGTATGGAACAAGCTGCTCGATGAGGCAGTTGAGGCAGGTACTGCAATAACTTTTTAAAAGAGATTTGGATAGGTACATGAATAGGAAAGGATTGGAGGGATATGGGTCAAACACAGGCAGGTGGGACTAGTGTAGGTCGGCATGGACGAGCGGGGCCGAAGGGCCTGCCCCTGCTGTATGACTATTAAATTAGGCATCTCGACAGCATTGAATCATCATTATCATCTTTTATTAAACAAGTATGTTCTGCAACAAACGAGGAATTTCATTTCCCATACAGCCATACCAATAAAAAGCAACAGAATACACAAAATATATTTTAACATGAACATCCACCATAGTGACTCCTTCACATTCCTCACTGTGATGGAAAGCGAAAAAAAGTAAAAAAAGTGCAAATAAAAAAACACAAACTCCTAACTCAGCGCGCCAGGCAGCGTCTGATCAGACGAGTTACTCCAACACTTCGTATCTTTTTTTTGTAAACCAGCATCTACAGTTCCTTGCTTCTACCTTTTGGAGCAAATATCCGTCTCCGTTTAAGAAATTGCTGCTCGGTGTTTGTTCCCGAAGAAGGAACCATATCTCACACAAGGTGCGGGTGTAACAGAGAGAGAAAGAGAGGGAGGTTGCGAGGGAGGGGTGTTCAGTCTTACCAGAAGCAGCGAGGTAAGGGCAGCGATCCGCCCGGTGTGCCCGCACATCGTTCCCCGAGTCCCGCGGCGCGGCTAGAGGCTCCCCGTTCTCCTGCAGCCGGTCCAGAGAAAAGCGTGTAAACTTGCCCCTTGCTGAGTGCGTGTGTGTGAAAACAAAACTCGCTTGCAAAGTCTCAGAGTGGATTCTGTGCACACAAAAACCCCAAAACCCAGTGCTTGTAAAAGTCTCAGAGTGCGCAAAGTTTGGAGATGAGAGAGATGTGGAAAGAGCGTGCCCAGCCTAGGGTTACAACAGCTTTCTGCTCTCGCTGTTCCAGAGACAGTTCCCCAAGACTTCTGCACTGGCCGGTCCCACCGCAGTCTCTGAGTTTCAAAATATACTCCACCCAAGACAGCCCAGCTCTCTGCACCCTTTCCTGGCGCAACGCCACACCTCCCTACCCCTCCTCTCCCCGCCCCGCCCCGCCCCACTCGAACTCAAAGTCACGCTTCCCCGCCCTGTAATCGCTTCACCTGGACCCAACGCCACTCCTCCCCCCGCCTTGTAATAGACTCAAAGGTAGACATACGTGCTCACCTGGAGTTGCATTATACCTCAACCTCAGCCTCACCTGCACTAGGCCCCAGCCCCTGACACTCACCTGTCCCACACTCATAAATTCATCAATTATAGGAGCAGAATTAGGCCATTCGGGTCTGCTATGTCATTCAATCATGGCTGATCTCTCTCCTTCCTAACCCCATTCTCTTGTCTTTCCACCATAACCACTGACACCCATACCTTTCTATCTCTGCTTTAAAAAATATCCATTGACTTGACCTCCACATCCTCCTGTGGCAATAAATTCCTTGATCAGTTTGCTGGCTTTACCTTGCACTAAACATTATTCCCTTATCATGTAGCTATGCACTGTAAATGGCTCAATTGTAATCATGTATTGTCTTTCTTCTGACTGGAGAGCACGCAACAAAAGATTTTCACTGTTCCTCGGTACACGTGACAATAAAGTAAAATAAATGCTAGCGTTGCACCCTCCTCTCTCTCACCTTTACCTCTCACAAGCCCCGCCTCTGACACTTACCTGTCCCAAGCCCCACCCCCAGACACTTACGTGGACCAGGCTCCACCTCCTCACCCGTCCTCACCCGTCCTCACCCGTCCACACCCCCACCCCCACCCCGTCTCACCCCTACCCATCCGGACCCCACCTATATCTCAGAGAAGGGTCCTGACCGAAAACATTGACTACCCACCCCCATCACCCCCCCTCCTTTCCCCCTCCCCCTCCCCCTCCCCCTCCCCCTTTGCCCCCTCCCTCCTTTCCCCCCTCCTTTCCCTCCTTTCCCCCTCCCCCCCCTTTCCCCCTCCCCCCGTAAGTACTGCTTGACCCACTGAGTTCTTGTAGCAGTTTATTATTTTCACCCACGTCCTACCTCAGCTGGGCCTATCTCGCATAGCCACACTTACCTCTATGCCTTGCCACCTCCCCCTCCCCCCCTCAACCTTGTATCGGGTGTAGGTGGGGCCCTGGCGAGTGTTTACAGAAATCCAGTCTCCATGGTATTAGCACGACTGAATGAGTCACAGTGACAAGCTGATGACTGGCAAACCAGCCGTACCTGGGTGGTTTTTCTGTGTGTCTGAATGAAACCGAGAGCAGTGACTTAACGAGATCTCACACAGCTTTATTTGTTTACAACAAAGAAGTATACAGCACAGGAACATGCCCTTCAGCCCACAATGTCTGTGCCGAACATATTGCCAAGTTAAATTAATCAGTCTGAAGAAGGGTCCCGATTCCAAACTTCACCAATTCACGTTCTGCAGGGATGCTGCCTGGTCCGCAGAGGTACTCCAGCACATTTTGTTTAAGAAGGAACTGCAGATGCTGGAAAATCGAAGGTAGACAAAAATGCTGGAGAAACTCAGCGGGTGAGGCAGCATCTATGGAGCGAAGGAAATAGGCAACGTTTCGGGTCGAGACCACCCTCACATCAGTCTGAAGAAGGGTCTCGACCCGAAAAGTTGCCTATTTCCTTCGCTCCATAGATGCTGCCTCACCCGTTGAGTTTCTCCAGCATTTTTGTCTACCAGCAAGAGCAAAACCAAGAGCAGTTCCTTGTTAATCTCTTAAATTAATCTCGTCTGCCTGCTTGTGATCCATCACCCTCCATTTCCATGTGTCTCTCCAAAACCCCTTTAAATGCCACTATCGAATTTCCAAACAAGGGCGGCACAGTGGATCAGCGGTAGAGTTGCTGCCTCACAGCACCAGAGACATGGGTTCGATCCTGACTAGGGGTGCTGTCCGTAAGGAGTTTGTAGGTTCTCCCTGTGACCGCATGGGTTTCCTCCCACACTCCAATGACGTGCATTTTTGTAGGTTAATTGGCTTCTGTATATTGCCCCTTGTGTGTAGGATAGAACTGATGTATAGGTGATCACTGGTCGGCCTGGACCCAGTGGGCCGAAGGGCCTGTTTACACACTGTATCTCTAAACTAAACTAAATTTACCTCCACCACCACCCCTGGTAGCATGTTTCAAGCATCCACAACACTGTGTAAAAAAAATGTTGCTCCTCTCAGCTTCAAGCTGTGCCCTCAAGTCTTTGACTTTTCCATTCTGGAAAGAAGATTCTGTCTACCCTGTCTATGCTTCTCATAATTTTATAGAATTCTATCAGCCTCCGGCGATGCTTCCTGACCTGCCATGTTCCTCCAGCACTTTCTTTTTCTGCTGCTGGGGATTCCAGCATCTGCAGTTCCATGTGTCTCCAACGTTAGCAAAGAGTCTTCTGTCTGAAGAAGGATCCCGGCCTGAAGCGTTGCCCACCCATGACCTTCAGAGATGTTGTCTGACCCACTGATTTACTCCAGCACTTCTTGTTCTTTACAATGAGTTCATAAGTTATACTAGGATAAACACAAAAAGCTGGACTCAGCGGGTCAGACAGCATCTCGGGAGAAAAATAATAGATGTCCTTTTGGGTCAAGACCCTTCTTCAGACCATAAGTCACAGGAGCAGAAATAGGCCATTCAGCTCATCGAGTCAACTCCACCATTCAATAGTGGCTGATCTATCTTTCCATCTCAACTCCATTCTCCTGCCTTCTCCCCATAACCCTTGACACCCTTACTAATCAAGAACCTGTCAATCTCTGTCTTAAAAATACCCATTGACTTGGCCTTCACAGCCGTCTGTGGCAATGAATTCCACAGATTCACCACCGTCTGGCTAAATAAATTATTCTTTATCTCCTTTCTAAAGGGACGTTCCGTTTATTCTGAGGCTGTGGCTCTCTGATCCTAGACACTTTCGCTAGTGGAAACATCCGCTCCACCCGCTCCAGATTGTATTGTATTGTATTGTATTGTATATCTTTATTGTCATTTCCTGAGTATTCGCATACCCAGAGGAAACAAAAAAACGTTCCACATCCACTCTATCCAGGCCTTTCACTTGTAGATTATTGCAAGAAAGTCCACAGTTCCCCAGACTGGTTGTTCGAGCTTGCCACATGAAACCTGGCCTTTCGTTAACCCAACCACAGGTATCCAATCTGAGGTGAGATCAATGCTTATCACCAGCATGGTGGATGAAAGGAATGTGAGAAGGAATTAGGGTGTGGTTGCTTTTATATTTCAACTGACGTTAAATTGACAAGGCGTCTAAATGATGTGAAAGATATAGCCCAAAATTTCTGAAATTTAATCCTAAGGTTAAAATCCGAGATCATTGACAGCCATGTTTCTCATGTTACAACGAGAGACATCGCATCATTTCACTGGTTATGACGGGGTCACAAGTAGGTAGGGTGGTCAAAAAGGCTTTTGGCCACTTTGGCCTTCATCAGTATTGAGTATAGAAGTTGGGAGGTCATGTTGCAGTTATACAAGACATTGGTGAAGCCGCATTCAGAGTATTGCGTTCAGATCTGGGCACCATGTTATAGGAAAGGTGTTGTCCAGCTGGAAAGGTGGCAGAGAGGATTTACGAGGATGTTGCCAGGATGCGAGGGTCTGAGCTATAGGGAGAGGTTGGGCGGGCTGGGAGCGCATGTCCTGTCATCCTGCTCCATTTCCCTCCTTCGTACACTCATCTCCCATCCCTTACCCCCGTCCCTGTCCACCCACGTCTCTCCCTCCAGCATTTGGGTCGGTGGGGGTGCTGCGAGTCGGCTGCCCTGCCAGCAGCGTGTCCGTTATTTAGACTTTTTTTGTTTTTTTTTGTGTGTCCAAATGTCTGTTTTAGTGTCTCTTGGTATCTCTTGTGTGGGGGGTGGTGGGGAGGGGAAAGGGGGGAACCGCTTTTGGGCGCCTCTAGGGACCGAACCGCTTTTCCATGTCGCCTCCCTAGTGGCCTAACACCATGGATTGGATCGGCCTTTCCCGGAGTCGGGGCGGAGCTTCAGCAGCGGGTGCAGCGTTGACTTTCCATCGCGGAGCCGGGCGATCCCTTGCCTGAGAGAAGTGCTCCGATCGCTGGCCCGCAGACTGTTACATCCTGAAGCCGCGGTCTACTGAGCTTCTAGCCGCGGGCTTGGCGTGGAATTTCCATCCGGAGCCTGGGATCCCTCAACGGGGAACGCCAGAGAAGAGCTCCGACCGTCGGCCTGGGGCCTATAACATCCTGAAGCCGCGGTCTCCGGTAAGAAAGAGCCGATTCGGGACCTCCAAGCCGCGGAGTGCGTTATGGCCCCGACTACGGGTGAACAAGGAGGAGGACTAGCTGAACTTTGTGCCTTCCACCTCAGTGAAGAATGCTGTGGTGGATGTTTGTGTTAAATCTTATTGCGTATTGTGAGTTCTTTTTAAGTGTATCGCTGCTGGCAAATTCATTTCACTGCACCTTCGGGTGCATGTGACGAATAAAATTGACTTTACATTTCACTCTCTCCTTATCGTTTTGGACCAGGCAACTGACGGGCACCCAAAAAAGGGACCACTTCACCCCGCTGACTGGAGAGCACGCAACAAAAGATTTTCACTATTCCTCGGTACACGTGACAATAAAGTAAACTAAAATAAATGCTAGCGTTGCACCCTCCTCTCTCTCACCTTTACCTCTCACAAGCCCCGCCTCTGACACTTACCTGTCCCAAGCCCCACCCCCAGACACTTACGTGGACCAGGCTCCACCTCCTCACCCGTCCACACCCCACCCCGTCTCACCCCTACCCATCCGGACCCCACCTTTATCTCAGAGAAGGGTCCTGACCAAAAACATTGCCCACCCACCCCCACCACCCCCCCTCCTTTCCCCCCTCCCCCCTTTATCCCCCCCCTTTCCCCCCTCCCCCTCCCCCCTCCCCCTCCCCCCTTTCTCCCCTCCCCCTCCCCCCTCCCCCTCCCCCTTTGCCCCCTCCCTCCTTTCCCCTCTCCCCCTCCTCCTTTCCCCCTCCTTTCCCCCGTAAGTACTGCTTGACCCACTGAGTTCTTGTAGCAGTTTATTATTTTCACCCACGTCCTACCTCAGCTGGGCCTATCTCGCATAGCCACACTTACCTCTATGCCTTGCCACCTCCCCCTCCCCCCCTCAACCTTGTATCGGGTGTAGGTGGGGCCCTGGCGAGTGTTTACAGAAATCCAGTCTCCATGGTATTAGCACGACTGAATGAGTCACAGTGACAAGCTGATGACTGGCAAACCAGCCGTACCTGGGTGGTTTCTCTGTGTGTCTGAATGAAACCGAGAGCAGTGACTTAACGAGATCTCACACAGCTTTATTTGTTTACAACAAAGAAGTATACAGCACAGGAACATGCCCTTCAGCCCACAATGTCTGTGCCGAACATATTGCCAAGTTAAATTAATCAGTCTGAAGAAGGGTCCCGATTCCAAACTTCACCAATTCACGTTCTACAGGGATGCTGCCTGGTCCACAGAGGTACTCCAGCACATTTTGTTTAAGAAGGAACTGCAGATGCTGGAAAATCGAAGGTAGACAAAAATGCTGGAGAAACTCAGCGGGTGAGGCAGCATCTATGGAGCGAAGGAAATAGGCAATGTTTCGGGTCGAGACCACCCTCACATCAGTCTGAAGAAGGGTCTCGACCCGAAAAGTTGCCTATTTCCTTCGCTCCATAGATGCTGCCTCACCCGTTGAGTTTCTCCAGCATTTTTGTCTACCAGCAAGAGCAAAACCAAGAGCAGTTCCTTGTTAATCTCTTAAATTAATCTCGTCTGCCTGCTTGTGATCCATCTCCCTCCATTTCCATGTGTCTCTCCAAAACCCCTTTAAATGCCACTATCCAATTTCCAAACAAGGGCGGCACAGTGAAGCAGCGGTAGAGTTGCTGCCTCACAACACCAGAGACATGGGTTCGATCCTGGCTAGGGGTGCTGTCCGTAAGGAGTTTGTAGGTTCTCCCTGTGACCGCATGGGTTTCCTCCCACACTCCAATGACGTGCATTTTTGTAGGTTAATTGGCTTCTGTATATTGCCCCTTGTGTGTAGGATAGAACTGATGTATAGGTGATCACTGGTCGGCCTGGACCCAGTGGGCCGAAGGGCCTGTTTACACACTGTATCTCTAAACTAAACTAAATTTACCTCCACCACCACCTGGTAGCATGTTTCAAGCATCCACAACACTGTGTAAAAAAAATGTTGCTCCTCTCAGCTTCAAGCTGTGCCCTCAAGTCTTTGACTTTTCCATTCTGGAACGAAGATTCTGTCTACCCTGTCTATGCCTCTCATAATTTTATAGAATTCTATCAGCCTCCGGCGATGCTTCCTGACCTGCCATGTTCCTCCAGCACTTTCTTTTTTTGCTGGGGATTCCAGCATCTGCAGTTCCATGTGTCTCCAACGTTAGCAAAGAGTCTTCTGTCTGAAGAAGGATCCCGGCCTGAAGCGTTGCCCACCCATGACCTTCAGAGATGTTGTCTGACCCACTGATTTACTCCAGCACTTCTTGTTCTTTACAATGAGTTCATAAGTTATACTAGGATAAACACAAAAAGCTGGACTCAGCGGGTCAGACAGCATCTCGGGAGAAAAATAATAGATGTCCTTTTGGGTCAAGACCCTTCTTCAGACCATAAGTCACAGGAGCAGAAATAGGCCATTCAGCTCATCGAGTCTACTCCACCATTCAATAGTGGCTGATCTATCTTTCCCTCTCAACTCCATTCTCCTGCCTTCTCCCCATAACCCTTGACACCCTTACTAATCAAGAACCTGTCAATCTCTGTCTTAAAAATACCCATTGACTTGGCCTTCACAGCCGTCTGTGGCAATGAATTCCACAGATTCACCACCGTCTGGCTAAATAAATTCTTCTTTATCTCCTTTCTAAAGGGACGTTCCGTTTATTCTGAGGCTGTGGCTCTCTGATCCTAGACACTCTCGCTAGTGGAAACATCCGCTCCACATCCACTCTATCCAGGCCTTTCACTTGTAGATTATTGCAAGAAAGCCCACAGTTCCCCAGACTGGTTGTTCGAGCTTGCCACATGAAAGCTGGCCTTTCGTTAACCCAACCACAGGTATCCAATCTGAGGTGAGATCAATGCTTATCACCAGCATGGTGGATGAAAGGAACGTGAGAAGGAATTAGGGTGTGGTTGCTTTTATATTTCAACTGACGTTAAATTGACAAGGCATCTAAATGATGTGAAAGATATAGCCCAAAATTTCTGAAATTTAATCCTAAGGTTAAAATCCGAGATCATTGACAGCCATGTTTCTCATGTTACAACGAGAGACATCGCATCATCTCACTGGTTATGACGGGGTCACAAGTAGGTAGGGAGGTCAAAAAGGCTTTTGGCCACTTTGGCCTTCATCAGTATAGAGTATAGAAGTTGGGAGGTCATGTTGCAGTTATACATGACATTGGTGAAGCCGCATTCAGAGTATTGCGTTCAGATCTGGGCACCATGTTATAGGAAAGATGTTGTCCAGCTGGAAAGGTTGCAGAGAGGATTTACGAGGATGTTGCCAGGATGCGAGGGTCTGAGCTATAGGGAGAGGTTGGGTGGGCTGGGAGCGCATGTCCTGTCATCCTGCTCCATTTCCCTCCTTCGTACACTCATCTCCCATCCCTTACCCCCGTCCCTGTCCACCCACGTCTCTCCCTCCAGCATTAGGGTCGGTGGGGGTGCTGCGAGTCGGCTGCCCTGCCAGCAGCGTGTCCGTTATTTCGACTTTTTTTTTTTTTTTTTGTGTGTCCAAATGTCTGTTTTAGTGTCTCTTGGTATCTCTTGTGTGGGGGGTGGTGGGGAGGGGAAAGGGGGGAACCGCTTTCAGTCGCCTCGAAGGAGTGGCGACATATTCCATGTTGCCTCCCTAGTGGCCTTACACCATGGATTGGATCGGCCTTTCCCGGAGTCGGGGCGGAGCTTCAGCAGCGGGTGCAGCGTTGACTTTCCATCGCGGAGCCGGGCGATCCCTTGCCTGAGAGAAGTGCTCCGATCGCTGGCCCGCAGACTGTTACATCCTGAAGCCGCGGTCTACTGAGCTTCTAGCCGCGGGCTTGGCGTGGAATTTCCATCCGGAGCCTGGGATCCCTCAACGGGGAACGCCAGAGAAGAGCTCCGACCGCCGGCCTGGGGCCTATAACATCCTGAAGCCGCGGTCTCCGGTAAGAAAGCGCCGATTCGTGACCTCCAAGCCGCGGAGTGCGTTATGGCCCCGACTACGGGTGAACAAGGAGGAGGACTAGCTGAACTTTGTGCCTTCCACCTCAGTGAAGAATGCTGTGGTGGATGTTTGTGTTAAATCTTATTGCGTATTGTGAGTTCTTTTTAAGTGTAGCGCTGCTGGCAAATTCATTTCACTGCACCTCCGGGTGCATGTGACGAATAAAATTGACTTTACATTTCACTCTCTCCTTATCGTTTTGGACCAGGCAACTGGTCCAAAACGCCGCAGCGAGACTCCTGACGGGCACCCGAAAAAGGGACCACATCACCCCGATCCTGGCCTCTCTCCACTGGCTCCCTGTGCGGTTCCGTATACATTTCAAGATCCTCCTCTATGTCTACAAAGCCCTCAATGGGCTTGCCCCCACCCACATTAAAAGTCTTCTCACCCACCACTCCACCTCCAGGTCCCTCAGATCGGCCGACTTGGGGTTGCTGAATATCCCGCGGTCTAGGCATAAGCTCAGGGGCGACCGTGCCTTTGCGGTTGCAGCTCCTGGACTGTGGAACAGCATCCCCCTTCCCATCAGAACTGCCCCCTCCATCGACTCCTTTAAGTCAAGACTAAAAACTTATCTATACTCCCAAGCCTTTCTTGACGTCCTCTGAGCGGGGGCTATATGTATATATGTATGTAGTTTTTTTGATTATACTATTCTTATAACAAATGTAAAGCACTTTGGCCAACGAGAGTTGTTTTTTAAATGTGCTGTATAAATAAATGTGACTTGACTTGACTTGACTTTTCAACTCTAACCGTTGTCACTTAATCCACCCATATCAATTAATTCCCCCTCACCTGCATCACCTATCACTTGCCAGGCTATGTCACACCCCCTCCTCTTTTTTCCAGCTTTCTCCTCCCGACTCCATCAGTCTGAAGAAGGACTCCATACTGAAACATCGTCTGTCTATTCCCTCTGCAGATGCTGCCTGACCCACTGAGTTCATTCAGCCCCACTTTGTGTCTTGCTATAGGTTTAAGGCGAGAGGAGAAAGATTTAAAAGAGAGGGTCAATATCTTCACACAGAGGGTGGTGGGTATATGGAACAAGCTGCCAGAGGAAGTAGTTGAGGTAGGTAAATATATATAGATCTATATAATTAAACATCTCATCTTGACCACTTCCTGTTTACACTGTGCTTTGATTTTAGAAAAAAAGCTACCACGTTTGGCTCTGATTTTTGGCCATCTTACTCACAGTCCCCCTCTGCTGATCAGGCCCCGAGGATTTTTCCCAGCCCCCACTGGCCAGCAATATTGGAATTGGTGGAGGTGGAATATTGCGTTGGGGGACCAGCTCTCCCGTGTGAAGCTGGGACCCAACGGGTCCCACTTAGTCTAGTAACATATAGAAGACATAGGACATTAGGATGTTAGGCATGTCCCCAACAACCCTCACCAACTTCTACAGATGCGCCGTGGAAAGCATCGGGATGTATCACAGCATGGTTTGGAAACAGTTCCATCCAAGAAATTGCAGATAATTGTGGATGCAGCCCAGACCATCACACAAACCAACCTCTCTTCCATTGACTCCATATATATTTCACGTTGCCTCTGCAAGGCCACCAACATAATCAAGGACCAGTCTCTCACCGGTCACCTCCCCTCTCTCATCAGGCAAGAGGTACAGAAGATTGAAAATGCACACTTACAGATTCAGGGGCAATTTCTTCCCAGCTGTTATCAGGCAACCGAACCATCCTCTCATTAGCTAGAATGCTGCCCTAACCTCCCAGATACTTGTTTGGAGATCTTTGAATGATCTTTAACCACATTTTATCAGACTACACAGTTACATCTTTGCACTAAATGTTGTACCCTTTATCATTTATTTGTACACTGTGCATGACTTGAGTGTATTCATGTGTCATCTTTTTTTGACAGGATAACTTGTTACATGTTACAGTAATAATTGAAACTAAGCCAAAACAGATTTGTATAGGAATGAACTGCAGATGCTGGTTTACACCAAAGATAAACACAAAATGCTAGAGTAACTCAGCGGGTCAGGCAGCATCTCTGGAGATCAGGAATAGGTGATGTTTCTGGTCAAGACCCTTGAGGGGGGGGGGGTGTGGGGGGGGAGGGACTCCACTCAGTGGCTACCGGCCACAGCACCACACAGCACCTCCCGACTCCACCCAGTAGCTTCCCCGACTCCACTCAGCGGCTTCCCCGACTCCACTCTTGCGGACTCAATCAGCACGGCTTGTGGACTCAGCCCCGCCTCCAGGATTTTATTCTCCTCACCCGGGTTGACAGCGGGTGCCGGAAGGGGCGTTACCTTCATGACTGACAGGCGAGGAGACCAATCTGCTGATCTCGAGATTTTTTAAACCTTCATAACTTTTGTAATATTCCACCGATTGGAACAAATCTTGGTGCGCTTGGAGCAGAGAAGAACGGTGAGTAAGGTGGCGAAAAATCCTAGTGATATAGTTTACCGTTTTTGCGCAAATTTAAAGACAACGCAAACCGGAAGAGGACAAGATGAGAGTTTTAGTAATAGTATAGATATAGACAGATAGAAGATATAAATAGATGGGAGTAGCTAAATTATAAATCCTGGTCAGTATGGATGAGTTGGGCTGAAGGGCTTGTTTCCGTGCTGTATGACTATGATTCAATATAATGAAGGTGTGTTTTTTATTTTGCGTCCTTCGTCCCGGTAAATCTGTCGTAATATCATACACTGTGGAAACAGTTCTGTCAACCCAACTGCTAAAAATGTCCCATCTACACTAATCCACCTGCCTGAGTTTGGCCTATATCCCTGTAAACCTGTCCTATTCATGTACCTGTCTAATAATTTCTTTAACGTTCCTATAGTCCCTGCCTCAACTACCTCCTCCGGCAGCTCGATCCACCACCACCCTTTCTGTGATAAAGTTACCCCTCAGGTTCCTATTAAATCTTTCCCCCCTCACCTTAAACATATGTCCTCTGGTTCTTGATTCCCCTACTCTCAGCAAAAGACTCTGGGTGTTTACCCAATCTATTCCTCTCATGATTTTGTACACCTCTATAAGATCATCCCTATTCCTCCTGTGCTCCAAGGAATGGAGTCCTAGCCTGCTCAACCTCTCCATATAGCTCAGGCCCTTGAGTCCTGGCAACATCTTTGTAAATCTTCTCTGCACTCCTAGATAGACTCAAAATGCTGGAGTAACCCTGCAGACCAGGCAACATCTCTAGAGAGAAGGACTGGTTGACGGTTTGGGTCGAGACCCTTCTTCAGACACAATGGGTGACGTTTCGGGTCAAGACCCTTCTTCAGTCTTGAACCAAAACGTCACCCATTCTTTCTCTCCAACGATGCTGCCTGTCCCGCTGAGTTACTTCAGCATTTTGTGTCTATCTTCGGTGTAAACAAGCATCTGCAGTTCCTTCCTACTCACTTCTCCACACCCATTCTAGCTTGACAACATCTTTCCTATCACATGGTGACCTAAACTATAACATGGTGTTGAAAACTATAGAGGAGTCCTCTATTTCTGGACTCCTCCACTTTGGCATGAAGGCTGAGCATTCAGCTTAACAGATCACCATCAAGCAAGCTCATGTTCTACACATTAGTGTATCCCTCACTCCCAAACCACTCTCTGATGACTTCCGGTGGCGCCATGGAGCTGTAAGGGTGCAGCATTGAGCTCCGCTCCTGCTAAAATCGCGAAAAAACCGCTTTGAAAGACGGGACCGATTTAAAAAAACTCACCGGAGCTGTTTGGCGTCGCGTAAGTGACGTCATCAGAAATCGCCGTGAAAAATCGGAGTTTAACGGGAGTTTTAAATGAGCAAAGGGAAACGTCCACGGGGACCCAAGAAAACTGCTATCAGTCTCCATCTTCAGGTAGTTCTGCAAACTCTGCAATCAACAGCAGAAAGCTCAGAAGAAGAGCCTGACTCTCAACGTTCTGTGTCTGAAATGGCTTCAAAAGGAGAGACAAAGGAGAAGGAGATGAAGCAATGGGAACAGACGGTAAGAAGCAGTCTTACTAAGGACTTTTCCCAAATGCTAGCGGACATGAACACTACATTGGAGAATAATCTCTCTAAATTGGAGAATAATCTTTCTAAAAGAATTGATACTACTTGTGATGAATTAAAGGAGCTGTACATCTCTTTGAAGAAGCAGTTTAAGGAGCTTGATAAAAAGTCAACTGCAGAATATGCCAGAATGGAAAAAGACTATAATAAGAAATTTGAGAAGATGTTTGAGAATATGAAAAAGTCTGATAAGTTGATGGAAGATATGGAGATTGTAATGAACGAGATGGCTCAGGAAATAACAACTCTGAGAAAAGTACAAGAATCTGCTGGGGAGCAACTTGTTAAAATGACTGATAAATGTCTGGACTTGGAAGCGAGGTCAAGAAGGCAGAATTTAAGAATGTGGTTGGAGTAGCAGGGAGGGGGAGGGACGAGAGCGTGGAACTCAAACACGTGAATTAGTTGCCAACTTACTTAAAGAAGTTTTTAAACTACCGGAAAACCCGAGAATAGATGTGGCTCACCGGGTAGGACCAAAAAGGACCAAATGCTCCCCCAAGACAGATGATAGTGAAATTTCTCGATATCTCTACACTGGAAAATATATTGAAGATGATTCCTCACGGGGTGAATCTTACATTTTCCGGGGATAATATTAGATTCTTCCGTGATTATCCCCCTGAAATCGTCAAAAAAAGGATCTTGTTTACAAAGACAAGAAATATTCTGAAAGGAAACCCCAAGGTGAGATATGGGGTGATATATCCTGCAAAAATGAAGATTACTTATAATTCTATTGAACGCTCCTTTACGGATCCAGAACTGGCATTTAATTACGCACAAGATATCGTAAAGAAAACAGAGGAGAACGCTGAAGATCAAACTTTTCAATATAAGACTTTGCTCTAATTAAGATGGCGGAACTTTTCCAACAGTTACCAGACATGCTTATCTGTCTGGAATGTGTTTTCGAGCGTATAGTCCATGTTTCACCTTGAATGGAAAACTTAAAGATAAACAAAAGGAAGTCGAAGATACAGAATTAAAATTGAGGGACATGGAAAGAAACATAAACGGACTGGAATATAAAAATCTGTTGATTTAAGAAAATCTTTAATTATTATATATTAATATTAAATAATCAATTAATCTAACAAACTTAATAATACTAATCATCTTTTAATGTAATCTGTAAATATGAATAACCCACAGAGCCGGGGGGGGGGGGGGGGGATAAGGGGAGCTTATACAAAATTTATTAAATAATTTTAACCTAGTTTAAGGGAAATGAACTAAAAGTTATGATATATACTAATATACAGTAATTAACTAAAATGTTCATAATAATACTAACATAATATAACCGTGTGTGAAGGAGGGAGGAGCATCATACACTTGGAAAAGATCCAGATGCTTGGCTCTGTTTAACCCCTTGGAACCTGCTTGTACTTAAGATAAAGACTGGGATATAATGTAATAACTTTGGGTGTATAATGTATAACTTACATATGGTAAAGTTTAGAACAGATTAATGCTGATAAATTGGAAATGCATATATACATATAGAATTGAACATACGTTTTTGTTTTGTTTTTGTTTTTTTCCCTCTCTTTCTGAAGTCTTTTCTGTTTTTATCTGCTCTGGTTGGATAATTTTTTTTTTTAAATGAAACGGCCCGCTGCCTTTCACGATACTCTGTTAAGGGGACGGAGCTCAATGTACAATAACAACAACGGAAGTCTACAAATTTTTCCCCACCTTAGGTGGCTTCTCGTTTTTAAGGTATCTTCTCTTAGATACCTTAACATCACTTTTTTTTTAAATCACTACCACGACTCTTATTTGTTATTTTTTTAAATTAATATCACAACACATTCTTTCTTTTTTTCTTATTAAGGTACAATAGAGGAAGGAGATGCAAATAAATCTAAAAGTTCGGGACGACCACCGAACACCCAGAGTTCTGAGGTATTTGGTTGCACCATATGAATCAAAAATACCAAACTGATCTATAATGCAAGACGATAGACAAATAAAGAATGGAGGAATTACGTTTTGCAGCTGGAATATAAGGGGTGCCAATGAACCAATTAAGAGGGGCAAGATTTTTGCCCAATTAAAATCATTAAATTCTGACATAAAGTTTTTTCAGGAAACACATATGAAACAACAAACACAGATGAGATTGAAGGCAAATTGGATAGGTCAAACATATTATTCTTCATTTCTAAATCTAGAGGTACGGCTATTATCATTCGAAAAGGTATACCATTTAAATTAAGGAATACTATATCAGATAAAGAGGGAAGGTATATTATAGTTTCGGGAGAAATTTACTCCACCCCATTGACTATGATAAATATTTACGCTCCGAATTTTGATAACCAAACTACTCTCTGTGGAGCTCGAACAATAGAATGTAATGGCTATATCTATTATTCAGTTAGCTTTTGTAACCAAGGTTTAGTTTCAGCATGTTATCTGATACTAATGGATTACCTTTAAATGGCAAATATGCACCTTGAAATATTTAACCCTCAACTGTCAATTAATCCGTCAGGTTCATGGTACTGGAGGGACATAAGAGACTGCAGGTGCTGGAATATTGAGCAAAACACAAAGTGCTGGAGGAACTCAGTGGCTCAGGCAGCATCCTGACGTTTCAGGTCAGGACCCTGAAGAAGATTTGTAGGTTAATTGGCTTCTGTAAAATGTGCCCAGTGCTTGTTTACGGATTGATCGCAGGTCGTCATGAGCTCCGTGGGCCGAAGGGCCTGTTTCCACGCTGTATCTCTAAAGTCTCAAGCCTAAAGCTACCACTGTCTATTTGTTGGCTATGTGGAACAGTCCTTGTTTCAAGTTTGCACTACTACACACCAGGCCTGTTCTCCACTACATCAAGGCCTGCATTGTTGCCACCTTCTGCACTGGTACTGATCTCATCGCTTTGTACCTTTCTGATACTTCCCCTTCCATGGGTCTCTCTCTCTCTTTCTCTCTCTCTCTCCATCTCCCCACAACCTTTAGGGATTCCAGCTCTTTTTTAGCAATCTCTCCATCTCCTCCACCCTTAGACAGGTTCATGAACAGTAAAGGATTGGAGGTATAGTACACACTATCCCATGGGGCGGCAGGGTGGTGCAGCGATAGAGTTGCTGCCTTACAGTGCCAGAGACACGGGTTCGATGCTGACTCTAGGTGCTGTCAATGCGGAGTTTGTACGTTCTCTCTGTGGGTTTTCTCCAAATGCTCCGATTTCCTCCCACACTCCAAAGACGTACATGTTTGTAGGTTAATTGGCTTCAGTAAAAAATTGTAAATTGTCCCTAGTGTGTAGGATAGTGCTAGTGTATGGGATGATCACTGGTCAGCGCAAACTCGGTGGGCCGAAGGGCCTGTTTCCGCACTGTATTTCCAAGAGTTTTAAAGGAATGTGGGCCAGACGCAGGCAAGTGGGAACGTGGTCAGCATGGATGAATTGGGCCGAAGGACCTGCCTCTGTGCTGTACGTTTAGGTTTATTTTTGTCACATGTACTGAGGTACAGTGAAAACCTTTTTTTTTACATGCAATCAGATCTGATAACACAGCACTTTAATACAATCAAATCAATCATTCAAATCAAACTCACGCACTATAGGTAGAGCAAAGGGGAAGATACTTTTCAAGGCAAGATGTTAAAACAACAAATTAGTATTCAATGATTAAAATGACTGCAATGCTCCATTAAATTAGTGACACTAGATGCCATCTCATCATCTAAATTGGGTGTGTTTGGACTGTGTTCAGCAGTTATCAAAGGGTAACAAAGAGTTGCTCAATACTCGTTCTTTTCAAAACAGCGATCATGCCAAAAGTTGAGAAGCAATAACAGGCAAAGGAATGGGAAAATCAGAGGGAGAACAAAGGAGAGGCTTTAAGGAGGAACAAGTCCACAATGTGTGTCAGAGCTTTAGGAGTAGCCAAAATTCATTCATGACCCAATGGTGCAGCAGGTAGAGTTGCTGCCTTGCAGCCCCAGAGACACAGTTCGATCTTGACCTCGGGTGCTGTCTGTACAGAGTTTGCACGTTCTCGCTGTGACCGCGTTCTCCTGGTGCTCTGGTTTCCTCCCACGTCCCAAAGACATAGGGTTTGTAGCTTAATTGGCTCTCTGTAAATTGACCCTGGTGTGTAGGGAGTGGATGCAAGAGTGGAATAACATGGAATTAGTGTGAACGTGTGTAGCTAGTTGGTACGATCGTAATGTTGTGACTACATCAGCCGCCACATACAGCACATAATCGACCGACATTTTCGCCACCTCCAACGGGATCCCACCACAGGTCACATCTTCCCATCTTCACCCCTTTCTGCCTTCTGCAGAGACCATTCCCTCAGCAACTCCCTGGTTAACTCATCCCTTCCCACCCAAACCACCCCCTCCCTAGGTACCTTCCCCTGCAAACGCAGAAGATGCAACACCAATCCCTATACCTCCTCCCTCGACTCTGTCCAGGGACCCCGACAGTCCTTTCAGTTTAGGCAGAGGTTCACTTGCAACTCCTCCAACCTCATCTACTGTATCCATTGTTCAAGATGTGGACTCGTATACATCGGCGAGACCAATCGTAGACTGGGCAATTGTTTCGCTGAACACCTTCGCTCAGTCCGCCTGGACATACCTGATCTCCCAGTTGCCAAACACTTTAATTCCCCTTCCCATTTCCACACTGACCATTCTGTCCTGGGCCTCTTCCATTATCAGAGTGAGGCCAAATTCAAATTGGAGGAACACCACCTCATATTCTACGTGGGCAGCTTACAACCCAGTGGTATGAATATTGATTTCTTTAACTTCAAGTAACCCCTGCATTCCCTCTCACCCCATCCCTACCCCACCCAAGTCGTTGTACTAATTTCAAAGTTGTCTTGTTGAGTCTCATTGTCTGCAACTTATTTTCACCTAGCCCACAGCTAACAATGGCCTGTTTCCTTTATCATCGCTACTTTTATGCATATCTTTCATTCATTTGTTCTATATCTCTCTATATAACCATCTATGTCTCTCCTTTCCCTTTCCCTGACTCTCAGTATGAAGATCCGAAATGTCACCTATTCCTTTTCTCCAGAGATGCTGTCTGACCCACTGAATTACTTCAGCTTTTTGTGTCTACTATGTTTACATGTTCTGTTGTGTGGCTGCAACTAAGAAGTTCGTTGTTCTGTTTGGGACAGAAAGAACACACTTGAAGCACAGTTGTGGGATTCATCAAAGTGTTCCTTCCAGAGGTGACTGACTGCCCCTCTATCCCAGGCTCTGCAATGGAGGAGCCCTTGAGTGTTTGGGTGGCTGGTGGTCTTGTCAGTGCTAAAGAATGCACACATGTCAAGCTTATCTGCGAATTGATTGATGCAAGATACAGCGTGCAGACAGACCCACCAAGACCACGCCGACCATCGATCACCCGTTCACACTGGTTCTATGTTATCACACTTTCTCATCCACCCCCCACACATTGGGGGCAATTTGCAGACCCGCACGTCTTTGGGATGTGGGAGGATAACTGGAGCACTTGGAGGAAACCCGCACAGTCACAGGGAGAATGTGCAAACTCCACACACAGACAGCACCCGAGGTCAGGATCGAACCTTGATCCCTGGCGTAGTGAGACAGCGGCTCTACCAGCTTCGCCACCGTGCCACCCTAAATTATTGGACCTCCTTTTACTCACCATTTATTCTTCAGGCCACAGATTGTCCGTAAGATATTAACCTTCAGGTACCTAGACCCATCCCATAGAAATGTGGTGTCAAATCCAATGTATGTGAGTGTGTGTGTGTGGGTATACATGTTGACTTGTGTGTGTGTGTGTGTGTGTGTGTGTGTGTGTGCGTGTGTGTGCGTGTGTGTGTGTGTGTGTGTGTGTGTGTGTGTGTGTGTGTGTGTGTGTGTGTGTGTGTGTGTGAGTGATGTTGTGTTTATACATGTGTGAGTGTGAGTGTATGTGTGGTCTGGTGTGTGTGTGTGTGTGTGGTCTGGTGTGTGTGTGTGTGGTCTGAAATGTGTGGTCTGGTATGTGTGTGTGTGTGTGTGTGTGTGTGTGTGTGTGTGTGTGTGTGTGTGTGTGTGTGTGTGTGTGTGTGTGTGTGTGTGTGTGTGTGTGGTCTGGTGTGTGTGGTCTGGTGTGTGTGGTTGGTCTGGTGTGTGTGGTTGGTCTGGTGTGTGTGTGCGTGCATGCATGTTCACGCATCCACACTGTTCCCTTTGTCTACTCATTCTGTTGATTTAACAATAAAGTTGATCAAGAGTGACTTCCCCTTTTTAAAATGTGTAATAATTATTCACTGATGCCGAGTTCACTGATAAGCTTTATTCTTCATTCTAAATGATATAAATGTTTAGTTATGTTTCCCTGACAGTAGTAAAAACAAGTAATAGGAGTGAATCAGACAAAAAGAGACATAAATGACATTGGAAGATAGATGAATAAAAGGTGACTCAGAGACAGGTTAGTGACTCATACCTCGATACATTGAGGGAACATTTGTTGAGTGAGAATTACTGTTAACAAAGGGGAATAAAATCATCGGTAAATGCACACTTTCTTGTGGTGCAGTGACACAGCTGGTAGAGCTGCTGTCTAGTAGCACCAGAGACCCTGTTTCAATCCTGACCTCGAGTGTTGTCTGTGTGGAGTTTGCATACTCTCCCTGTGATCGCTTTGGTTTCCTCCGTGTGCTCCGGTTTCCAAAGACATGCAGGTTTGTAGGTCAATTGGCGCTCTGTAAATTGCCCCTTGTGCGTAGGGAGTGGATGGGAAAGTGGGACAACATAGTACTCGTGTGAATGGGTGATTGATGGTCGGTGTGGAGTCGGTGGGTCGAAGGGCCTGTTTAAATACTTTATCTCTAAACTAAACTAAATTAATTAATAAAGGTAAGAAAAATACCTAGTTTAATTTAGTTTAGTTCAGTTTAGTTTAGTACAGCTTAGTTTATTGTCACATGTACTGAGGTACAGTCATGGACTCATAGAGTAATACTGCTTGGAAACAGCCTCTTTGCCCCAACTTGCCCACACCGACAAACATGTCCCAGCTACACTAGTCCCATCTGCCAACGTTTGGCCCGTATCCCTGTCCTATCCATATCCACCTTAAACCTTTAGGAAAGAACTGCAGATGCTGGTTTAAATCGAAGGTAGACACAAAATGCTGGACTAACTTAGCGGGACAGGCAGCATCTCCTGCCTGTCCCGCTGAGTTACTCCAGCATTTGTGTCCACCTTAAACCTATGTCCTCTGGTCCTCGTTCCGCCTACTCTGGGCAAGAGACTCAGTGCATCTACCCGAACTATTCCTCTCATGATTTTGTACACCTGTATAAGATCACCCCTCATCCTCCTGCGCCCCAACGTAGAGTCCCAGTCTACTCAACCTCTCCCTGTAGATCCCTATAGCCAATAGCTCTCCATATACAGTGAAAAGGTAAAGGGTAAGATGTTAAGCACAAGATAAAAGTCGATAAAGTCTGGTTAAAGATAGTTCAAAAGTCTCCAATGAGGTAGATGGGAGGTCAGGACCACTCTCTAATTGGTGATAGGATGGTTCAGTTGCCTGATAACAACTGGAAAAAAACTGTCCTTGAATCTGGAGATGTGTGTTTTCACACTTCTGTACCTCTTGCCTGATGGGAGAGGGGAGAAAAGGGAGTGCCCAGGGTGAGACTGGTCCTTGATTATGCTGATGGCCTTTCCAAGGCAGCTTGACCGGGGTGAGAGTAGCTTTTAACAGGTCAGTCGAGACTTTCTGCTAATCTAGCTTAAGTTTGCAATGTCAGAAGTCGGTATTCCAATTACGTGTCTCATTCATCTCATTACGTGGAATCTGATTTTCAGTTGCTAAAAATATCATGTAAAAACTACACTGAACTATCCAACAGTTTCACGACACTGTTAATTCATCAGTCATTTTCTTAAAATGTTCAAATATTTTCAAAATGTGACTTTGGTATTCTAGGACAATAGATTGTCCTATTATGAATTTAGGTTGATGATTAATTTAGGTTCAGGGCATAAAGAGTTTTGTGGGTGGAGATGCCTTTCAAGATTGTCGAAACTGGATTTAGATAATTATACTTCAGTTTCTACCACCCATTGGCCAAGCTCTCTGAACTCAATGTAAATGTTCAGAGATTTAGATTTATGTTCATAAATTCATAATATGTTCTAGGAACAGAATTAGGTCATTTGGCCCATCAATTCATTCATGGCTGATCTATCTTTCCCTCTCAGTCCCATTCTCCTGCCTTCTCCCCAGAACCCCTGACACCCGTACTAATCAATAATCTGTCAATCTCCATCTTAAAAATGCCCATTGACGACTTCTACAGCTGTCTGTGGCAATGAATTCAACAGATTCACCACCCTCTGACTATAGAAATTCCTCATCATTTCCTTTTTAAAGGTACGTCCTTTTATTCTGAGGCTGTGGCCTCTGGTCCAAGACTCTCCCACTGGTGGAAACATCCTCTCCACATCCATTCTATCCAGGCTTTATACCATACGGATACATTCCCTATGCCAACCAAGACGCCTTGGTTCACCAATCCCATTAGTCTTTATTTGGCTCGTATCCCTATATCTTTTTCTTCTTCTTGCGTAAGGTGTGCACAGCCCAAAGTTGTGGGTCAACTGTTTTATTTGATCTTGTTTATGCACGTCGGGTTGATTGCATTAATGAAAACAGGTTGGATCACGTGAAGGTTGCAATCTCCCACCCCACTCTGTATCTCAGTATACTAGACAATATTAAACCAATACCAACAACAGAACAAGGGGCGGCAAGGTAATGCCGCCGTAGAATTGCTGCCGTACATTGCTGCCTTACAGAACCAGACATCCGGGTTCAATCCTGACCACGGGTGCTATTTGTACGGAACTTGTTCGTTTTCCCCATGACCTGCGTGGGTTTTCTCCGGGTGTTCTGGTTTCCTCCCACACTCCCAAGATGTACAGTTTTGTAGGCTTGGTAAAATTGTCCCTAGTGTGTGCAAGACAGTGTTAGTGTGCGGGGATCGCTTGTCGCCACGGCTGGTCAGGCAACATTTCAAGTCGAGATAGGCACAAAATGCTGAAGTAACTCAGCGGGTCAGGCAGCATCTCTAAAAGACGTGAAGAGAAGACATCTGGTTGGGACCCTTCTTTAATCTAACCCAAAATGTCACCATGTCTTCCAGAGATGTTGCATATACACAATCTGATGTATTTCTTACTTGTAAGGGTGTCAAAGATCATGGGGAGAAGGCAGGAGAACGGGTTTGAGATGAAAAAATCCACGCTGTATCTCTAAACTAAAAATAAACTAAAAACAGGTAAATCATTTACATGAACTTAAGGTTAATAGGTTTAATGCAAAAACCTGCTCTGAAGCGATTGAAGTAAGTTTTGTACAGAAATTAGTTAGATAATGGGTGTGTCCAGTTTCAAAATAAAATGACGGTGTAAGCATATTGTAATTACTGCCACGCCCTGATACACAATTATTGCTGAATCCCCCAAAATATCTTCCCATTTCAACATAGCATAGATCATAGAACAGTACAGCACATGAACAGGCACTATGGCCCACAATGTCTGTGCCGAAAAGGACACAAAGTACTGGAGTAACTCAGCATGTCAGGCAGCTTCTATGGAGAAAATGGATAGGTGACGTTTTAGGTCAGGACCCTTCTTGACACTGCTAATCAACCCCCCTCATGTGTATCCACCTATCCCCCAGTCTGATGAATGGTCGAGACTCGAAACGTCACCTATTCCTTTTCCCCAGAGATGCTGCCTGACCAACTGAGTTACTCCAGCATTTGTGTTCATCTCCACCCATCACTTGCCAGGCTTTGTCCCGCCCCCACCTCTCTTCCAGCTTTCTCTCCCCTAGTCAGTCTGATGAAGGGTCCTGACCTGAAACATCATCTATCCAAGTACTCCAGAGATGCTGCCTGGCCCGCTGAGTTACTCCAGCACTTTGTGTCCTTTTGAGTAGTAACCAGCATCTGCAGTTCCTTGTCTCTACATAATGTTTGTACGAAACACCCCCCTTTACATATTGGTGTTATTAAAGTCATAGAGTCATGCACTGTGGAAACAAGCCCTTTGGTCCAACTTGTCCACACCAACCAACATGTCCGATTTACACTAGTCCCACCTGCCTACGTTTGGCCCATATACCTCCAAATCTGTCCCATCTATGTACCTGTCGAATAGATTCTTAAACGTTGCTATAGTCCCTGCCACAACTACCTCCTCCGGCAGCTCGTTCCATACACCCATCACCTTTTGTGAGAAAAAGTTACCCTCAGATTCCTATTAATCGTTTCCCCTTCACCTTAAACCAGGGGTTCCCAAACTTTTTCGTCCCGTTTAGCCCTGGCAACATTAATAGCACATAACAATGTTATTTCACTTATTTGTGAACAACTAATGATGAACAGGTACCGGCAATACCACAACCAAACACAGTCAGTCAATGAGAACAAATATGTACAAATCCACAATCAACAAATTTACCTCCTGGGTGGGCGAAATTTACGCCAGGTTGGGAACCCTTGCCTTAAACCCATGTCCTCTGGTTCTTTATTCCCCTACTCTGGGCAAGAGACTCTGTGCATCTACCCAATCTATTCCTCTCATGATTTTATATACCTCTATAAGATTACCCCTCATTCTCCTGCGCCCCAAGGAATAGAGTCCAAGACTGCTCAACCTCTATCTACAGCTTAGACCCTCGAGTCCCCGCAGCAGGGTGACTTGGACAGGTTGAGGGAGTGGGCAGATGCACGGCAGATTAAGTTTAATGCGGATAAATGTGAGGTTATCCATTTTTGTAGCAAAAACAGGAAGGCACAATACTATCTGAATGGCGTCGTTGGGAAAAGGGGAAGTACAACGGGATCTGGGGGTCCTTGTACATCAGTCTATGAAAGTAAGCATGCAGGTACAGCAGGCAGTGAAGAAAGCGAATGGCATGTTGGCCTTTATAACAAGAGGAATCGAATATAGGAGCAAAGAGGCCCATCTGCAGTTGTACAGTGAGACCACACCTGGAGTATTGTGTGCAGTTTTGGTCCCCTAATTTGAGGAAGGACATTCTTGCTATTGAGGGAGTGCAGCGTAGGTTTACAAGGTTAATTCCTGGGATGGCGGGACTGTCATATGCTGAGAGAATGGAGCAGCTGGGCTTGTACACTCTGGAGTTTAGAAGGATGAGAGGATATCTCATTGAAACATATAAGATTGTTAAGGGTTTGGAGGTGCTAGAGGCCCGATGTTGGGGGAGTCCAGAACCAGGGGCCACAGTTTAAGAATAAGGAGTAAGCCATTTAGAACGGAGACGAGGAAACACTTTTTCTCACAGAGAGTGGTGAGTCTGTGGAATTCTCTGCCTCAGAGGGCGGTGGAGGCGGGTTCTCTGGATGCTTTCACGAGAGAGCTAGATAGGGCTCTTAAAATAGCGGAGTCAGGGGATATGGGGAGAAGGTAGGAATGGGGTACTGATTGGGGATGATCAGCCATGATCACATTGAATGGCGGTGCTGGCTCGAAGGGCTGAATGGCCTACTCCTGCACCTATTGTCTATTGTCTATTGTATATAACACCCTCGTAAATCTCTCTGCACCCTTTACAACTTCACAACATCTTTCCTGTAACATGGTGCCCAGATCTGAAAAAATACTCTAAATGTGGCCTCACCAATGTTTTATATAACTTCAACATGCCCTCCCAATTTCTATACTCAATACTCTGACAGATGGCCAATGTGCGAAATGCCTTTTCAACCACACTATTTACCTGTGATGCCACCTTCAAGGAATTATACACCTGCACTGCTAGATCCTTCTGTTCTACAACACTCCCCAGAGCCCTACCATTCACCGTGTAGATCCTGCCCATGTTAGACTTTCCAAAATGCAACACCTCACATTTCTCTGTATAAAATTCCATCAATCATTCCTCAGCCCCCTGGCCAAGCGAACAAGTTCCTGCTGCAATCAACTACCTCCTCCAACAGATGGTTCCATACACCCACCACCCTTTGTGTAAAAAATTTGCTCTTCAGCTCCCTATTAAATCTCCCCCCCCCCCCCCTCACCTTAAACAGCATGGAGCATTGTCATACAGCATGGAGACAGACCATTCGGCCCACCGCATCCATATTAACCAGTGGCACAAGCCTTTATTAATCCGAAGGCTATTACTGCAGCCTTCAATGCCTGAACAAATCAGTTTAGTTTAATTCAGTTTAGTTTTGTTTAGTTTAGTTTAGTTTAGTGTCAAGTGTACCAAGGTACAGTGAAAAGCTTTTGTTGAGTGCTAACCAGTCAGCGGAAAGATTATACACAATCGAGTTGTCCACTGTGTGTAAATACACAGTAAAGGGAATAACATTCAATACAAGATAAAGTCCAGGAAAGTCCAATAAAAGGATTTACAAGGGTCTCCAATGAGGTAGATAGCAGCTCACGACTGCTCTCTTGTTCTTGATAGGAAGGTTCAGTTGCCTGATAACAGCTGGGAAGAAACTGTCCCTGAATCTGGAGGTGTGCGTTTTCACACTTCTGTACTTCTTGCCTGATGGGATGGGGGAGAAGAGGGAGTGACTGGGATGAGACTGGTCCTTGATTATGCTGCTGGCCTTGCCGAGGCAGCGTGAAGGACGTTCTTTCAGGAAGGCAGGGAGAAATCTCTTTAGTCAGAGGGTGGTGAATCTGTGGAATTCTTTGCCACAGAAGGCTGTGGAGGCAAAATCAGTGGATATATTTATGGCAGAGGTGTCAGAGGTATCAGGGAGAAGGCAGGAGAATGGGGTTAGAAGGGAGAGATAGATCGGCCATGATTGAATGGTGGAGTAGACTTGATGGGCTGAATGGCCTAATTCTACTTCTATCCCTTATGACCTTCTGACCTAAGTGTAGTTGGAGTCAATGGAAGGGAGGTTGGTGTATGTGATGGTCTGGGCTGCGTCCACATCTCTCTGCAATTTCTTGCGGTCTGGGATGGAGCCGTTCCTAAACCTATGCTGGTCTTGTGTGGCAAGTAAGGCATTAATTGTTCCAGTTCAAGACCAGTGCCCATGACAATTAAACGCTCCCGAAACCACTTAAATGCCATGACTCTCTCCAGCAATGTGCTCCACGTTCACACCGCTCTCTGGGTGAAACAGGTCTACCATTATTTTATATTTCCTGCAAATACTGAGAGAAAGAATTCAAAAGCTAGCTGCAAACATTGGTGCATTATCAAATAGTTAATGTGTGTGTGACTTGTGTGATACATGATTACAATTGAGCCATCCACATTGTACAGTTACAGGTTAAAGGGAATAACGTTTAGTGCAAGATACATTCCGATTAAAGATAGTCCAAGGGGCTCCAATGAGGTAGATGGGAGGTCAGGACCACTCTCTAGTTGGTGAGAGGACGATTCAGTTGCCTGATAACAGCCCCATGCTGGGGACCCGAAACGTCACCTATCCATGTTCTCCAGAGATGCTGCCTTACCCGCTGAGTTACTCCAGCACTTTGTGTCTTTTTTTGCAAAACCATCATCTCCAGTTCCTTGCGGGATTAAGCCCTAATGTACATTGTGTAATGGAACATACTTACAAAGCAGGCGCTTTAAATCATGCTGGATCCCAACAGAAGAATCCCAACCATTGTGGATAGTGTTAGTGTACGGGGTGATCGGTGGTTGGCACCGACTCAGCTCAGTTGCCTGATAGCAGCCCCATGCATGGGGACCCAAAACATCACCTATCCTTGTTCTCCAGAGATGCTGCCTGACCTGCTGAGTTAATCCAGTACTTTGTGTCCTCTTTTCTAAAGCAGCATCTGCAGTTCCTTGTTGGTACAATTTGCACTACTACAGTTGCATTCTATACGTTCGCTTGCACCATCACAGTCTGGCGTACCCAGAATATCTGGTGCAGTCATTTCTTGTCTATTTATTTGCCATATTGTTGTTTTTAATGTGCGCAAAGTTGCAGCAAGTAAGAATTTCATGTCCCAGAATTTCATGTGCCACAAGACAATTAAACACTCTTGATTTTAAGTCAACAAATTAACACTACCCGCAAAAGGCAAGTCCTAACCTTTCCATAACTCTGTTCCATGCATGGAAAGACTGCCGATGAAGCAACACCTCGTTTTTCACAAGTCTGAACAATTCCTGATAGGTTGAGCGCTGTTTGTAATCACGGAAGGAGAATGGACACATGAGATGAATGGGACTCAGAATGGATCAGTGTAGAGGCACCAAGCACGTCAAACTGAAGATAGGCACAAAGTACTGGAGTGGGTTTGCGGTCATTGGCGGTGAAGCGCGGCGTCGCCGGAAGAGGGGACCGCACGGCAACCACGAGAGCGCCGCACGGATGCTGCGCGGGGGCCGAATGATCTCCGTACGGCCGGTTCCACGAGCTTGCGGCGTCGGGTGATGACGTCATCGCGCAACGCGACGCGCTACGCGATGATGTCTTTCGGATCGCGGGGCTGTTGCGGCGGCCGTGCCGCACACGTGCCTCACTGGTGGCGGCTGTGGCAGTGAAAGTTCGACTCACGGTGCTCGTGCCGCACTGGCGGCAGCTGTGGCGGTGACCGTGCCTCACTGGCGGCGGCTGTGCGGTAAGAAATTATTTTTAGACATTGTTGACTTTTTGTGAGCACCGTGCGGTGTTGGGACCAACGCCGCATGGCCCCGGCGGTGTGCGTTTGACCAAACCCGCGGTCTCTGGCGGTCCACGAGCGGTAGATACTTCCTGTATCACCGCCAATGACCGCAGACTCGTGAGACAGGCCTTTAAGGAGTAGGTGAAGTTTTGGTTCACAGCCCTTCTTCAGACATTTATGTCAACTGTGGTTTGTAGACACTTCAGACAACATGGGCGGCACAGTGGTAGAGTTGCTTCCTTACAGCGCCAGAGACCCGGGTTCGAACCTGACTACGGGTGCTGTCTGTACGGAGTTTGTACGTTCTCCCTGTGACCACGTGGGTTTCCCCCGGGTCCTCCGGTTTCCCCCCACTCTCCAAAGATGTAAAGGTTTGTAGATACATGGGCTTCGATAAAATTGTAAATTGTCCGAGTGTGTAGGGTAGTGCTAGTGTTCGGGGTGATCGCTGGCCAGCGTGGACTCAGTGGGCCGGAGGACCTACTTCCGCAATGTATCTCTAAACTAAACTAAACTTCTAATATAAAGAGGAGACTCAGGTAATTGCAGATGCTGGTTCACAATAAAAAGGACGTAAAGTGCTGGAGTACACTCAGCGGGTCAGGCAACATCTTTGGAGAACATGGATAGGTGATGTGTCAGGTTGGCACCCTTCACAAATTGTAGTAAGTGGGGAGAAAGCTGGAGAAGGTGGGGAGGAGGGGAGGGGAGGGCAAAGCCTTGTTGAAATATATACACAAAGTTGTGGTGTTACTCAATGGATCAGGCAGCATCTCTGGAGAACATGGATAGGTGATGTTTTGGATCGGGTTCCTTCTTCAGACACCCAAGTGATATGTGGATAGAGGTGAGGGGTGGGGGTTTGATTAGCAGATGGTTGGACAAATGCCAGAGATGAAAAGTTGAAAGGTAGTGAGAAGGAAAGAGGGTAGTTGGTTAGTTAGTTAGTTAGTTAAGTGTCACATGTTCCAAGGTACAGTGAAAAGTTTTTGTTGCGTGCTAACCAGTCAGCGGAGAGACTATACATGATTACAATCGAGCCATCCACAGTGTACAGATACATGATAAAGGGAATAACGTGAATAATGTTTAGTGCAAGATAAAGCCAGTAACGTCTGGAAAAAGATAGTTGGAGGGTCTCCAATGAAGTGCGAAATGTGAAGTCAGAGGAAGGAATATAGGTGGAGACACAAACTTCTGCAGATGCTGGTTTATGAAAAAAAAGGCACAAAGTGCTGGAGTTACTCAGCAAGTCAGGCAGCATCTCTGAAGAACATGGACAGGTGACGTTTTGGGTCAGACTGCAGAAGACAATTTATGTCTTATTTTAATTCTAATATAAAGCAGACGGCTGTTACTGTAAATTATCAGTATGGGTGAGGTCTGTGAATAAGTTTGAGAGTTCTCCTTCCCAACAAATAAAATGCCATTATTTGTTTAGTAAATTGCGGAACCTATCCGTGAACATGCCCGCCCTGCCGAGTTTCCTGACTTTGCCAGAGGCATCAATCTGTCTGCTTATGTTGCAATAAAACGGCCATGAGCCTCGGGAAGAGGCGAGGTATCTGTTCCCTGTCATAAAGCTGCCTGACCAGTCCATCACCTGCACGTATCCACATTTTCAAACAACGATCCATTTGCATCAATTACTGACCATAAACGTTTGTTCAAGGTTCGTACGATGGAGAGACCATGGGCCTTTTTTTAAACAACATTTGCAACATCTCAGAAGTAATTTGAAGCCAATGCCACCGCTGACAGCTAAACAATAAAAGAGTTAGGAGCTACAAGGAACCACAGATGCCGGTTTACAATAAAATACTAATGTACAGTACATCTGCGTGTTAGTCAGCATCTCTGGAAAGCATGGATAGGTGACTTTATACTTCAGATTTTAGACTTTATAGATACAGCATGGAAACAGGCCCTTTGGCCCATCGAGTCTGTGCCAACCAGCGATCACCCCGTACACTAACACTATCCTACACTGTCCTAAGAACATTTCAGGTCAGGTCCCTTCATCCTGACTTAAAAAGAATTATCGTCCTCTCATTGTCCAAATATATTTAGTTTTGTTTGGTTTAGTTTATTATTGTCATGTGTACCAAGGTACAGTGAAAAAAAAAACTGGGAGGCAGATGAGGAAAAGTAAAATGAAGATTCAAGGACCTGCTGGAATCTTGACCAAAACACAAAGTGCAGGAGTAACTCAGGGGGTTTGGCAGCATCTCTGGAGTAAAAGGGTCGGGTCGAAACCCTTCTTCCCTCGTACTCATCAGTCCACAGAAGGGTCCCAACTGAAACATAGTCACAGAGTCATACATCACGGAAACGTGCCTTTCAGCCCAATTAATCCATGCCAGAGCCATTCAGTCTCTCCTCCACTTTTTCTCCTTATTTATTATCTTTTAGCGGATTAGAAACGACAATCGGCTGTTTGAACAAGATTTATTCTCAATCGCAGTTCTCCGATATCACTGATCGTACAACACAACTGACAACAACGGTGGTCCTCGAACTACTGAAAGGCAGAGCCCAGAAACCGCGCGAAAACCCGACCCCTCCCTGAGTCACGTGCACGCGGCTTCCAACCGCAGGGTTCGATGCTGGTGCTGCTACAATCTATGCTTTCAGGCATGTTGTGATGCTGCTAGTAAGAATTTCATTGTCCTGTTGTCGATACATATGACAATTAAAAGCCCTTCATACTTGATTCTTTTTTTTAATTTCTTTTTTTTAATTATTTATATTAGAAACAATTGTACAAGAATAAAACAGTCGGCATATAAAATTATACGGTTAATGTACAGCTTCAATTTTTACTTTTTAACTTGAAAATAAAGGAAAAGAAAAGAGAAAGTACAAGAGAGAGAAAAAGTGAGAGGTGCAAAGATGGGACCCCTAGACTACCAAAGTAGTGTAGCCAAAGGTTGGATAAAGATGTAAGAGAGGAGAAGGGAAACAAAAAGAAAGGAAGAAAAAAGAAGAAAAAAAAAAGTGGTGATATACCTGCCTCTCATCCCCCCCCCCCCCCCCCCCCCCACCCACCTCACCCAACCCATAGTTGGATTTAAATCCAAAGTTGTGTTGCGCCATACTATCCTTGTAAGAATTCGGTGAAAGGTGTCCATGTCTTGAAAAATTGATCTGGTTTTTCTGCCAAGACAAGTCTAATATTTTCCAAATGTAGTGTCTCGGACATGTTTGTAATCCACATCTTAACAGTAGGGACTGATGTGTGTTTCCAAAATTTAAGTATTAGTTTTTACGCCGTTATCAGGCCATAATTAAGGAAACGTCTTTGAAATAATGTTAGCTCAGAACAGGCTTCTGACGTACCTAGAGTGATCAGTTCAGTGTCGGGGTCCAATTTTATTTTTAGTATTTTAGAAAAAATGTCAAAAATTCCCCTCCAGAAATTATGTAACTTTATACAAGAGATAAAAGAATGGGTTATAGTTGCTTCCTGAAGGAGACATTTATCACAAATAGGAGAAACATTTGGAAGATCTTATTCAGTTTAAACTTTGAATAATAAAGTCTGTGTAGTATTTTAAATTGTATTAGCGAATGCCTAACGTTGAGAGAACAGTTGTGTATGTATAGAAGACTTTCCTCCCATCTGTCTTTTAAAATTGTTAGGCTGAGTTCATCTTCCAAGCTCTTCTAATTACTTCTGATGATGGGGTTTGTATATTTAAAAGGGTATTATAAAGGTATGATATTAACTTGTTTGATTCCGAGTTTCTATTCATACATTCGTCTAGTATGTCTGGAAACATATATTGATAGTCTTGGATATATGATTTCAGATAGTCTCGTATTTGAAGATATCTAAAGTATTGGCTACCTTTCAGATGATATTTCGACTGTGGGAGAAAAGTTCCCATCTCATAAAGATCTCCCAGTTTTTTAATTCCTAATCTTTCCCAGTGTGTGAACGTCTTGTCTAAGATAGACGGCTTAAACGAGGGATTATTAGCAATTGGTGAGAGAAGAGATAAATTTCTCAGTTTATGGGTTCACTTGTTTTCAGATTCGTAGGGTACTATGGATAATCGGATTTTTCTCATATACTGTTTTCTTCAAATTTATTGGAGAGAGAAGAATCGCGCCTATATTAAAAGGCGAACAATCTTCTCTCTCCATTATTAACCATTTTACCTGTTGGCATGTGTTGTCCATCCAATAGATTACGTTTTTAATATTCGTTGCCCAGTAATAGTACAAAAAATTGTGGAGAGCCAATCCGCCAATTTCTTTGGGTTTACATAGATGTCATTTATGGATTCTGTGTGTTTTATAATCCCAAATAAAGTTTGTGATCAGAGAATAGAGTTTTTTAAAAAATTTAGGGAGATAAATCGGTATTGATTGAAATAGGTACAGGATTTGTGGAAGGAAGATCATCTTTATGGCATTTATTGCATCTATGAGAGAAATCGGAAGCGTTTTCCAAAACTGAATAAGGGCATTTAATTAGGTAATTAATGGTGGAAAGTTTGCTTGAAATAGAGAAGTATATTTTCTAGTTACATGAACTCCAAGATATTTAAATTTTTCCGTAGCAATTCTAAAAGGGAATTTTAGAAGGTGTGTCGGATCTTGAGGCTTTATTGACATAATTTCATTTTTGTTCCAGTTTATTCTATATCCTGAAAAGGAACCGAATTCCTCTATAAGATTTAGTATGTTTGGAGGGAATTAGTGATATATAGTAGTACATCATCTGCATACAATAATATTTTATTATTAGAATATTTAGTATTATAGCCATGAATATTCGGATGTACTCTTATATTTTCTGCTAAAGGTTCAATCGCAAGGGCAAATAACAGGGGTGATAATGCACACCCCTGTCTATTGCCCCTGGATAGCTGAAATTTAGGTGAGAGTATTTGATTAGTCAGTATTCTGGCAGTCGGCTTGTCATATAACAACTTTATCCATGAAATAAAGTTTTCTCCTAATTGGAATTTTTGCAATACTGTAAAAATATATTTCCATTCTACTTGGTTAAATGCTTTTTCTGCATCTAATGAAATAATTGATAAGTCTCCCTTAATCGTTCTATGTGAGTACATTATATTAAACAGACGTCTCAAGTTGTTAAACGAGTGTCTCTTGGGTATAAACCCAGTTTGATCAGAATGTATTAATTTATTAACGTATTTACTTAGTCTTCTTGCCAGGATTTTAGCTAATATTTTCTGATCTGTATTTAACAGGGCAATTGCTCTATATGATCCCGGTTCTTCAAGATCTTTATCTTTTTTGGTTATCAGTGTAATAGTTGATTCGGCTAAGGTTTGTGGTAGCGTCTGTTCTTTACCTGGCGTTTTACCATTCTTCAATGAATTAATAGTCTCTTCGATTTCTTTAATTGTGATCTGTGCTCCTAATTCTTCACGTTCCACCACGTTGATTGACGGAAGATTACAGTTGTCAAGGAAGTTTTTAATTTTTATCGTTTCTGCTGAAGTTTTGGATGTGTATAAATTTTGATAGAATTGTACGAATCTTTCGTTAATATCCTTTGGAAGTGTAAACAGTTCACCTTTTTCTGATCAAATTTTTTGAATAGTATGATCCTTTTCCATTTTTCTCAACTGACGTGCCAGAAGTTTATGCGGTTTGTCACCGAATTCAACATTTTCCCATTTAGTAATTTGAAATAGCCTGATAACTCTTGCGGAGAGAATTCGATTTAACTTGAATTTTAATACTGCTATCTTATTATGTTTATCCATAGAAGGAACTATTGCATTTTCTGAATCCAGCTGTCTGATCTGTTCTTCTAATTCCAGTTGTTCCATCCTGTTCTTTTTGTTTTGATATGCTTGATATAAAATGATAGAACCTCTGATAAAGGCCTTAAAAGATTCCCATAATAACGAAGCCGAAATACCTGGAGTATCATTTGTCTCATAAAACAATTACATCTGTTGTTTTAGATATTCACAGCAAGCTGGGTTAGTTAATATTTGGGGATTAAATCTCGAGAACGTTTTTTTATTGTACATTCCTTTTAGTTTTAGGGAGAAGGTTAGAGGAGAATGATCGGAAATAATACTATTATGATATTTGGGATTTGTTGTAAAAGGTATTAATTTTGTGTCCACCAGAAAATAGTCAATACGTGTATACGTTTTATGTACGGATGAATAAAAGGAATATTCTCTTCCGGATGGATTCGCAATCCTCCATACGTCTGTTATATTTGTAGTTTTTATATACGTGTTTAGGAGTTTGCTGGATTTTGATTTTGTGTTATATCTCCTTTGTTGTGAGGATTTATCCAAATATTGATCCAAAACACAATTGAAATCTCCTCCAATTATCAGGTTTTGCTGGGTGGAATCTGAGATTATATTAATTATTTAATTAAAAAATTGTGGGTTATCAAAGTTGGGAGCGTAGATATTCACCATAGTAAGTGGGGGGGGGGGGGGGGGGGGGGTAGAATATATCTCCCCAGATACTATGACGTACCTACCCTCCTTATCTGCTATAGTGGCTTTATGTTTAAATGGTATAACTTTACAAATTATAATTGCAGTACCGCTGGCTTTGGAGAGAAAAGTAGAGTGATATAATTGGCCAATCCAGTTAGCCTTCAGCCTGTTATAGAAACATAGAAAGTAGGTGCGAGAGTAGACCACCAGGCCCATCGAGCCCGCACCGCCATTCGCTCATGGCTGAACACTAAACAGACACCCCTACCCACAAACAGTAGACACAAGACACAGAACACAAGACACTACCCTCCCCTTTATACCGCTATCACCCCTCTCCACCCCAAGAACCGCGTGGATCTCCTGGGGGAGGCCAAAAAACGGATAAAAACCCAGGTCCAATTCGGGAAAAAAATCCGGGAAATTCCTCTCCGACCCCAATCCAGGCGATCGACACTTGTCCAGGAGATCACTCAGGTCTTACTATACTAACCATACCTAGGTCCATATCCCTGCCCTCTCCCCGTAGCCCCTTATCCCCTTGGCAGCTAAAAAACCATCTATTTTAGACTTAAATATATTTAATGTTTCTGCTTCCACTGCTCCCTGGGGCAGTGAATTCCATAAATTAACCACCCTCTGGGTGAAGAAGTTCTTCCTCATCTCAGTTTTAAAAGAGCCCCCCCTTATTCTACAACTATGTCCCCTAGTTCTAGTTTCCCCGATCATTGGGAACATCCTCGGTGCATCCACCCGATCAAGGCCCCTCACGATCTTATATGTTTCAATGAGATCGCCTCTCATTCTTCTAAACTCCAAAGAGTAGAGTTCCAGCCTACTTAACCTTTCCTCATATGTCAATCCCCTCATTGCAGGAATTAATCTTGTAAACCTTCGCTGCACTGCCTCCAGGGCCAGTACATCCTTTCTTAAGTATGGACCCCAGAACTGTACACAGTATTCCAAATGTGGTCTCACTAATACTGTGTACAGCTGCAGCAAGACCTCCGTGTTTTTATACTCAATCCCCCTAGCAATAAAGGCCAAAACTCCATTGGCCTTCCTGATTGCTTGCTGCACATGCATACTAACTTTTAGTGATTCATGTACTACTACCCCTAGATCCCTTTGCGTTGCATTACAACGCAGCTCCACCTCATTTAGAAAATAACTTGCCCTATCATTTTTTTTCCCAAAGTGAATGACTTCACATTTATTAGTATTAAATTTCATCTGCCAAGTTGTTGCCCACTCACCTAGCTTATCTATATCCTTTTGCAGACTCTTCCTATCCTCCTCATCCCCTACTTTTCCTCCCATTTTTGTATCGTCCGCAAATTTTGATATATTACACTTGGTTCCCTCCTCCAAATCATTTATATAAATTGTGAACAACTGGGGTCCCAGCACCGACCCTTGCGGAACCCCGCTAGTTACCGGTTGCCATCCCGAGTATGAACCATTTATCCCCACTCTCTGCTTCCTATTTGTTAGCCAATCCTCTACCCATGCTAATATATTACCCCCAATCCCATAATTTTTTATTTTTAGCAATAGTCTCTTATGTGGCACCTTGTCAAAAGCCTTTTGGAAGTCCAAGTATACCACATCCACCGGTTCCCCTTTATCCACCCGGGTTGTTACTTCCTCAAAGAATTCGAGCAGATTCGTTAAACAGGACTTCCCCTTCACAAAACCATGCTGGTTCTGTCCGATGAAGTCATGTTTATCCAAGTGCCCCGTTAGTGTTTCTTTAATAATTGTCTCTAACATTTTACCCACCACCGATGTTAGACTAACCGGTCTATAGTTACCCGCCTTCTGTTTACTTCCTTTTTTAAATATAGGTGTTACATTGGCCATTTTCCAATCCACTGGGACCGTTCCTGCCTCCAGGGAGTTTTGGAAAATTATCACCAATGCATCCACAATCCCCACCGCTATCTCCCTCAAGACCCTTGGATGTAATCCATCAGGCCCAGGGGATTTATCCTCCTTCAGTCTCATTAATTTCCCTAATACCACCTCCTTGGTGATCTTAATAGTATTTAGCTCCTCCATTCCTACCGCCCCCTGTTTATCCAGCGTTGGAATATTTTTTGTGTCTTCTATGGTGAAGACTGATACAAAATACTCGTTTAATGCCTTTGCCATTTCCATGTTCCCCACCAACAACTCTCCAGTCTCACCCTCCAATGGACCAACGTTCACCTTAGCCACCCTTTTTCTTTTTATATAGCTATAAAAACTCTTACTATTAGTTTTTATGTTGTTCGCTAAATTCCTTTCATAGTCTATTTTCCCCGTCTTAATTAATCTCTTAGTTATTTTTTGCTGACCTTTAAATGCTTCCCAATCCTCTACCCTCCCACTATCTCTGGCTACCTTATATGCCCTTGCCTTCAGCTGAATACTATCCTTTATAGTTTTACTGAGCCATGGCTGACTGTTCTTTCCCTTACCCCTTTTTTTCTTCATAGGAATACATTTTTCTTGAAGGTTATACAGTAGATCCTTAAACGTACACCACTGCTCATGTACCGTCTTATTCTTGAGTCTGCTATCCCAGTCAACTTTGATCAGCTCAGTCCTCATACCTTCATAATCCCCCTTATTTAAACTAAGTACCCTAGCCTGAGTTTCAACCTGCTCCCCTTCTATTTGAATATGGAATTCGACCATATTGTGGTCACTTGTTCCCAACGAGTCCCTAACTATGACATTTTTAATTAATCCTGCTTCATTACACAGGACCAGATCCAAGATTGCCTCCCCCCTTGTCGGTTCTGTGACATACTGTTCTAGGAACCCGTCTCTAATACATTCTATAAACTCTTCCTCTAGTCTACCCTGCCCAGTTTGGTTTGCCCAATTAATATGAAAATTGAAGTCCCCCATGATTACAGCAGTTCCCTTTTTACATGCGTCAACTATTTGCAGATTTATGTTCTGACTAACAGCGTCACAGCTATTTGGAGGTCTATAAATTACACCCACTAGTGTTTTTTTCCCCTTGTTATTCTCTATCTGTACCCAAGCTGTTTCACTATCCTGATCCTTCAACGCAATATCCTTCCTCTCTATTGCCGTTATTCCCTCCCTTATTAAAAGGGCCACCCCTCCTCCCTTTCTTTCCTGTCTATCTTTTCTAATTGTCGAGTACCCCTCTATATTTAACTCCCAATCCTGATCCCCTTGCAGCCATGTCTCCGTAATGGCCACGATATCATAACTATATATACTTAATTGCACCGTTAATTCATTTATCTTATTTCGAATACTCCGTGCATTTAGATACAGCACTTTCAGATGATTTTTACTACCCTTCCTTTCTGTTTTTGCCCCTTTTACATCTAGAGCTTTATCTTCACACATTCTGGATCCTCCTGTCACATTTTGATTTTCCGTTTCCCCACTGATACCCTGCTCTATTTCCTCTACCCCTGCCTTTATTACCCCCCTTGATACCTCCCCCCCGCTACTTAGTTTAAAGACCTCTCTACTGCCCTAGTTATATGATTTGCCAGGACCCCAGTCCCAGCACCGTTCAGGTGAAGTCCGTCCTTACAGAACAGATCCCCCCTGTCCCAGTACTGGTGCCAGTGGCCCAAGAAACCAAACCCATTTTTCCCACACCAGTCTTTGAGCCACGCATTCAGCTTTTTAATTTTACGTACCCTCGCCGATTTGGCCCGTGGCTCAGGTAGCAATCCGGAGATCAGTACCCTCGAGGTTCTGCTTTTTAATTTATTCCCTAACTGCTCAAACTCGTTCAGCAGATCCTCCTTCCTCGTCCTTCCTATGTCATTGGTCCCCACATGGACCACGACCACTGGATCCTCCCCCTCACTCTGCAAATTTCTCTCCAGCATCGCAGAGATATCCTTAACCCTAGCACCGGGTAGGCAACACAGCCTTCGGGACATGTTCTGCTGGCCGCAGAGAACCTTATCTACCCCCCGAATAATACTATCCCCTATCACAACGGCATTTCTTCTAACTCCCCCCTCTTGAATGGCCCCCTGATCCACGGTGCTGCAGCCAGGTTGCTCATCCCTCCCACAGCCCCTGATCCCGTCCTCACATTGAGTAAGAGCCTCGGTCATGCTCGTCAGGGACAAGGGCTGTGGCTCCTGCTGCATCTCCTCCTGGTTCCCCCTACCTGCCTCGCTTATGGCCACACCTTCCTTTCCCTGCTCACTAACTACTGAATTAGTTAAACTGGTCGGTGTGACCATCCCCTGGCACAAAACATCCAGGTAATACTCCCCCTCCCTGATGCACCGCAGCGTATGAAGTTGGGTCTCCAGCTCATCAATGCGGAGCTCGAGTTCCGCTAGCCTCAAACACTTACTGCAGCTGTAGGGATCATCTACATTAATGGTGTCGACAAATTCCCACATCTCACAGTATTGGCACATCTCCTGGCCGCTCATCTTATATAAGTAATTAACTGGTCCTATTAAGAATCCCCTACCCGGATTACTGTATTAAAACACCCCTTATTTATATAATCCTACCTCCTGTAAATGGGAAAGTACTTACCCCAGCCGTAAATTACCTACTGGTTTGGCTGTCTAGTGGTAATTCCGTCCGCTCTTTCTGTCTGGTCCACTGCTCCCTTGCAGTGCGTGGCCTACCTCTTAGCTCTGTTAGCCTCTCGAGCCGCGGCTCCGTCCTTCCTCCCTCGGCGACAGCCCGGGCCGCACCTGTGGCACCTGTGGCACCGCGGTCGTGACGTCCCTTCCGTTCCAACTGCCACTGATTACTCGCTGCACTCTGATTACCTCGCTGCACTCTGATTACCTCGCTGCACTCTGATTACCTCGCTCTCCATTATGCGCTCGGTCTTTGAGGCGCGTCTCCTGTAAAAATATTATATCAGCATTAATCGATTTTAAATGGGCTAGAACCTTACCCCTTTTAATTGGCTCATTAGCGCCCCTAATATTCCAACTACAAAATGTGATTCCTATAATTTTCATCAAAGGATCGTCTTGCATTAGAGCTTACATGGTATCCCTTGTTTCAGATGGGGCAACACAATATATAAAATCAACCTTCTGGTTACTGGGTGGGTGAGCCCAATTTCAAAGCCCTGCAGGTATATCACAAGAAAAAGTGCCTTAAGAAGAGTAAGTAAAGAATGTGCTAAATAAACTAAATAATTTAAAAAAAACAGCATTTAAAGATACTTGATTCTTGACTTGAAACCACTCTCTGTTTATCTCTCCACAGATGCTGCCTGAGCCACAATGTCTTCTTTCATCTATGAGTCATGTACCCATGCATTGTGTGATTGCACGCTGGTGAATCATAGGGACACACCAAACTAGCTCAAGGTGTTTTCAAGGACCCGTGGAGTGTCTGATGAGGTCAAACTATGAAACAAAACATAAAGTGTGGAGGAACTCAGTGAGTCAGACGACGTTTCCGGTCGGGACCCTTCTTCAGACTGATGCAGTAGGGGAGTGAAATCTGGAAAAGAGAGGTTCACTTGCACCTCCTCCAACCTCACCTACTGTATCCACGGTTTTCAGTGAGGACTCCTTATATATCGGCGAGATAAAGCACTGACTGGCCGATCGTTTCGCTGAACACCTCCGCTCAGTCTACCTTGGCCAACATGATCTCACAGGTGTTAAACATTTTAACTTCCCCTCCCTTTCCCATACTGACCTTTGTGTCCTGGGCCTCCTCCACTGTCAGAGTGAGGCCACACGCATGAATATTGATTTCCCTAACATCAAGTAATCCTTGCATCCCCTTTCTCGCCGCTAATTTCTTGCTAATTTCAGCGTTTGTTATCACATCATCCCCAGCCAACAATGGACCATTGTGGGCTCCACCTTTCTTGATTCATCGTTGCAGGCTCTGTGTTGTTCTGAGGTATCTACTCATACCTCTAGTGTCCCCCTCTCTGACTCCCAGTCTGATGAAGGGTCTTGAACCGAAACGTCACCTATTCCTTTTCTCCAGCGATGCTGCTTGATCTGCTGAGTTACTCCAGCATTTTGTGTCTATCTTTGGTGTAAACCAGCATCTGCAGTTCCTTCTTACACAAAGAGAGATGGGGGCGGGACAAAGCCTGGCAAGTGCTAGGTGGATGCGAGGAGAGGGGGGAGGGTTTGATGGGAGACGGCTGGAGTAAGTGACCAAGGCTGGCGATGAGAAGGAGACAAAAGAGTGTATGGATGAGGAGAGAAGAAGATTGAAGCTATAAATAATTCTCTTCTGTTGAGCTGCTGGCAAAATATCGCCACAGGCAGGAGCCATCTTTATCTTTAACAAAGTTAATTCCTATAATAAAATACTTGTATTACTAAAGGAATCAGATTGTTCTATGAAATGATCTGTACTGTTCTATGGGGACAGTGAAATGTAAGAGAAGAAAAATGAGGAGTGAAATGTAAAGCCGGAAGGTGGGATATAGTTGGAAAGGGTCCCATTCAGAAACTTGACTCTGTCATTTCCCTCCACAGATGCTGCCAGACCCACTGAGTTCCTCCAGCACTTTGTATTTTGCCCAAGATTGCAGCATCTGCAGTTCCTTGTCATTCAAATGTGAAACATCCCAACTTCTGTAGAGAAGAGTAGAAACAAGGAAATGCGGATGCTGGTTTACGAAAGAAGACACAACGTGCTGGAGTAATTCAGCAGCTCCGTCAACGTCTCAGGAGAACATCCCAATTTCCCTATTCAATTAGCAGGCTGATGAAGGCCAGCATACCAAAAGCCTTTCACTATCCTATCGACCTGTGACACCAAATTCAGGTCATTATCATATTGCTACTTAGGGAATCATGCCGCGTGTAAAGAATATTCCCACATTACCAAAGAAATGACAACTGAAAAGAAGAAGATCCGAACAAAATCAAGATGGAGGAATTCAGAGGGTCATCCACCATCTACAGTCTTTTAAGTTTGAGTTGAGTTCATTGTCATGTGTGCCGAGGTTTTGTTGGGTGCTAACCAGTCAGCGGAAAGACTATACATGATTACAATCGAGCCATCCACAGGATACAGATAGAAGATAAAGGGAATAATGTGAATAACATTCAATGCAAGATAAAGTCCAGTAAAGTCCGATAAAAGATAGTCCAAGGGTCTCCAGAGGTAGATAATAGCTCAGGACTGCTCTCGAGTTGTTGGTAGGATGTGTCTCTACAAGGTTAATTGGTCCTCTGTAAAATCGTCCCTAGTTTGTGAGGAGTGGATGCGAAAGTGAGACAACATGAAACTAGTGTGAACAGGCGATCGATGGTCATCATAGACACCGCAGATAGACACAGAATGCTGGAGTAACTCAGCGGGTCAAGCAGCATTCCTGGATAGAAGGAATGGGTGACGATTCGGGTCAAGACCATTCTTCAGACCCTTCAGATCCCCACTCCCTCATCTTTACTATTTAGACACCTCACACACCCTTCATCTCTTCATCTTTTCCAGGGCCCCACTCCCTCATCTTTACTATTTCACCATGCGCAGTCATCATAGACATGGTGGGCTGAAGGGCCTCTTTCCACGCTGTGAACAAAACAAAACTTTTCACCTGCTATCGGGCAGAGCAGTGGCGCAGCGGTAGAGTTGCTGCCTCACAGCGCCAGAGACCCAGGTTTGATCCTGACTACAGGTGTGCTTTGTTCTTGTGTGTTCTGACCAAGGCCCCAAACAGGAATGCGGAAAGGAGGAAATATTTGTGCTGCCCTTGCTTGTTTGTGCACTTTTAAAGCTTGTATGTTAACTAAAGAGGTGTAGAATGTTGTGGATCTGGTCTGGGAAGTTAATCTCCAATTTCTGGCGGGATGGAAATCAACAACACAATTGATTTTGATAGTTTTTGTTTTAGTTTCCTTATTATTGTCATGTGTACTGAGGCATAGCGAAAAGCTTTGGTTTGTATGCTATCTAGTCACAGAAAAGACAATACATGATTACAATTGAGCTGTCTACCGAGCACAGATTAAGGGTAAAGGGCATAACATTTATTGCAAAATAAGCCCATTAAAGTCAGATTAAAGATAGTTCAAGGGTCTACAATGAGGTAGATGGGAGATCAGGACCACACTCTAGCAGGTGAAAGGATAGTTCAGTTGCCGGATAACATAACAGCTGGGAAGAAACTGTCCTTGAATCTGGAGGTATTGTGGGAGGAATAGATAGGGTGAATGCACAGAGTCTCTTACCCTGAGTAGGGGCATCAAGAACCAGTGCACATAGGTTTAAGGTGATGGGGAAAAGATTTAATAAGAACCTGAGGAGCAACCTTTTTACACAAAGGATAATGGGAGTATGGAATGTGCAGCCGGAGGAGGTACTACCACAATGTTTTCAAAAACATTTGGACAATTACATGTATAGGACAGGTTTCAAGGGATATAGTCCAAACGCAGGCAGGTGGGACTAGTTTAGTTGGGGCATGTTGGTCGGCGTGGGCAAGTTGGGTCGAATTGCTGTTTCCATTCTGTATGATTGTCGGACTCTACTTATATGTTTTCAAACTTCTGTATCGTTATTCTGTTTATCCTGTACCTGTATCACAGTGGACATCTCGATTGTAATCATGTGTAGTCTTTCTGCTGACTGGTTAGCACGTAACAAAAGCTTTTCACTGTACCTTGGTACACGTGCCAATAAACTAAAGTAAAGTAAACATCTTGCGTGATGGGAGAGGGGAGAAGAGGGAGTGACCCTGATGAGACTGGTCCTTGATTATGCTGGTGGCCTTGCTGAGGCAGCATGAGGTGCAGATGGAGTCAGTGGAAGGGAGGTTGGTTTGTGTAATGGTCTGGCTATTTAAGCTGAGCTACGGACAAATGGTCCTTGCCTTAGTGAAGTAAGCTGATAGTTTGGTGTCAAAACGAACTGCAAATGCTGGAATCTTGTGCGGAACATAAATTTCTGGAGTAAATCAACGGGTCAACTCTATGCTGCCTGGCCCACTGAATTATTCCAACATTTGGTTTTCCAAAGTTTATCTCCCACTACCATTCCTACACTGACCCCTCTGTCCTGGGCCTCCTCCACTGTCAGAGTGAGGCCATATGTGAACTGGAGGAACAGCACTTCATATTCTGCATGGCTAGCGTACAACCCAGCCCAGCAGACTTGATGGGCCAAATGGCCTAATTCTGCTCCCATGTCTTAAGGGCCTGTTCCACTAACGCGACTTTTCAGCGACTGTCTTCGACCTTCAAGCTCATGGGCATTCACCTGAAAAACCGCGAGCCGGATCGACCGTACCTGCATACGCAAACAACACACACACCCACACACACACACACACACACACACACACCCACACACCCACACCCACACACACACACACACCCACACACACACACACACACACACACACACCCACACACACACCCCCACACACACACACACACACACACACACACACACACACACACACACACACACACACACACACACACACACCACACCCACACCCACACCCACACCCACACCCACACCCACACCCACCCACACCCACACACACTCACACCCACACCCACACCCACACCACACCCACACCCACACCCACACCCACACCCACACACACACACACACACACACACACACACACACACACACACACACACACCCACACCCACAC
>JAXLNO010005751.1:0-45000 GCA_038087875.1 Malacoraja senta | reverse complement strand
TTCAGCTTGAAAGTAAAGGGGAGGGAACTGAAGGGAGGAAAAGGTCAGAACAAATCAGAGCCGGCAACAGATGACCAAGGAAGGGTGGAGCCCATAATGGCCCATTGTTGGCTGGGGAAGAGGTGATAAGAAAGGGATACAAGGATGCGAACAGTGGAACTAGCAGGATGACTAGTGTGGAGGAGGGAGGGAGAGAGGGAATGCAAGGTTTATTTGAAATTAGAGAAATCAACATTCATACCGCTGGATAGACATAAAAAGCTGGAGTAACTCAGCGGGACAGGCAGCATCTCTGGAGAAAAGGAATGGATGACGTTTCGGGTCGAGACCCTTCTCCAGACTGATGGGTTGTACACTGCCCAAGCGAAATATGAAGTGCTGTTTTTTGCGTGTGGCCAAACAATTTGTGTGAGGACAGTGGAGGAGGCCCAGGACAGCAAGATCATGGTTTATTTTTGCATATCTTTCATTCATCTGTTCTCCATATCTCTATATCACCGTCCATATCTCTTGTTTCTCTTCTAGTCTGAAGAAGGGTCTTGAGCCGAAACATCACATATTCCTTACCTCCAGAGATGCTGCCTGACCCGTTGAGTTACTCCAGCTTTTTGTGTCTGTCAGTGTATGTGTCAATGAGTTAGATTTGGCTCAAAGGGCCAAATGGCCTCCTGCACCTATTTTCTATGTTTCTATGTTTCTATCAAGGTTAGTATGGGAATGGGAAGGGGACTTATAATGTCTGGCAACTGGGAGATTGTAAAAAATGTCTTTGTGTTAAACGTATCTTATCTCTGCTGTGTGTTCCAGACGTCCTACACTGAGATGACTCACCCTGGCGTACGTAGGTCACTTCAGGGGTCACTAGACTTCTGAACGGTCTGGTATATGAAGTGCTGACAGTTAAAACCACACATGACTCAGCCTTACCTGTTACAATGGAAACCGCTGACTTCAGTTAAGTGTGAGGTGCTGCATTCAAGGAATCAAAAAGTGAAGGGCGGCACAGTGACACAATGGGACACAAAGGGCTGCAGTAACTCTAGGGATTTATTCCTTGGAATTTAGGAGGATCAAGGGTGATCTTATATAGGTGTATAAGAGCATGAGGACTGGATACAAGTTGATAAGTTCATAAGTTCATACATTTTAGCAGAATTAGGCCATCAAGTCTACTCCGCTATTCAATCATGGCTGAAGAAGGATTTCGGCCCGAAACGTTGCCTATTTCCATAAATGCTGCCTCACCCGCCGAGTTTCTCCAGCATTTTTGTCTACCTGTGGCTGATCTATCTTTCCCTTTCAAGTGTGACTGTTCTCCTGCCTTCTCCCCATAACCCCTGACAACCTTACTAATCAAGAATCTGTCGATCTCTGCCTTAAAAATATCAATTGACGGCCTCCACAGCCATCTGTGGCAATGAATTCCACAAATGCACCATACTCTGAATCAAAATAAATTCCTCCTTATCTCCTTTCTAAATGTACGTCCTTTTATTCTGAGCCTATGGCCTCTGATCCTAGCCTCTCCCACTAGTGGAAACATCCTCTCCACATGCACTCTATCCAGGCCTTTCATTATTCATCCCTGGTGCGTAGGAGAGAACTAGTGTCCGGGGTGATCGCTGGTCGGGTGGACTCGATGGGCCGAAGGGCCTGTCTTCACGGTGTCTCTCTAAAGTCCAAGTAAAGTCTAAATGAAGCTGTCTAGGAGAGATTGGAATTTGCTTTCGAGGAGAAGTCATTCAACTGTGAATAAGGGCCTGTCCCACTTAGGAGACCTAAACAGCAACCTCTGGTGACCTTGCCCGCCACCCAAAAAATAATCACGGTCGAGGTGACCAGCAACCTCCTACCACCTCCCACGCATATGTTGAAAACCTTCCTCGACTATGAAGAAAACCTCCTTCGACCTCCCTTGACTACCTTTGATTAGCGTCGCAACCGGCTTCGACTAGACCTGCGACAAAAAAATTATCGATTTTAAAACGGCAACCTATTTTTAGTCAAGGCCAGTTTTAATCATGATGAAAATATAGCAGCAACCTAGATGAAGCCTCGACCACGCGGAAACCACTTTCGACCATTAGGGAGAGTGACTAAAACCTCCTGTGACCTCATGGAAACCTTGGGTGGCGGACAAGGTCACCAGAGATTGCTGTTTAGGTCTCCTAAGTGGGACAGACCTTTTACGCATCACTCAGCTGTCCTGTGAATGCAGAGTTGGGTGGGGTTGCTGATTGCAATGACAAAAATTAGTTCTGCAAGATGAGACGAACCAGACAGGGCAGGGTGTGTCGATGAGAACTAAAGATTTCTCATGGACCCACCAAACACCCAGAGCCATTACAGCCTCGCCTGAGTCAGCAGGTTAGAGGCTCCATCCGAACACTTGAACTCAAAGATGACGGCTGTTGATGGTCGTGGAGTACTGAGGGAGATCCGTGCTGGAAGTGGCGAGCAGTTTAGTTTAGTTTAGTTCAGAATTACAGTGCAGAAACAGGCTCTGCGGCCCACCCAGTCCTCTCGCACAATCCTGCACACTAGGGGACAATTTACAATCTTTACCAAAGCCAATTAACCTACAAACCTGTACGTCTTTGGAGCGTGGGAGGAAACCGGAGCAACCAGTCAAAACCCACGCATTCACAGGGAGAACATACACACTCCATACATCCAGCACCCGTGGTCGGGATCAAACCCGCGTTCCTGGTGGTGTAAGGCGGCAACTCTACCACTGTGTCACTGTGCTGCCCTACGTCCCCTATCCATGTTTCCAGAGAAGATGCCTGACTCGCTGAGTTACTCCAGCACTTGTAGCTATCGTTGGTATAAACCAGTATCTGCAGTTCCATGTTATTACATGTCTCTAAACCTTTCCTCTCCATACACTTGTTCAAATGTCTGTTAAATGGTGTTATTGTTTCTGCCAAAATTACCTGCTCTGGCACTCGGTCCATATACCCACCACCCTCTGAGTGAAAAAGTTGTCCCTGAGTTTCCTATTAAATCACCCCCCTCTCACCTTAAACGTATGTCATCTGGTTCTTGATTCCACTACTTTGGGCAAAAGACTGTGCAGGGACTATCAATTCCCTCATGAGTTTACACACCTTGAGACGATCACCCCTCAACATCCTGCGCTACAAGGAATAAAGTCCAGACCTGCCCAACCTCTCCCTATAGCTCAGGCCCTCGAGTCTTGGCAACATCCTCGTAAATCTTTCTGCACTCTTTTACAACATCCTGTAGCAGGGTGACCAAAAGTAAACAAAACACTTCAAAAGTGGCCTCACCAACTTCTTGTACAATTGTAACATAATATCCCAACTTCTATACTCACCCTGATTGATGAAACCTGGTGTACCAAAAGCCTACCCTCCCTGTTACAGCACTGAGGGAGGGAGGGCTGGTTTGAGTTTAAGTGTATTATTGTCACATGTACCAAGGTACAGTGAAGAACTTTGATTGCGTGCTGTCAAATCAAATGGGGTAAGAGTTTAGAGATACAGCACGGAAACAGGCCCTTTGGCCCACTGAGTCCACGCCGATCAGCGATCCCCATACACTTGCACCATCCTACACACTAGGGACAATTTACAATCTATACTGAAGCCAATTAACCTACAACCCTGGTCGTCGATGGACGATGAGAGGAAACTGGAGCACCCGGAGAAAACCCACGCGGTCACAAAATCCGTACAGACGGCACCCATGGTCAGGATCGAACCCACGTCTCTGGCTCTGTAAGGCAGCAACTCTACCACTGCACCACTGCGCCACCTGCTACTATATATAAATACAATCAAGCCAAACTTGCGTACAATAGATAGAGCAAAGGGGAAGATACAGAGTGCAGAATATAGTTCTCAGCATTGTAGCACATCAATTCCAGAAACAAAGTCCAATGTCTGCAATGGATAAGAGGTAAATCGGACAGTACCCTAATCTGGATGGTTCATTTGCCTGATAACAACAAGGAAGAAACTGTAGAAACAAAGAATTTCTGATGCTGGTTTATACCAAAGATAAACACAAAGTGTTGGAGAGACTCAGCGGATCAGGCAGCATCTCTAAAGAAAAAGGATAGGTCGTGACCCCTCCTTCAGGCACTGTCCTTGAATCTGGAGATGTGGGAGGAAACCGGAGCACTTAGAGGAAACCCACGAGGTCGCAAGGAAAATGTGCAAACTCCACACAGACAGCACCCGAGGTTAGAATGGAACCCGGCTCTCTGGTGCTGTGAGGCAGCGGCACTACCAGCTGCGCAACTGTGCCGCCCTGATGACTGACTGCATTCCAGATTAGCTTGGCACATTAGCTCTGCACTGCAAACTCCAGAGTCAATATTAACCGTTGTCAGTGGGTTTCTGTGGATTGGCTTACAAATCTTGGCATATCAAAAGGAATTGCTATTCTGCTCCTAATTTATTTTTGAAACCGTAGCCTAAATAACTGCTCCAATGTTGCCTTAATTTCCTTTGTCGAGGATACAAACCTTCACCAAAGTCCTATCCCGGAAACATTTTAAAAAAGACAGAAAATGTGAACAGAGTGTGCAAGGCTCACGTGTTATTCACTTGATTCTGCCTGAGTGGTAAAATTGGGACACTATCCCTAACCGCAAACCCCTGAGGAAAGGAATTCATAATTATCTTTGCATAATCGGTGTTGGTCTAGGGGTATGATTCTCGCTTTGGGTGCGAGAGGTCCCGGGTTCAAATCCCAGACGAGCCCTCATTTTAGTGTGGCGCAGCGGTAGAGTTGCTGCCTCACAGCGCCAGAGACCCGGGTTTGATCCTGACTACGACGGTGCCTGTTTAAGACCTGTTTGCGTGAAAGAAACTTCAGTGCGTCCCGGAGTCAGATTACCATGGATTGAGTCACGATACAGCAGACACACCCAGAGAGTAAGGTCACATTGCTACTTGTGCGTGTGAAAGTTTGGCTTATTATGTTTGCACTGCTATGAGCAGTATTGTTACACTGGCATGTGAAAACAATGAAAAGTATTTGCAAGATGCACAGCAGGAACACATGAACAAAATCTGCTGATGGCATTAAAACCCATTTTATCAGGTCAGTATACGGTCCGGATATGTAAAGTTCCAAATGATCTATTCACTGCCCTGTATCATTGTAGTGACAGGATCAAAGGTTTGGGTGGGTGACATGAAATTCAAGGAACTGCAGGTGCTGGAATTAGGCGTAGAACACAAAGTGCTGGAGGAACTCAGCCGGTCAGGCAGCATCTGTAGAGGACATGGAAAGGCAACATTTCAGGTCTGGTCCCTTCCTCGGACTGGGGAAAGGAATTGACTACAGACCCTACTGGAGTCACTGTTTGGTTTATGACATTGTACTTGATCTCACTGGGATCACAGTGTGTAACCTTTACCCTCTCACCTTTAACCTATACCCTCTGGTTCTTGATTCCTACTCTGGGTAAAATACTGTGCATTCACCTTATCTTGTCCCTATCTCGTCCCCTCATGATTTTATACAACTCTATAAAAATCATACCTCATCCTCCTGCTCTCTAAGGAAGAGTCCTAGCCTGCTCAACCTCTCCCTAAAGCTCTGGCACTTGAGTCCAGGCAACATCCTGGTAAATCTTCTCTGCACCCTTTCCAGCTTTCTAAACTTCTCTCCTATAGAAGGGAAACCAAAACTGAACACAATACTCCAAAGTTGGCTGTGGGCCTGGTGATAACGAGCTATACAAACAGTGAAACTCAACAAGACGACAGTGAAACTAGTATGATTGCTAGGGTGAGGGAGGGATGGAGAGAGAGGGGATGCGAGGGTTACTTAGAGTGAGAGAATCAATATTCTCAACGCTGGAGTGTAAGCTGCCCAAGCGAAATATGAGGTGCTGTTCCTCCATTTGCATTTTGCCTCACTCGTGACAGTGGAAGAGGCCCAGGGACAGAAAGGTCAGTGTGGGAATGGGAAGGGGAGTTAAAGTTAGACAAAAGTGCTGGAGAAACTCAGCGGGTGCGGCAGCATCTATGGAGCGAAGGAAATAGGCAAAGTTTCGGTCCGAAACGTTGCCTATTTCCTTCGCTCCATAGATGCTGCCGCACCCGCTGAGTTTCTCCAGCACTTTTGTCTACCTTCGATTTTTCAGCATCTGCAGTTCCTTCTTGAACAGGGGAGTTAAAGTGTTTGGCAACCGAGAGATTGTGGGCTCCACCTTTCCATGATCATCATTGGTATCTTTCATTCATTTGTTCTATGTACTGTCTATACATATCTCTCATTATTCCTTTCCCCTGACACTTAGTCTGAAGAAGGATCTCGACCCGAAACGTCACCTATTCTTTTTCTCCAGAGATCCTGCCTGTCCCGCTCAGTTAGTCCAGCATTTTGTGTCTATCTTCGGTTTAAACCAGCATCTGCAGTTCCTTCCCACACAATACTCCAACTGTGGCCTCACCAACAACTTGCACGGCGTTGCTTTGGAACTTGTTTTTGAAATGATGTAACCAGTCAATCTGCTCTCTACTGTACAATAAATCAAATGTTTAAGAAGGAACTGCAGATGCTGGAAAATCGAAGGTATACAAAAATGCTGGAGAAACTCAGCGGGTCAAATGTGATCGGTCAACCAGAACTAGAGGAGAACTGTTTAAAATAGATCAAAGATGGAACAGATTACAGAGCTAGTGAGGGACTGTGGACACGAGAAATGATTAACAAAGATAAGAATCATTAAATGGAATCCATGTTACTACCTGGCTACCCTTTGGCCCACAATGTCTATACTGAACATGATACCAAGTTAAATTAATCTCCTCTGCTCTGCATGTGGTCTGTCTACTTGTGTTGTCACATTCAGGGAACTGCAGAGTTATACCCAAATGTCACTCTATGTACTATAAACTCCATTTATACCTCACACTTCTTGTAGATCCTTTCGATGGTGGGATGTGATGTGATAGACCGGGCAGTGTGTTACCTCACCACTTTGTGTCCATCTGTAGTAGAGGGGATTTGTACAGCACAAATGCAGGATTGACAAGTCCATGTCTAAGCAACAAACATGCTCCCACCAAGTCTGGGCTGGTCCTCAAGAGCTTCTGAAAGTGTTCGGCATCAGAACCATCGCTGGAGTAGAACCCATTCTCCAACTTTTTAAACATTTCCCAATGGAAACATTTTCATTATATAAATGGTCAGACATTCAATGATACTTTATTGTCATGTGTACCAATGTACAGTGAAATGCTGTGTTTTGCACACTATCATACAGCAGACACTCACCTGGGCGGTACACCAGGCAATAGTACACTAGGACTATCTAGGCCTCGAATGTTTAATTGTCAAATGCCGCGGGAACATACTATGTAAATAAAAGGTGTTAAAATGGATGATTCATGGACTAGTGTTGCTCCATGTAAATTATTTATCCTGTTAGAGAATTTTTTGTTTCATTTAATTTGGTTTAATATAGTTTAGTTTAGTTCAGTTTAGTTCAGTTTAATTTATTTCACGTGGACTGTGGTACATAGAGTCATAGAGTGATACTTGCCCACACCGACCAACGTGCCCCATCCACACAATCCCACCTGCCTGCATTTGGCCCGTATCTCTCTAAATCTGGCCTATCCATGTACCTGTCCAAATGATTCTTAAATGTTGCATCAGTACCTGCCTCAACTACCTTCACCCATCACTTTCTATGTTAAAAAAATTACTCCACAACAGGAGTCTACAGTGAAAAGCTTTATTAGACCAAGTGGGACCCGTTGGGCCCCATCCCCAACGAGTGGGGGGGGGGGGCGCAGCATCACACGGGAGGGCTGGTCGCCGAACGAGGCTTCGGCACTCACCCCGGACACATGGCAACCTGGTGTGGTATGGCAACAGTTCTGCGGCTGACAAGAAGGCTCTGCAGGGAGTCATCAGCACAGCCCAGAAGGTAGACAAAAATGCTGGAGACACTCAGCAGGTGAGGCAGCATCTATGGAGCGAAGGAAATAGACGACGTTTCGGGTCGAGACCCTTCTTCAGACTGATGTGTGGGTGAGGGGGAGGGGGCGGGAAGAGAAAGGAAGAGGCGGAGACAGTGGGCTGAGGGAGATCAGAGAAGGGGAGGAGAAAGCAGGGACTATCTGAAATTAGAGAAGTCAATGTTCATACCGCTGGGGTGTAAACTGCCCAAGCGAAATATGAGGTGCTGCACCTCCAATTTACGGTGGGCCTCACTTTGGCCATGGAGGAGGCCCAGAAGGTCACCAACACACATCTGCCTGCCCTGGAAGAGATCTATAGCTCTCGGTTGCCTGCGAAAGGCATCACGCATCCTAAAGGACTCATCTCATTCTGCACATCGCTTGTTTGCCTTTCTGCCCTCAGGGAAGCGTTACAGGTCACACCACAAGATTAACAAACGGTTTCTACCCCAAGGCCATCACCACTCTGAACTCTGCACTGAACACACACCCTCCATAGCCAATATTTGTACTGCTATAACACTATACTGTGAAATATTGCACATTCTGATGACGACGTTTTTCTTGCCGTTTTTTGCTGTTTTCATTGTCGTTATTATTTATCTGATACGTTGGAGCTCCACTCGGGCAGTGCGCCTGAAATTTTGTTCTATGTATTTACAATGACAATAAAGTGTCTTATTATTATTATTATTATTATTATTATTATTATTATTATTATTATTATTATTAAACAGGCACCGCCCGAAACCAATCACCCCATCACCCGTTCCCCCAACGTAACCCGTTCCCCCAATGCAACCCGTTTCCACCACTCATTGTGCAGGTCATTATAAACTTTTTTTTTAATGCAATGCACTAAGATTTATGTGATGTAGGTGCCACCACAAGGCCATCTTTTGTTATCTAAATCTAATCATTGAACTTTGCTGTGCTGGGTTAGGCTGGCAGATTCTTTCCCTGAAGGACATTTGCTGTGAAGAACTCAGTGTTCTGGGATAGAAACATTGTAGCCGGTAGAGCATTGTGACGTTATAACTGCCTAAAAGGCCTGTCTCACGAGTCTGCGGTCATTGGCGGCGAAACAGGAACTATCTACCGCTCCTGGGCCGCCAGAGACCGCGGGCTCGGTCAAACGCACAATTCAGGGGCCGTGCGGCGTTGTTCCCAACACCGCACGGTGCTAAAAAAAAACCAACACTGTCCAAAAATATGTTCCTACCGCACAGCCGCCGCCAGTGAGGCACGACTGCGGCACGGCCGCCGCCACAGCCGCCGCCAGTGAGGCACGAGCGCCGTGAGTCGAACCTGCACCACCACAGCCTCCGCCAGTGAGGCACGTGTGCGGCACGGCCGCCGCCGCCAGTGAGGCACGGCCGCCGCCACAGCCGCCGCCAGTGAGGTACGTGTGCGGCACAGCCGCCGCCACAGCCCCGCGATCCGAAAGACGTCATCAGCCGAAACCGCAAGCTTGTTGAACCGGCCATACTTTGGCCCCCCGCGCAGCATCCGTGCGGCGCTCTCGTGGTTGCCGTGCGGTCCCCTCTTCCGGCGACGCCGCGCTTCACCGCAACGACCGCAAATCGTGGGACAGAGCCTTTACTCCCAGTGCAGATTTGAAGAAATCCAACATAAATGTCACTTTAAAACTTTTAATTTCCCCCACTATGTCCCTCTCCTTACAACAATTTAAAAACACTCACATAGCTTGTGTATTGGCAGCAGAGATCCCATTGTGATGTCATTTTTGCTTTTCGGAATCTTCACAACAGCTTGTGTAAATGAGATCCCATTGTGATTGGATGATTGTGAGATGGCATTGTGACATCATCACTGGAAGCTGCTGGAAGAGTCTTCCTGTCAAAGGCAGGTACTTTTTTCAAAGTTGGCTTTTTTTAAACTTTAAATATCAAAAACTTGTGAAATATAACATCAAACTGAACTAAACTTGGCAAGACCGACGACGGGAAAAATCTAAGTAAGGTTCTGCAAAAATTTCTGCGCTGCCAGAAGGGTCTCCCTCTCAAAGACAGTTATTATTTTCAAAGTTGGCTTTTTTTAAACTTTAAATATCAGTAACTTTTGAAATATAGCATCAAATCTGAAGGAAAGTTGACAAGACCAACGACGGGAAAACCTGAGTAAGGTTCTGCAAAAATTTCAGCACAACCTTGTACCGTTTTGGCAAAGATACAATAACAGGTGTAGATACACACACAAGACAAGACTTTTAATAGTATACTGGACCAAGTGCAGACCCGTTGGGTCTGGTCCCCGAAAGGTTACGGTTACGGGAGAAGGCAGGAGAATGGGGTTGAGAGGGAGAAGTAGATCAGCCATGATGGAATGGCAAAGTAAACTCAATGGGTTGAATGGCCTAATTCTGCTCCTATGTCTTACGGTTTTGTATCAGGACAATTAAATTCTTACTTGGTGCAGCTTTACATTAAAGGCAACAACACAGCAAATAAATATACCATAAATGATTGAAAAACAAGAACTACAATAACTCAGCGGGTCAGGCACCATCTCTGGAGAACATGGGTACTTGAAGTTTCAGGTCAGGACCCTTCTGCACTAGGTCACTGAGTTACTCATTCCAATCAATGTTTTTACAATTACTTGTTCAAACTAAACCAGACCATGTTAGTGCATGATAAAGTCTATAGTACAACCTATTAACAAAGTGGTTCAAAAATACATTTATTTTGTAACAATGGATTAACACAATTTACACAAACATCCATCACAGTGAATCTCCAACACCTCCTCACTGTGATGGAAGGCAAAAGTCTTATCTCTTCCCTTTGTTCTTCTCCCGCGGTCCAGCAGTCCAACTGCAACGTCGAGGCGACTGCGGCTCACGATGTCAAAGCCCCCGGCGGGCGATGATAAGTCCCGCTGCCGTTTAACCATGCCGGGCGATGTTATGCCCCGCTCCGAGTCCTTTAAACCCCGCAATTCCAGCGGGAGAAGTTGCCGTTGCGGGAGCGCCGATAAGCGGTCTCCCACCAGGGACCTGCGAGCTCCCGATGTTCCTGTCCACCGGGCCTGCGGCCGGAGCCTCCGAAGCTCCGGAAGTCGGGTCGCATCCGCGCGCCACCACAGCTCCTCCCGCTCCGAAGTCGGCCAGCTCCGCGATGGCGAGTCCTCAGGCTCCGCAACTGGAGCCCTCAGGTTGGTTCCGCCCGGAGGCCGCCGCCGGCTCCACGATGTTAGGCCCAACGACACCAGAGACCCGACAGTGAAAAAGTCAGGTCCCCGTACAGGGAAGAGATTAAACGGTTTTCCCACCCCCCACATATACACAGCTAAAAAATAATAAAAACTAGAATCAAAAACATACATTTAACGAGACAAATTAAAAAAAAAGACAGACGGACTGCAGTCGAGCCGCTGCCGTTAGGCGCCGCCACACTCCAGATGATCTGTGCTGCCTATGTGGCCCCAACCTTGCAGGTGGCGCAGCGGTAGAGTTGCTGCCTGACAGTGTCAGAGACCCGGGTTCGATCCTGACTACGGGTGCTGTCTGTACGGAGTTTGTACGTTCTCCCTGTGACCCTGATGGTTTTGCTCCAGGAGCTCCGGTTTTCTCCCACACTCCAAAGACGTACAGGTTTGTAGATTAATTGGATTGGCATAATTGTAAAGTGTCCCTCAAGTGTGTAGCTTAGTGTTAGTGTGTGGGGATCGCTGGTCGGTGTGGACTCGGAGGGCCGGAGGGCTGTTTCCGCGCTGTATCTCTAAACTAAACTAAGATGTGACCCGCCGAGTTCTTCCAGCACTTTGTGTTATGCTCAAGATTCCAGCGTCTGCAGGTCTGCTGATAGAGATGTGAAAGGCACTTTGGAAATTAAAACCATTTCCTCCCATCCACTGCAGCCGAGGTCAGGATCGAACCTGGGCCTCTGGTGCAGTGAGACAGCACCCCTACCAGTGCAGCTCTGCGCCACTGTGTCTTTTTGTAAGTAGATAAATGAAGGTACAATTAGATTGCAGGGAGTGGTTAGTTTAAATCAAATTTGCTGTCTCAGATGTGATTTTTATATTATGAAATAGGGAGGGAGTAAGGCAAAGGGATTGAAGGTGCTATGAAAATTAACCTCCATGTGGTTCATAGGTTCATAGGTTATAGGAGCAGAATTATAGGAGCATTCAGCCCATCGAGTCTACTCCGCCATTCAATCACGGCTGATCTATCTTTCACTCTCAACCCCATTCTCCTGCCTTCTCTCCATAACCCCTCAGAAAAAAAGGGCGTACCTTTTGAAAGATGAGGAGGAATTTCTTTAGTCAGAGGGTGGTGAATCCATGGATTTAAAACCAACACACTGCTGTGGAGGCTAAGCAGTTGTGTATTTTTATGGTGCAGATTGATAGATTCTTGATTAGTATAAATGTCAGCGATTATGGGGAGAAGGCAGGAGAATGGGGTTGAGAGTGAAAGATAGATCAGCCATGATTGAATGGCGGAGTAGACTTGATGGGCCAAATGGCCTAATTCTGCACCTATAACCTATGGATGTTGGGCCAAAGTACCTGTTTCTGTGCTAAGTTTATGACTCTGTGACCATGGCCCTATGACAAAAATGAACCATTGAAGTGTTGAACCATTGTGCATCATTGGACAAAGTCAGCATGGATTTACCATTGGACAAAGTCAGCATGGATTTACGAAAGGTAAATCGTGTCTGACGAATCTTATAGAATTTTTCGAGGATGTAACTAGTAGAGTGGATAGGGGAGAACCAGTGGATGTGTTGTATCTGGACTTTCAGAAGGCTTTCGACAAGGTACCACATAAGAGATTAGGATACAAACTTAAATCACACGGTATTGGGGGTTCAGTATTGATGTGGATAGAGAACTGGCTGGCAAACAGGAAGCAAAGAGTAGGAGTAAACGGGTCCTTTTCACAATGGCAGGCAGTGACTAGTGGGGTACCGCAAGGCTCAGTGCTGGGACCCCAGCTATTTACAATTTATATTAATGATCTGGACGAGGGAATTGAAAGCAACATCTCCAAGTTTGCGGATGACACTAAGCTGGGGGGCAGTGTTAGCTGTGAGGAGGATGCTAGGAGACTGCAAGGTGACTTGGATAGGCTGGGTGAGTGGGCAAATGTTTGGCAGATGCAGTATAATGTGGATAAATGTGAGGTTATCCACTTTGGTAGCAAAAACGGGAAGGCAGACTATTATCTAAATGGTGGCCGATTAGGAAATGGGGAGATGCAGCGAGACCTGGGTGTCATGGTACACCAGTCATTGAAAGTAGGCATGCAGGTGCAGCAGGCAGTGAAGAAAGCGAATGGTATGTTGGCCTTCATAGCAAGAGGATTTGAGTATAGGAGCAGCGAGGTTCTACTGCAGTTGTACAGGGTCTTGGTGAGACCACACCTGGAGTATTGCGTACAGTTTTGGTCTCCAAATCTGAGGAAGGACATTATAGCCATAGAGGGAGTGCAGAGAAGGTTCACCAGACTGATTCCTGGGATGTCAGGACTTTCATATGAAGAAAGACTGGATAGACTTGGCTTATACTCGCTAGAATTTAGGAGATTGAGAGGGGATCTTATAGAAACGTACAAGATTCTTATGGGGTTGGACAGGCTAGATGCAGGAAGATTGTTCCCGATGTTGGGGAAGTCCAGGACAAGGGGTCACAGCTTAAGGATAAGGGGGAAATCCTTTAGGACCGAGATGAGGAAAAACTTTTTCACACAGAGAGTGGTGAATCTCTGGAACTCTCTGCCACAGAGGGTAGTTGAGGCCAGTTCATTGGCTATATTTAAGAAGGAATTAGATGTGGCCCTTGTGGCTAAAGGGATCAGGGGGTATGGAGAGAAGGCAGGTACGGGATACTGAGTTGGATGATCAGCCATGATCGTATTGAATGGCGGTGCAGGCTCGAAGGGCCGAATGGCCTACTCCTGCACCTATTTTCTATGTATCTATGTATCTATGTATGATCGAGGCATTACAATCGTATATTCCTTGTGCTTTAAGATGTTTTCTATTGCCATACAGTCATAGAGTCTTAGAGTTATACAGCGTGGAAACAGTCCCTTCGGCCGAACTTCCCCACACAGGCCAACTTGCCCATCTACACTAGTCCCACTTGCCTGCGTTTGGCCCAAATCCCTCTAAACCTATCCTATCCATGTGCCTGTCCGAATGTTTATTAAGCATTGCGATAGTACCTGCCTCAACTTCCTCCTCCGGCAGCTCGTTCTATACATCCACCACCCTTGGTGTGAAAAAGTTATCCCTCAGGTTCCAATTCAATATTTCCCCCTTCACCTTAAACCTACAGTATGTCTTTTAGTTCTCAAATCCCCTACTCTGGGCAAGAGACTCTGTGCGCCTACCCGATCTATGCCGCTCACGATTTTGTACATCTCTGTAAGAACAATGCCATTTCAGATGACAGAGCAAGCTGTGAATTCCTCTGGAGAAACCCCCATGAATGAGTTTGTCCGAAGGGCCTGTCTTCTTCTTCTTGCGTATGGCGTGCACAGCCTAAAGTTGTAGGTCAACTTGTTCTATTTGGTCTATTTGTTTGTGCACGTCGGGTTGATTGCATTAGTCAAAACAGGGCGGACCACGCGAAGGTTGTAATCTCCCACCCCGACATGCCTGTTTCCGTGCTGTATGACTCGATGACTTTGTGACGCTAACTAAACTTAAAAAGACAAAAACTAAAGTCAGAAAGGGAGAGATAATGAGTCATGGAGTCTTAGATAACAGTCGTAATCGCTGAGGTTGACACATTTTAGGGAGGGTTACTGTCCCGCCGCTGCACCTGGATAGAAAACGGGTCAAGCATTCAAACCCAGAGAATACACGCGTCGGAGTGAAGGCTGAGCCAACTTTTTCCTTGCATTTTGTGGATGAATTGACCTGAAAAGTCAAACTTGTGTACAATAGGTAGTGAAAAGGAGAAGATACAGAGTGCAGAATATAGTTCTCAGCATTGTAGCGCATCAGTTCCAGAGACAAAGTTCAATGTCCGCAATGGGATAGAGGTGAATCGGACAGTACCCAAGCTTATTGTTTAGTTAGTTCAGATTAGTTTAGTTTAACATCTCCTGCCTGTCCCGCTGAGTTACTCCAGCATTTTGTGTCCACCTTAAACCTATGTCCTCTGGTCCTCGTTCCGCCTACTCTGGGCAAGAGACTCAGTGCATCTACCCGAACTATTCCTCTCATGATTTTGTACACCTGTATAAGATCACCCCTCATCCTCCTGCTCCCCAACGTAGAGTCTAAGTCTACTCAACCTCTCCCTGTAGATCCCTATAGCCAATAGCTCTCCATATACAGTGAAAAGGTAAAGGGTATGATGTTAAGCACAAGATAAAAGTCGATAAAGTCTGGTTAAAGACAGTTCAAAAGTCTCCAATGAGGTCGATGGGAGGTCAGGACCACTCTCTAATTGGTGATAGGATGGTTCAGTTGCCTGATAACAGCTGGGAAAAAAACTGTCCTTGAATCTGGAGATGTGTGTTTTCACACTTCTGTACCTCTTGCCTGATGGGAGAGGGGAGAAGAGGGAGTGCCCAGGGTGAGACTGGTCCTTGATTATGCTGGTGGTCTTACCGAGGCAGCGTGACCGGGGTGAGAGTAGCTTTTAACAGGTCAGTTGAGACTTTCTGCTAATCTAGCTTAAGTTTGCAATGTCAGAAGTCGGTATTCCAATTACGTCTCATTCATCTCATTACGTGGAATCTGACTTTCAGTTGCTAAAAATATCATGTAAAAACTACACTGAACTATCCAACAGTTTCATCAATCATTTTCTTAAAAGTTCAAATATTTTCAAAATGTGACTTTGAGTCTAAATATTATTCGATTATGAATTTAGGTTGGTGATTAATTTAGGTTCAGGGCAGATAGAGTTTTGTGGGTGGAGATGCCTTTCAAGATTGTCGAAACTGGATTTAGATAATTATACGTGGGTAAACAAAAATGCTGTAGAAACTCAGCGGCTGAGGCAGCATCTATGGAGTGAAGGAAATAGGCAACGTTTTGGGCCGAAACCCTTCTTCAGACTAATGTGAGGGTGGGGGGGGGGGAGCGGGAAGAAGAAAGGAAGAGGAGGAGCCAGTGGGCTGAGGGAGAGCTGAGAAGAGGAGGAGAAAGTAAGGACTACTTGAAATTAGAGAAGTCAATGTTCATACTGCTCAGGTGCAAACTGCCCAAGCGAAATATGAGGTGCTGCTCCTCCAATTTACGGTGGTCCTCACTCTGGCCATGGAGGATGCCGAGGACATAAAGGTCGGATTCGGAATGGGAGAGGGAGTTGAAGTGCTGAGCCACCGGCAGATCAGGTTGGTTATTGCGAACCAAGCGGAGGTGTTTGGCGAACCGATCGCCAAGCCTACGCTTGGTCTCACCGATGTAGAGCAGCTGACATCTAGAGCAGCAGATGCAATAGATGAGGTTGGAGGAGGTGATGATGAATTATACTTAAGTTTCTACCACCCTGTGCCTTGGCCAAGCTCTCTGAACTCAATGTAAATGTTCAGAGATTCAGATTTATGTTCATAAGTTCATAATAAGTTCTAGGAGCAGAATTAGGTCATTTGGCCCATCAATTCATTCATGGCTGATCTATCCTTCCCTCTCAGTCCCAACCCCAGACACCCGTACTAATCAATAATCTGTCAATCTCTGTCTTAAAAATGCCTATTGACGACTTCCACAGCCGTCTGTGGCAATGAATTCAACAGATTCACCACCCTTTGTCTAAAGAAATTCCTCCTTCTTTTTAAAGGTACATCCTTTTATTCTGAGGCTATGGCCGCTGGTCCTAGACTCTCCCACTGGTGGAAACATCCTCTCCGCATCCATTCTATCTAGGCTTTATACCATATGCATACAATCCCTATGCCAACCAAGACGCCTAGGTACACCAATCCCATTTGCCTTTATTTGGCTCATATCCCTCTGTATCTCTGTATACTTGACTATATTAAACCAATACCAACACCAGAACAAGGGGCGACAAGGTAACGTAGTGGTAGAATTGCTGCCGTATATTGCTGCCTTACAGAGTCAGACATCCAGGTTCGATCCTGACTACGGGCACTATTTGTACGGAATTTGTTCATTCTCTCCATGGCCTGCGTGGGTTTTCTCCGGGTGTTCTGGGGACAATTTACAATTTTACCAAGCCTACAAAACTGTACGTCTTGGTAAAATTGTACATTGTCCCTAGTGTGTGCAAGAGAGTGTTAGTGTGCGGGGATCGCCAGTCGGCACGGGTCCAAAGGCCTGTTTCCCTGCTGTATCTCTAAACTAAAACTAAACAAGATATAGGCACATGGATCTGAAGATGCTGGGACCTGGAGCAAAACACAAAGTGCTGGAGGAACTCAGCGAGTCAGGCAGCGTCTGTAGAGGGAATGGGCAGGCAACATTTCAGGTTGAGATAGACACAAAATGCTGAAGTAACTCAGCGGGTCAAGCAGCATCTCTAAAAGAGGTGATGAGAAGACATCTGGTTGGGACCCTTCTTTAATCTAACCCAAAATGTCACCATGTCTTCCAGAGATGTTGCATATACACAATCTGATGTATTTCTTATTTGTAAAGGTGTCAAAGGTCATGGGGAGAAGGCAGGAGAACGGGTTTGAGATGAAAAAACCCACGCTGTATCTCTAAACTAAAAATAAACTAAAAACAGGTAAATCATTTACATGAACTTAAGGTTAATAGATTTAATGCAAAAACCTGCCCTGAAACGATTTAAGTAAGTTTTGTGCAGAAATTAGTTAGATAGAGGGTGTGTCCAGTTTCAAACTGAAATGATGACATAAGCATATTGTAATTACCGCCGCACCCTGGCACTCAATTATTGCTGAATCCCCCCAAAATATCTTCCCATTTCAACATAGCATAGATCATAGAACAGTACAGCACATGAACAGGCACTATGGCCCACAATGTCTGTGCCGAAAAGGACACAAAGTGCTGGAGTAACTCAGCATGTCAGGCAGCTTCTAAGGAGAACATGGATAGGTGACGTTTTGGGTCAGGACCCTTCTTGACACTGCTAATCAACCCCCCTCATCTGTATCCACCTATCCCCCAGTCTGATGAATGGTCGACTCGAAACGTCACCTATTCCTTTTCCCCAGAGATGCTGCCTGACCAACTGAGTTACTCCAGCATTTGTGTTCATCTCCACCCATCACTTGCCAGGCTTTGTCCCGCCCCCACCTCTCTTCCAGCTTTCTCCCCCCTAGTCAGTCTGATGAAGGGTCCTGACCTGAAACATCATCTATCCAAGTACTCCAGAGATGCTGCCTGGCCCGCTGAGTTACTCCAGCACTTTGTGTCCTTTTGAGTAGTAACCAGCATCTGCAGTTCCTTGTCTCTACATAATGTTTGTATGAAACACCCCCCTTTACATATTGGTGTTATTAGAGTCATAGAGTCATGCACTGTGGAAACAAGCCCTTTGGCCCAACCTGCCCACACCGATCAACATGTCCGATCTACACTAGTCCCACCTGCCTACGTTTGGCCCATATACCTCCAAACCTGACCTATCCATGTACATGTCTAATAGTTTCTGAAACGTTGCGATAGTCCCTGCCTCAACTACCTCCTCCGGCAGTTCATTCCATACACCCATCACCTTTTGGGTGGAAAAAGTTACCCCTCAGATTCCTATTAAATCTTTTCCCCTTCACCTTAAACCTATGCTCCCTGGTTCTTTATTTCCCTACTCTGGGCAAGAGACTGTGCATCTACCCAATCTATTCTGAAATAACAATGTTATTTCAGTTATTTATGAACGACTAATGATGAACAGGCATACCAGAACCACACACAGTCAGTCAATGAGAAAAAATATGTACAAATCCAGAATCAACAAATTTACCCCCTAGGTAGGCAAAATTTACCCCTTGCCTTAAACCTATGTCCTCTGGTTCTTGATTCCCCTACTCTGGGTAAGATTGCGTCTACCCAATCTATTCCTCTCATGATTTTATACACCTCTATACGATCACCCCTCATTCTCCTCTGCTCCAAGGAATAGAGTCCCAACCTACTCAACCCCTACCTATAGCCCAGACCCTCGAGTCCCTGCAACATCCTCGTAAATCTCTCTGCACCCTTTACAACTTCACAACATCTTTCCTGTAACATAGTGCTCAGATCTGAAAAAATACTCTAAATGTGGCCTCACCAATGTCTTATATAACTGCAACATGCCCTCCCAACTTCTATACTCAATACTCTGACAGATGGCCAATGTGCGAAATGCCTTTTCAAGCACACTATCTACCTGCGATGCCACCTTCAAGGAATTATACATCTGCACTCCTAGATCCCTCTGTTCTACAACACTCCCCAGAGCCCTACCATTCACTGTGTAGATCCTGCCCATGTTAGACTTTCCAAAATGCAACACCTCACATTTTTTTGTATTAAATTCTATCAACCATTCCTCAGCCCACCTGGCCAAGCGAACAAGATCCTGCTGCAATCAATGACCTCCTCCAACAGATGGTTCCATACACCCACCACCCTTTGTGTAAAAAAGTTGCTCTTCAGCTCCCTATTAAATCTTTCCCCCCTCACCTTAAACAGCATGGAGCATAGTCATACAGCATGGAGACAGACCATTTGGCCCACCGCATCCATATTAACCAGTGGCACAAGCCTTTATTAATCCGATCTGCCAGTTCTATTACTGCAGCCTTCAATGCCTGAACAATTCAGTTTAGTTTAATTCAGTTTAGTTTACTTTAGTTTAGTTTAGTTTATTGTCACGTGTACCAAGGTACAGTGAAAAGCTTTTGTTGCATGCTAACCAGTCAGCGGAAAGACAATACATGAATACAATCGAGCCATCCACAGTGTACAGATACATGATAAAGGGAATAACGTGATCAATGTTTAGTGCAAGATACAGCCAGTAAAGTCTGATCAAAGATAGTTGGAGGGTCTCCAATGAAGTGTGAAACAGAGCTGCCAACTCTTACGCATTGAGCGTGAGACTCACGCATTTGACGAAATTCTCACGCTCTCACGCTGATGACAGAAGTTCTCACGCTCAAAAAAATAATTTAAATATATATAAATAAATAAATAACGTCACACTCCTCCACACTCACCAATGAGAATAGTTTTCTGTTGGCGGGTTTCCCGTAAAGAACGAGCAATTAAGCCCATCGCACACTATTTAAAATGGCAATGTTGACAAAACTGCTGGAGAAACAGCATCTATGTCTGAGTTTGACCCTTCTTCAGACTCAAGGATTTCTCCAGCATTTTTGTCTACCGCTCTATAGATGCTGCCTCACCCGCATTCACATTCCCGTGCAGATGGTGTGACAGGTGAGACACGTCGGTGGTCCCGGCACCGTTCACACCTCCCACCCTCACCTCTGTGTCCGGCGGCCGCTCTGTCCACACCGCATGGAGTTTTAACCCCGGCCCGGAGCCAGGAGCGGACCGGGTGAGTGGGGGCGTCGGTGCCGCCTCCGGAGCCGCGGGGTTGAATCTCGGGCTATAGCTCCACTCCGATGCCCGACCCCCGGGTCACTGACCCTCACCCCCCCCCCGGACCCCTGGGTCACTGTCCCTCACCTCCCCCAGACCCCAGAGCACCTGGGCCGGCCCGTATTCCCGGGGAGGGGGGGAGAGAGGGAAATGCTCCGCGGGCATCGCCAAGTCTCCGCTCACTCCGGGTGTTGTCACTGCTTCACTGACACACCCTTACACTAGCAATGTTACAAAATTTTGAGATTTTAAAAATAAAGTCTGTAATTTATCCCATCAGATAAAGCATAAAAAGAAGTTTAATTTGACACCTAATTCACTTCCATATCTTCAGTATTAAAAAGGTTATGGCCATTTTCATACTCGGAAATTAGCATCTTGTTCCCTATTGCTTTTCCATTGACTTAACACAAAAGCTGTGATCGAGGACAGTCAAAAGCCCATAACTTTCTTAAAAATTAAGAGAACTGTACAGAAAACAAAGGAGTGCGCTATAGTAGCTTCTTGAGATTGACATTTATCACAAATTGATGATACATTTGGGAAAATTTTATTGATTTTAGTTTTAGAATAATATAATCTATGTAAAATTTTAAATTGTATTGAAGTGTGTCTTACATTAATCGAACATTTATGCACGTTTAATAAATGTTCATTCCACCTTTCCTTTGAGATTTTAATAGCTAATTCTTGTTCCCAGTCTCTTCTAATACCTTCCGTAGATGGTATTTCTACATTTAAGATAATATTATACAAATATGATATTAAGTTTGCTGATTCAGCTTTTATCTGCATTGCTTCATCCAATACATCTGCTGGACTATTATAATGATCTTTTGTATATTTTTTCAAATAGTCACATATTTCAAAATATTTAAAATATTGATTATTTCCGAGTTTATATTTTATTTGTAATTGTTGGAATGATAGTAATTTTCCAGTTTCATACGTCACCGAACGTTTTAATTCCTAGTCTATCCCATTGTATGAAAGATTTGTCTGTAATAGAGGGATTAAATGAAGGGTTATTAATTATGAGAGATAAAAGTGATAAATTTCTTAATTTTAAATTTTGTTTTATTTGTTTCCAAGTTCTGATTGTACTATGTATAATTGGGTTTTTGTTATAATTTATGTTATTCAGTTTCATTGGTGAGAGAAGGATCGCTCCAATGTTTCCAGAGGAGCAGTCCTCTCTCTCCATTACAATCCAGTCCACTTGCTGGGCAGAGTTGTCCATCAGTTGAATCATATTTTTAATATTTACTGACCAATAGTAATACATGAAGTTAGGGAGTGCTAAGCCCCCTAATACTTTAGCTTTGTTCAAGTGTGTTCTTTGTATTCTATGTGATTTATAGTCCCATATAAACTTAGTAATGTCTGAATCCAGTTTTTTTTTAAACTTCTTTGGTAGGTATATAGGAATTGATTGAAATAGGTATAAAATTTGTGGTAAGAAGGTCATTTTTATTGCATTTATTCGGCCTATTAAAGACATCGGGAGCGTTTTCCAAAATTTCATTAGTGTATTTAATTTATTAAGTAAAGGATCAAAATTTGCTTTAAACATGCCTTGATATGTTCTAGTGATTTCGATTCCCAATTATTTAAATTTTTCTGTAGCTATTTTAAAAGGGAATTTTAAAAGATGTGTTGAGTCTTTCGGTTTTATTGACATAATTTCACTTTTATTCCAATTTATTCTGTATCCAGAAAAAGATCCAAACTCCTCAATTAAATTTAATATATTTGGTATAGTAATTTGAGGTTTTGTAATGTACAATAATGTAATGTAAAATTTTAAATTGTATTAAAGTGTGTCTTACATTAATCGAACATTTATGCACGTTTAATAAATGTTAATTCCACCTTTCCTTTGAGATTTTAATAGCTAATTCTTGTTCCCAGTCTCTTCTAATACCTTCCGTAGATGGTATTTCTACATTTAAGATAATATTATACAAATATGATATTAAGTTTGCTGATTCAGCTTTTATCTGTAATATATTTGTAATTGTTGGAATGATAGTAATTTTCCAGTTTCATACAAGTCACCGAACGTTTTAATTCCTAGTCTATCCCATTGTATGAAAGATTTGTCTGTAATAGAGGGATTAAATGAAGGGTTATTAATTATGAGAGATAAAAGTGATAAATTTCTTAATTTTAAATTTTGTTTTATTTGTTTCCAAGTTCTGATTGTACTATGTATAATTGGGTTTTTGTTATAATTTATGTTATTCAGTTTCATTGGTGAGAGAAGGATCGCTCCAATGTTTCCAGAGGAGCAGTCCTCTCTCTCCATTACAATCCAGTCCACTTGCTGGGCAGAGTTGTCCATCAGTTGAATCATATTTTTAATATTTACTGACCAATAGTAATACATGAAGTTAGGGAGTGCTAAGCCCCCTAATACTTTAGCTTTGTTCAAGTGTGTTCTTTGTATTCTATGTGATTTATAGTCCCATATAAACTTAGTAATGTCTGAATCCAGTTTTTTTTTAAACTTCTTTGGTAGGTATATAGGAATTGATTGAAATAGGTATAAAATTTGTGGTAAGAAGGTCATTTTTATTGCATTTATTCGGCCTATTAAAGACATCGGGAGCGTTTTCCAAAATTTCATTAGTGTATTTAATTTATTAAGTAAAGGATCAAAATTTGCTTTAAACATGCCTTGATATGTTCTAGTGATTTCGATTCCCAATTATTTAAATTTTTCTGTAGCTATTTTAAAAGGGAATTTTAAAAGATGTGTTGAGTCTTTCGGTTTTATTGACATAATTTCACTTTTATTCCAATTTATTCTGTATCCAGAAAAAGATCCAAACTCCTCAATTAAATTTAATATATTTGGTATAGTAATTTGAGGTTTTGTAATGTACAATAATGTAATGTAAAATTTTAAATTGTATTAAAGTGTGTCTTACATTAATCGAACATTTATGCACGTTTAATAAATGTTAATTCCACCTTTCCTTTGAGATTTTAATAGCTAATTCTTGTTCCCAGTCTCTTCTAATACCTTCCGTAGATGGTATTTCTACATTTAAGATAATATTATACAAATATGATATTAAGTTTGCTGATTCAGCTTTTATCTGTAATATATTTGTAATTGTTGGAATGATAGTAATTTTCCAGTTTCATACAAGTCACCGAACGTTTTAATTCCTAGTCTATCCCATTGTATGAAAGATTTGTCTGTAATAGAGGGATTAAATGAAGGGTTATTAATTATGGGAGATAAAAGTGATAAATTTCTTAATTTTAAATTTTGTTTTATTTGTTTCCAAGTTCTGATTGTACTATGTATAATTGGGTTTTTGTTATAATTTATGTTATTCAGTTTCATTGGTGAGAGAAGGATCACTCCAATGTTTCCAGAGGAGCAGTCCTCTCTCTCCATTACAATCCAGTCCACTTGCTGGGCAGAGTTGTCCATCAGTTGAATCATATTTTTAATATTTACTGACCAATAGTAATACATGAAGTTAGGGAGTGCTAAGCCCCCTAATACTTTAACTTTGTTCAAGTGTGTTCTTTGTATTCTATGTGATTTATAGTCCCATATAAACTTAGTAATGTCTGAATCCAGTTTTTTTTTAAACTTCTTTGGTAGGTATATAGGAATTGATTGAAATAGGTATAAAATTTGTGGTAAGAAGGTCATTTTTATTGCATTTATTCGGCCTATTAAAGACATCGGGAGCGTTTTCCAAAATTTAATTAGTGTATTTAATTTATTAAGTAAAGGATCAAAATTTGCTTTAAACATGCCTTGATATGTTCTAGTGATTTCGATTCCCAATTATTTAAATTTTTCTGTAGCTATTTTAAAAGGGAATTTTAAAAGATGTGTTGAGTCTTTCGGTTTTATTGACATAATTTCACTTTTATTCCAATTTATTCTGTATCCAGAAAAAGATCCAAACTCCTCAATTAAATTTAATATATTTGGTATAGTAATTTGAGGTTTTGTAATGTACAATAATGTAATGTAAAATTTTAAATTGTATTAAAGTGTGTCTTACATTAATCGAACATTTATGCACGTTTAATAAATGTTAATTCCACCTTTCCTTTGAGATTTTAATAGCTAATTCTTGTTCCCAGTCTCTTCTAATACCTTCCGTAGATGGTATTTCTACATTTAAGATAATATTATACAAATATGATATTAAGTTTGCTGATTCAGCTTTTATCTGTAATATATTTGTAATTGTTGGAATGATAGTAATTTTCCAGTTTCATACAAGTCACCGAACGTTTTAATTCCTAGTCTATCCCATTGTATGAAAGATTTGTCTGTAATAGAGGGATTAAATGAAGGGTTATTAATTATGGGAGATAAAAGTGATAAATTTCTTAATTTTAAATTTTGTTTTATTTGTTTCCAAGTTCTGATTGTACTATGTATAATTGGGTTTTTGTTATAATTTATGTTATTCAGTTTCATTGGTGAGAGAAGGATCACTCCAATGTTTCCAGAGGAGCAGTCCTCTCTCTCCATTACAATCCAGTCCACTTGCTGGGCAGAGTTGTCCATCAGTTGAATCATATTTTTAATATTTACTGACCAATAGTAATACATGAAGTTAGGGAGTGCTAAGCCCCCTAATACTTTAGCTTTGTTCAAGTGTGTTCTTTGTATTCTATGTGATTTATAGTCCCATATAAACTTAGTAATGTCTGATTCCAGTTTTTTTTTTAAACTTCTTTGGTAGGTATATAGGAATTGATTGAAATAGGTATAAAAGTTGTGGTAAGAAGGTCATTTTTATTGCATTTATTCGGCCTATTAAAGACATCGGGAGCGTTTTCCAAAATTTCATTAGTGTATTTATTAAGTAAAGGATCAAAATTTGCTTTAAACATGCCTTGATATGTTCTAGTGATTTCGATTCCCAATTATTTAAATTTTTCTGTAGCTATTTTAAAAGGGAATTTTAAAAGATGTGTTGAGTCTTTCGGTTTTATTGACATAATTTCACTTTTATTCCAATTTATTCTGTATCCAGAAAAAGATCCAAAATCCTCAATTAAATTTAATATATTTGGTATAGTAATTTGAGGTTTTGTAATGTACAATAATATATCATCCGCGTATAAAGATATTTTATTATTTGAATATTTAGCATTATACCCATGGATATCTGGATGTGTTCTAATTTTTTCTGCTAACGGTTCAATTATGAGAGCAAACAACTGTGGTGATAATGAGCATCCTTGTCTATTTCCCCTTGATAGTTGAAATTTCAAGGATAATATGTTATTAGTTAATATTCTAGCTGTAGGTTTATTATATAATAGTTTAATCCATAAAATAAAATTCACTCCCAGTTGGAATTTTTGTAATACTTTATCCATATAATTCCATTCTACTTGGTCAAATGCTTTTTCAGCGTCCAACGAAATGATTGATAATTCTTGTTCTTCAGATTTATGTGAGTGCATTATATTGAGTAGACGTCTCATATTATTAGATGAACATCTTTTAGGGATAAACCCCGTCTGATCTGGGTTTATTAGTTTACTAATATATTTACTTAATCTTCTAGCTAATGTTTTCGCTAGTATTTTTTGATCTGTGTTTAACAATGCTATAGCTCTATATGAACCCGGTTCTTCTATAACTTTGTCTTTTTTAAGTATTAGTGTGATCGTTGATTCAGCTAGTGTATCAGGTAATATTTGTTTTTTAAAAGCGTATTGGTACATTTTTTGTAATCGTGGTATAATTTTGTCATAGAAGCTTTTATAAAATTCATTAGTAAATCCATCAGGACCTGGTGTTTTTCCATTCTTTAATGAGTTTATTGTATCTTCTAATTCCTTAATTGAGATTTGTGCTCCCAATTCCTCTTGTTCCTTCAACTCTAACTTTGGAAGATTACAATTATCCAAAAACTCTGTAATTTTATTGGAGTCAGTTGTCGTTTTAGATGTATACAAATTCTCATAAAATTGCGCAAATCTTTTATTAATATCCTTCGGTATGGTTAATAATTCCCCTCTATCTGATTTAATCTTTGGGATCGTATGTTCTTTTTCTCGTTTTTTTAGCTGGCGAGCCAAAAGTTTATGCGGTTTATCCCCAAATTCAAAGTGCTCTTGTTTTGTAATTTGAAAAAGTCTTATAAGTTTGGCTGATAATAGTTTATTTAATTTAAATTTCAAAATTATTATTTTATTATGTTTATCTATTGATGGATCTTTAGCATTATCTATATCCATTTGTCTAATAAGTTCCTCTAACTGTCTTTGTTCATTCTTATTCTTTTTATTTTGAAAAGCTTGATATGAAATTATAATACCTCTAATGTATGCTTTAAAAGATTCCCATAATACAGTAGGCGATATATCTGGAGTGTCATTTATTTCAAAAAAGGCGTCCATTTATTCTTTTAAATATATAATACCAACTATAAACATGTGGATTTCAAATATGTTCGAAACATTACACCTAGAAGAAATAAGACTCCTCCTGGCAGGTAAACCAGATCACTTCCACCTGACGTGGTCTGCATTTATAGAATTATTACAAGTATAGGGTGCAAAAGTACTAAAAAAAACTGAGGTCAGGTAAGGGGGGATGAAAGCTGGAGAGTTGGTATGTCCCATTTGCGTGATGCTTACAAAAAAGTATTTGTTTTTCTCTTTTCCCTCTTTCTCTTTTTTCTTCTTTTTTAGGGTCTATTTCTTAACTCTTTCTTTTTGTTTTTAATTTCTTTCTTATAGGGTCTTTGTTTTTTGTTTTTTTTGTTGTCACGTTTTTTACACTTTCACTTTTTTCCTTCACTTTCTTCTTTCTCTCAATCTCATCCTTTCCCTTTATTAGTGTAAAAAATAAACGGAGTACATTAATTGTAATAAGATATATGTGACGAGTACTAATGTAATTGGTTGTAATGTAATGTACTTCTAATAAATATATATATATATTTTTTTAAATAAAAAATAAAAAAAATTAAGAGAACTGAATGACATTTTCAGTTATTATAGATTGAAGCATTCTGAAACAAATATGAAAATCTTACTTAGATGACATGAAATTAAAGCATATAATTAGTTAGTTACCTAATTGTAGCTAATTACAAAATTCAATTACTAAATCTAAACATCTATCAATTTCTTAAGAATAGATTAACATTTTTAAATAGCCTAAAGGCTCTGTCTCACGGTGTTGCGGTCATTGGCGGTGAAGCGCGGCGTCGCCGGAAGAGGGGACCGCACGGCAACCACGAGAGCGCCGCACGGATGCTGCGCGGGGGCCGAGTGATCTCCATACGGCCGGTTCCATGAGCTTGCGGCGTCGGGTGATGACGTCATCGCGCAACGCGACTCGCTACGCGATGACGTCTTTCGGATCGCTGGGCTGTGGCAGCGGCCGTGCCGCACACGTGCCTCACTGGCGGCGGCTGTGGCGGCAGCCGTGCCGCACACGTGCCTCACTGGCGGCGGCTGTGGCAGTGAAAGTTTGACTCACGGCGCTCGTGCCGCACTGGCGGCGGCTGTGGCGGTGACCGTGCCGCACTCGTGCCTCACTGGCGGCGGCTGTGCGGTAAGAAATTATTTTTAGACATTGTTGACTTTTTGTGAGCACCGTGCGGTGTTGGGACCAACGCCGCACGGCCTCGGCAGTGTGCGTTTGACCGAACCCGCGGTCTCTGGCGGTCCACGAGCGGTAGATACTTCCTGTATCACCGCCAATGACCGCAGACTCGTGAGACAGGCCTTTAAGTGTCCAAATAACATTCACACAAGAATTCACAATATAACATAGTTTTTAAATCTCATTGTCATGGATTTACAGGCCAAATGGAAGGAATTTAATGTTTAATACCTGTAAATTAATGGCCATTTAAATCATCTTGCGAGTTGGGTTTTTCTGGAACACGATCATTTGGAACGTTAATTTGCGGTGAATTTAACCCCGTATCGGCATGAAAAATTCTGCCGTTAACTCGGGGAAAAGAATCACCGTTTCGCATTAAAAAATATGAATTAAAGGCCTCTTAAGAAGCACTTTTATACAAAAAAATAAACTGCTTTCGTTTACCTGTCCCGTGCGTGAAATCCGTCCCCGTTATCGGCGTTGACGGCTTTCGAAGCTGATTTTTAAATAACTCCAGCGCTGACATTGTCGATCGAATAAAAATAAGAAATACACAAAACGCCCGTCGGAACGTTTTTTCAGCAAACGCTGGCACTCCAACGAAATATAATACAGGACAAGGTAGGAGAAATCTGCGTTTTAACCCCGCCCCCCCCCCCCCTCAAAGGCGCCAAAATCGCGCACACGGCCAGTGGCAGAATTGCAGCGCCGCTGAAGGTAAGTATTGTAATATACCTACTTACACACACACTGGCACACACAATGTTTAAAGGGATATGGGCCACATGCGGATAAATGGGACTAGTTTAGATGGGGCATCTTGATCTAGAATGCTATTTATTGTCATTCAAACCTAGGCTTGAACGAAATATCATTACTACAGTTTTTTACATTACAAAAAAACCCAAGACCCACACTTAACACAATTTACATAAACATCCATCACAGTGAGTCTCCAACACCTCCTCACTGTGATGGAAGGCAAAGTCTTATCTCTTCCCTTTATTCTTCACCCGCGGTCCAGCAGTCCAACTGCAGCGTCTAGGCGAACTGGGGCTCCGGTGTTAAAGCCCCCGGCGGATGATGGTAAGTCCTGTGGCCATTTAGCCACGCCAGGCGATGCCAGGCCCCGGCTCCGTGTCCTTCAAACCCCGCAGTTCAAGCAGTCCAACCCGCAGTCCAACTGCAGCGTCTAGGCGAACTGGGGCTCCGATGTTAGAGCCCCCGGCAGACGATGGTAAGTCCCATGGCTGCCAACCCGCGCCGGGCGATGTTAGGCCTCGCTCCGTGTCCTCCAAACCTCGCGATTCCAGCGGGAGAAGTTGCCGTTGCGGGAGCTCCGAAAAGCCATCTCCCACCAGGGACCTGGAGCTCCCGATGTTCTTGTCCACCGGGCCCGCAGCCGGAGCTTCCGAAACTCCAAAGTCGGGTCGCAGCCGAGCGCCACCACAGCTCTCCCCGCTCCAAAGCCGGCCAGCTCCGTGATGTCAGGTCCCAGGCTCCGTGACTGGAGCCCTCAGGCTGGTCCCGGCCGGAGGCCGCCGCCGGCTCCACAATGTTAGGCCCAACGACATCGGAGATCCGACAGGGAAAAAGTCGGGTCCCCGTACAGGGAAGAGATTAACGGTTTCCCCAACATCCCCCCCTCCACCCCCCAAATATACACAGCTAAAAAATAATAAAAACTAAGCTCAAGACATACATCTAACAAGACAAAAATGAAAAAAAGACGGACGACTGTAGTTGAGCCGCTGCCGTTAGGCGCCGCCACTCCCACATATACATGGACATGTTGGGATGAAGGGCCTGTTTCCATGCTGTAAGACTATGACATGTTGTAGAAAGGGTGCAATTGCTCTGGAGACGATCCAGGGACGATTTATGAAGATGTTGGCAGGGCTGGAATTTTTTTTTCACTTTGAGGAAAGATTTGATAACTGGGATGGTATTCTCTGCAGCAACCAAGGTGAGGAAAAAACTTAGTTGAGGTGGATAATATTATGAGAATAGGACCTGTTTCGCTTAACAAAGAGTGTAGAAAGGAACTGCAGATGGTGGTTTAAACTGAAGATAGACACTAAAAGCTGGAATAACTCAGCAGGACAGGCAGCATCTCTGGAGAGACATGCACCATCTCTGGTGATGCTTCGGGTCGAGACCTTCAGACTGAAGAGGTTGAAAACCAGCCATAAACCACAATGACTGGAGATGTGTGTTATCCAACTAAGGGCAGAAATCAGAATCATGTGTTCATCTTTATTGACGTGACACCATAATAAATATATTACAGAAAAAATAATTTAATGGGGTGGCACGGTGGCGCAGTGGTAGAGTTGATGCCTTGCAGCACCACAGACACAGATTGGATCCTGACTACGGGTGCTGTCGGTACGGTATTTGTACATTCTCCTTATGACCACATGGTTTTCTCTGGATATTCCGGTTTCTCCCACATCCAAAAGAAGTGCAGGTTTGTAGGTTAATTGGCTTATGTAAATTGTCCCTGGTGTGTAGGATGGAACTGGTGTATGGTAGATTGCTGGTCGGTATGGACTTGGTGGGCCGAAGGGCCTGTTTCCATATATATAATTTACATATATATCTAAATTTCATTGAACCATATACGGTTGAATATGTGGCATTATTTTCATCTTGTTTCTATAGTCAAAGGGTAAGGTTGATTGATTTATTTGTGCAGAACAGTGATGGAAGTCTGACTCCTCTTGCCTTGTTTCTATGTTTTTGTTTCTCTATTTGAATGCATAACAGTATGAATTATAATCTGATTTCCATACATGAATATACTGAGGTCATTCATGTGCTGCACCTGTTGATCAGAGCCTGGCTCTACTGTGGAATGTAATTAGGAATGTAATTTAGCCTAACCTTATTCATACCTAATCCAATTTGAAGCATAAATGTTGCATTCAAGTGTCAGTTAAAAGACTCACTACAGTATGCACCAGATTGCACAATTTCAAGCTGAAAAATGGAAAAGCTCCCTATGTTGGGAGGGGGGTGTTCCACCCTCCCCCCTCCCCCTCTCACTCTCAACTCTCACCCAATGTTGGCAGCCCTGCGTGAAATGTGACGCCAGAGGAAGGAATATAGGTGGAGACACAAACTTCTGCAGATGCTGGTTTATGAAAAAAGACAAAATGCTGGAGTAACTCAGCAAGTCAGGCAGCATCTCTGAAGAACATGGACAGGTGACGTTTTGGGTTATAATAATAATAATAATAATAATAATAAACGTTATTTTGGACTCAAGGTCCAGACAAGGGACAACATTACATAAAAATGCATTGCATATTAAAAAATATCATAAAGTACATATAAAATCTTAGTATATCACATAAAAGCATTATAAATTATATATTTAAAAAAAAACCACAATACATGAATTGAAATCCAGAATAAAAGAATGATCAATGTCCTACAACGAGTCAACGATACCAGCGTCTCCACAACTGGGATTCGTAGCGTGTAGTGCTAAACCTTATGTTTGACAAGGCCACAATAATTACATTTTTAGAGTCATTTATCCTGCAAATGAATTTATACATATGATTTCTTAGGATAGCTTCTAAAGTACTGACTCCTGCCGCCACAAATATGTTACTAAGCACTACACCATCTAGGTTTCCTTAGCAGTGTTCTCATGGCATCATTATAAGACACCTTTAGTCTCTGCAAACTTGTCTTTCCATAGTTCGACCACAGGTGCGCAGTATAGAGTGGTGTGCAATATGCTCTAAATAGGGACATCTTCACCACATCTGCACATGCACCAAACTTACGCAAGAGAATATTCGCCTGTACATACAGCATACATCGTTTCCTATAAATATCCTCATCATCTGTCATTTGTTCTGTAATAAAATGCCGAAGATATTTTACCTTATTACAGACACTAAGATTATTGTCAAACAATTTAAAATCAGGAAATTTTAGACATTTATCCTCTTTGGTTCTACAGATCATAACAGCACTCTTACAAGTATTATATTTAATATCATGTTCCACACCATACACAGAACATATAGTAAGGAGCTGCTGTAGACCAGCGCTAGATAGACTAAAGACCACAAGATCATCTGCATACATAATATGGTTCACTAAAATATTACCCAGTATTACATGCTTTCAATTGTTTGGACAGATCATCAATATAAAGATTAAAAAGGACTGGGGACAAATTCCCGCTTGTCTAACACCATTGCTAACCCCAAATGGGGCTGAGACCCTATTGCCCCATTTTATTTGCATAGTCTGGTGGGCATACCAGTAGGCCAGAATTTTCACAATGTATTTAGGCACCGCTCTTTGACTCATTTTAACAAACAGCTTTCTGTGGTTAACACGATTTGGAAGGCTTTGGAGCATCAATAAACCACATAAGGATTGAAGAGTTTTTACCTCTATATTTGTTTACAATCTCCTTAGGGCATATATGCATAAGTCAGTGCCATGTTTAGTTTTAAAACCAAACTGGTTATCTGTGGAGTTCACAAACTCATTTATTCTATCCAGCAGAACTCTTTCTAAAACTTTTGACAATATGCTGGCTAAAGCTATGGGCCTGTAATTATTTAGGCTGCCTACTTTACCAGCTTTGTCCTTAATGACCGGCACTAACAGAACAGACAACATTGAGCCTGGTAACAAGCCATGAATCATAAAGCCAGTAAAACAAATAGCAAGGAGAGGAGCTATCCTCATATTCGCATACTTAAGATGTTCAGCAGAAATATGATCCAAGCCACTTGCTTTGTTGTTGGATAGCTTGTTCATGGCATGATACACCTCATGTGACATAATCACCATTGAGTCGTTACCCTCAATATTGTCCACCCTATACAAGTCACCTTGGACACAGTTGAATAAAGTACTATAATGTTGTCGCCATAACTCCGCGATATTAGCTGTTCCGGAGATTCCATCTACAGTGCATGGTAGAGATGTTTTGCAACTGTTAAGAGCTCTCACTTCTTTCCAAAAATCAGTAGCATTGTTACTCAACATCTTCTTAGCCATGGAATCAGCCCTCATAGCTTGCTCATTTTTACAGATGAAGCGAATAGCATACTTATACCTTGCATTAGTGAGCTTCTTGTACTCAAACAAGGCCCCTGTCTGGGTCTACCTACCATAGCCCATGATTTAGTGGCTTCACGGGCTTCAGTATGATACTCAGCTACATACTGATTCCAGCCAGGCCTGATGTTATGTGTCTTATTTTTATGCTTGTAGTAGGGCTTACTGCCTACAAATAGAGCGCTTACTATATCATTATACATGGAGCAGATATCTCTCCTATGCTTCATATCCTTACAATTAACATTACTACACATTGCTGCATCTTTAGGTAGATGAATATTGCTTAAGGATTTATCTGTATGGGCATAATAGGCTAGGATGTCTTTCTTTGTGAGCGTTGACCAGTCCAGTTTTTCTGTATTAAAGCTATTTCTATCTCTGGATACCACAGGTATGTGTTCAACATTTATTGTCATAGCAACAGGTATATGATCAGTCATTGCTGCCCCGTACAAAATGCTCATACACCCCAAGGAGGCATGTGCATCAGCTGTACTAATACAGTGGTCCAGCCATGACGTAGTGTGCCAGGCCTCACTAATATAAGTATAACTATCTGTAGGTAAAAGCACTTTGCTTGACAATATTAAATTATTATCTTGACAGAACTGAGCCATATGATTGGCAAATAATGAGTTCCTATCTGAGATATCTGCATTCATATCCCCAATGACATATACACTACCATAATTATTGTTTTGAATGAAAGAATAGATGAAAGCAAGCCTATTTAAATATTCATCCTCATTCTGATGGCATTCATAGGGTGTATATACATTCAGGATAACAAATTCCTTGTCGTTGTGAGCAAAGTGTATGGCAATGCACCAGTCAGCATCAAGCCGAACCACATTTATTGATGAGTCAAGCTTCTTGTTCCATAGAATAGCCACACCCCCTGGTATCCTACCTCTGACTATTCCCATGCCAAGGTCAGTTGTAGACTCCTCAGCCCCATGAAAGTTGTCATTGAGAGAATGCTTTGCTAAGAATGTCTCTTGCATACAGATTGCAGGGTTAGATTGCAGAAGACAATTTATGTCTTGTTTTAATTGTAATATAAAGCTGACGACTGTGACTTTAAATTATCAGTATGGGTGAGGTCTGTGTACAAGTTTGAGAGTTCTCCTTCCCAGCACTCAGTTAAAATTCCATTATTTGTTTAGTAAATTGCCGTACCTGTCCATGAACATGCCCGCCCTGCCGAGCTTCCTGACTTTGTTGGAGGCATCAATCCATCTGCTTATGTTATTTACAATAAAACGGCCATGTGCCTCGGGGAGAGGCGAGGTTCCTTGTCATAAAGCTGCCTGACCAGTCCATCACCTGCACGTATCACTTTTTTCAAACAACGATCCATTTGCATCAATTACTGACCATAAACGTTTGTTCAAGGTACGTACGATGGAAAGTTTAAACAACATTGGCAACATCTCAGAAGTAATGTGCAGACAATGCCAGCGCTGACAGATAAACAATAAAAGAATTAGCGAGCTACAAGGATCCACTGATGCTGGTTTACAATAAAAGACAATAAGTGCTGATGTAAATCAGTGGGTTAGTCAGCATCTCTGGAAAGCATGGATAGGTGACTTTAGAGATACAGCATGGAAACAGGCCCTTTGGCCCATCGAGTCTGTGACAATGAATGATTACCACGTTCACTAATGTATTCATGTATCTCACTACACTGACAATAATCATTTCTGCTTTAATTTTTGTCAAGTATTATTTCAGTTGTAATTTAAGCTCAAACATTCACAGGAGTTTAGTGAGTGTTGACAAGTCTTGCCCCACCTCAGACAAGTTCAGATCAATCTCGGAGAGCAGGTGCAAGAGACTACACCCATTGCGACTACAATGGCACATTGTGTCTACTTGTCCCCACACGAGAAGCTGCAAACACAGCAACTTTGATCTCCCACGGAGTGTGTTCTGAACAGGTTAAAAAAAAGCTGCTTCCCAACAACCCACAGGCTCTTGAACGCTACAAACACCAACTAAATTATGAACTATGAACCGTCTTGGTTGCACTAACGACAAAAGAGCTTGTTTCCACGCTGTATGACGCTTTGACTCTGAGCCATGATTCCAGAAGATCTTGTGGAAATATCTGTCATCGCTGATCAACTGGACGCTGACAACTTGCACTCATTTTCCAAACACACTTTATTTACTCGTGCACAGGTAGAGCAGCACAGACCCAGTTACCGCACTGCTCTGAAATTCCACTGGGAACGGTTAATTCTTATACAGATTGTGACCCTTGAAATTGTGCACAATTCTCAAAACACTGATACAAATGCAATGGTAGACAAAAATGCTGGAGAAACTCAGCGGGTGAGGCAGCATCTATGGAGCGAAGAAATAGGTGACATTTCGGGTCTGAAGAAGGGTCTCGACCCAAAACGTCACCTATTCCTTCACTCCATAGATGCTGCCTCACCCGCTGAGTTTCTCCAGCATTTTTGTCTACCTTCGATTTTTCCAGCATCTGCAGTTCTTTCTTAAACAATACAAATGCAATAACACTAATACAAATAAAACTACATGATATTTAATCCTTTATTGAATTTTAGTTAGGATGACTATCAAGAACCTTGTAGTGTGCATCAAGGAATACCTAACATGACATTGATGTGCTTCAAGGAATTCGTAAAGGTCATTGTGCTGTACAACATCCTTAACCTTTGTCGTACTGCAGCTTCCACAAATCCAGATGAAGTGCCAATGATTTGAAACTAAGTGGACATCCATTTAGGACAGAGAAAAAGCAAAATCCTTCCTCTTTGACAAAAATATCCTTGTCAAAGCTTGTGGATGCAGAATCCTTGAATGTTTTTAAGACATTGGTCGATCGATCCTCGACGAGCAAGGTGATGAAAGGTTACCAGGGATAAGGGAGAATGTAGATTTAAGGCTACAATCACATCAGTCACGGTTTGCATTGACGACGCCAAAGTAGAGATGGTTGAAAGTTTCAGATTCCTAGGAGTAAATATTACCAACAACTTCTCCTGGACCACCATATTGAAGCCGTGGCCAAGAAAACACACCAATGCCTCAACTTCCTTCAAAGGTTTATGAGGTTTGGCATGTCCCCAGCAACTCTCACCAACTTCTATAGATGACCCGTACAAAGGCATTTTATCGGGGTGAGTCACAGGTGACAGCTCCAACCAGGACCGCAAGAAATTGCAGAGAATTGTGGACGCAGCCCAGACCATCACACAAAACAACCTCCCTTCCATTGATTCCATTTGTACCTCATGCTGCCTCGACAAGGCCAGCAGCATAAAGGAGCAATCAAGGATAAGTCACACCCTGGCCACTCCCTCTTCTCCCCTCTCCCATCGGGCAAAAGTCAAGTCAAGTCAAGTCACTTTTATTTCTATAGCACATTTAAAAAACAACTCTCGTTGACCAAAGTACATTGGTGCAGGTACAAACGTTATACAAACAGTGGTACATAGATCAACAATACATACATAAATACATACATACAGCCCACCCTCAGAAGGCCTCAAGAAAGGCTTGAGAGTAAAAATAAGTTTTAAGTCTAGACTTAAAAGAGTCGATGGAGGGGGCAGTTCTAATGGGAAGAGGGGTGCTGTTCCATAGTCTAGGAGCTGCAACTGCAAAAGCGCGGTCGCCGCTGAGCTTTTGCCTAGACTGCGGGATGGTCAGTAACCCCAAGTCGGCCGACCTGAGGGTAAGCTGATTTTTGATGTAGGTGGAGGCAACCCGTTAAGAAGGAGCTTGAAATTTATTCGGAACGAGTTGGATGATCAGCCATGATCATATTGAATGGCGGTGCAGGCTCGAAGGGCAGAATGGCCTACTCCTGCATCTATTTTCTATGTTTCTATGTTTCTATGAACCACACAGGGAGCCAGTAGAGAGAGGCCAGGGTCAGGGTGATGTGGTCCCTTTTTCTGGTGCCCGTCAGGAGTCTCGCTGCTGCGTTTTGGACCAGTTGCAGGCGGGACAGGGAAGATTGGCTGATGCCAGTGTAAAAGGAATTGCAGTAATCGAGGCGGCAGGAGATAAATGAGTGGATGATCTTTTCGAGGTCGTCAAATTGGAGGAACTGTTTTATTTTAGCTATCGTCCGAAGCTGGAAGAAGCTAGCTTTTACCACGGCATTGACTTGTTTGTCAAATTTCAACGCTGAGTCAAATATCACACCAAAGTTTTTGACGTGAGGTTTGAGTAGTGGGGTAAGGCTTCCAAGGCTGCCTGCTATCGTTTTGATTGAGTCCGAGGGGCCGAGTAGGATGACCTCAGACTTACTCTCATTTAGTTGGAGGAAGTTCTGGGCCATCCAACACTTTATATCCTCGAGGCAGTGGATAAGGCTGAGTAGATTTGATCGGTTGTTGGGCTTCAGGGGGAGATAGAGTTGTGTATCATCTGCGTAGCAATGGAAGGAAATGCCGTGCCTTTCAATGACTTGGCCTAAGGGGAGCATATACAGGGAGAAGAGACTGAGGCCAAGGATGGAACCTTGTGGAACCCCACAGCAGAGATTAGCTGGGGAGGAGAAAGAGTTGCCTATGTTTGTAGAGAAACTCCTTTCTTTGAGGTAGGAGATGAACCAGCTCAGGGCAGTGCCATCAATACCAACCCCGTACCGGAGACAGTCAATTAGGATGGTGTGGTCGACTGTATCAAATACTGCGCTGTCGAGAAGGAGCAGGATTGCGCAGTCGCCGGAGTCAACGGTGAGCAGTAGGTCATTATGTACCTTCAACAAGGCAGACTCTGTGCTGTGGTGAGCCCTGAAACCTGATTGGAAAGTTTCCAGGATAGTATTTTGGTGAAGGTAAGGCATAAGTTGACTTAAAATTACCTTTGAAGGACTTTTGAAAGGAAAGTTTGGAAATAGGTCTGTAGTTGCTAGGCAAGGTAGGGGTCTAGGTTCGTTTTTTTCAGGAGGGGCTGACCACCGCGTGCTTGAAGCAGGTAGGAACAGTGCTAGCGACCAGAGGACTGTTGATGATGGCGAGGATGCTGGGATGGGCTATTGTAATGACATCCTTCAGAAGGGCAGAGGGGACAACGTCGAGGGGGCAGGTAGTAGGTTTCATGGTGGTGACCAATTTTACAAGGGAGGGTAGAGTAACGGGTTGGAAACAGTCTAATTTTGAAGAACAGACCAATGAGACAGCTAGGTCACGGATGGGAGGGGAAATCTTCGATCTGATGTTCTTAACTTTGCTGGTGAAAAAATGTAGTAAATTCTTCGCACTTAGCAGGGGACCCAGTTAAGCTGGTGCTGGGGGCAGGACATATGATAGAGGTGATGGTACTAAAAAGGACCTTGGAGTTATGGGCATTTTTGGAAATAAGGTCGGAAAAGTATTGTGTTCTCATAGATTTTACTGCTTCTTGGTATTTGAGAAGATTGTTTCTCAGAAGTTCAAAGAAAATTTGAAGCTTATCAGATTTGTACTTCCGTTCTGATTTTCCGCACTCTCTTCTTAGGGCTCTGGTGCCGTTATTGAGCCAGGGCCAGCCTTTATGCTTAGGCTTTTTCATTTTAAGAGGAGCAACAGAATCCAGGGTGGAAGAGCAAGTGGTATTGAATAAAGAAATAAGGTCGTCGGTGCTGAGATGGAGGGGAGACACCTCGATAGAGCAGATGTCGGGGGTGGCTATGAGAGCCTCAGAGAACTTACTGGCAGTCGAAGAATTTACGTAGCAGGAGTAGCGAGCAGGGAGATGGGATTTTGAGGGAGAGAAAGGCAGAGATGCATCGAACATAATTGCACTATGATCAGACAGACAGGTATCAATAATTTCTGCATTACAAATTGGGAGACCAGAGGATAGCACCAGGTCGAGTGTATGACCAAGCTTGTGCGTGGGTCCAAGTGGTAAGTAGAGTCAGATTGAAGGACTCAACCAGGTTCATAAATTCACTCACAAGAGGCTTAGTGGGACAGCAGACATGAATGTTAAAGTCACCAAGAATCAGGACCCGGTCAAATTTGGGCAACAAGGTAGCGATAAGATCAGCAAATTGTGAGATAAAGTCCTTATGCATTTTTGGTGGGTGATACACAAGAACAATTAAAAGTGGACAGATTAGACCAACTATGATTAGTTGATGTTCAAAACTGGAGAAATGATCAGCGTTCAGGAGGCGGCAGTGGAAATTCTTCTTAAACACAGTGGCTAGGCCCCCACCGCGACCTGAGAGCCTAGGCGAGCTGAAAACATTACAGTTTTCAGGACAGAGTTCCACGAGTGGAGCAAGCTCACCAGGATTAAGCCAGGTTTCTGTGATCAGTAGGAAGTCCAATCCACGTGCGGTGAAGAAGTCGTTCAGGATGAAGGTTTTATTCAGCATGGATCTCGCGTTGATCAGGGCCACTTTAGCAGGGACTGCAAGTGAGTTGTGATCCGGTAGCGGCTCCCATGCCAGCGGGCGGAGGGAGGTTCAGGGAGACCACGCCGCTGCGTTTCACACAAGGCCTAGCTGGGAGCCTGTGGGCCGACAGACCGGGGACTGGGAAGATCGACCGGTGAGAGGCATACCTGAGCTCGAGGGACCGCCGATGAATGGAGCGGTAGGGCCGACCAGGTCCGTCTTCACAGCGCTGGGCGAGGTAAGTTGATGTTGAACAGGCGCGGGCGAGAGTCTTCAACCTTTCCAGGGCGCCCGCGCGTTTACTCCGCCTCCTGGCCCGGCATGTGCGGCAGCTGCCGCAAGGCCGAGCCCATACACCCACCGGGAGCCGATCGAGGAGCGAACGGTAAGGGAAGCCTTGTCCGGGGCTCAGTCCGGGACCTTGTCTGGGGCCTTGTCCGGGGCCTTGTCCGGGGCCTTGTCCGGGGCTCAGTCCGGGGCTCAGTCCGGGGCCTTGTCCGGGGCCTTGTCCGTGGCCTTGTCCGGGGCCTTGTCCGAGGCCTTGTCCGGGGCTCTGTCCGGGGCCTTGACCGGGGCCTTGTCCGGGGCTCAGTCCAGGGCTCTGTCCAGGGCTCTGTCCGGGGCTCTGTTCGGGGCTCAGTCCGGGGCTCAGTCCGGGGCCTTGTCCGGGGCTCAGTCCGGGGCCTTGTCCGGGGATCAGTCTGGGGCCTTGTTCGGGGCTCAGTCCGGGCCTCAGTCCGGGGCCTTGTCCGGGGCTCAGTCCGGGGCCTTGTCCGTGGCTCTGTCCGGGGCCTTGTCCGGGGCTCAGTCCGGGGCCTTGTCCAGGGCTCAGTCCGGGGCTCAGTCCGGGGCTCAGTCCGGGGCCTTGTTGGGGCCTTGTCCGGGGCTCAGTCCTGGGCTCAGTTCGGGGCTCAGTCCGGGGCCTTGTCCGGGGCTCAGTCCGGGGCCTTGTCCGGGGCCTTGTCCGGGGCCTTGTCCGGGGCCTTGTCCGGGGCTCAGTCCGGGGCCTTGTCCAGGGCCTTGGATGAAGACCTCGACAACAGAGGCTCGGCTTTGTCCGGGGCTTCATCCGGGGCTCAGTCAGGGGCTCAGTCTGGGGCTCAGTCCGGGGCTCAGTCCGGGGCCTTGTTGGGGCCTTGTCCGGGGCTCAGTCCCTGGGCTCTGTCCGGGGCTCAGTCAGGGGCTCAGTCCGGGGCTCTATCCGGGGCTCTATCCGGGGCTTTGTCCGGGACCTTGTCCGGGACCTTGTCCTGGGCTCTGTCCGGGGCTCAGTCAGTGGCTCTATCCGGGGCTTTGTCCGAGGCTTTGTCCGGGGCCTCGGATGAAGACCTCGACGACCGGGGCTCGGATATCCAGAAGTGTTTGCCTTTCATAGACCAGCATTGACTGCAGGCCATACGAACGGTTGAGGTTTCCTTGTTCTTGGCTTTGTCCAGACGGGAGACGACGGGCAGCCAAACACAACGGCGCGGCCATCTTGGAAGTTGAGAAAACGCACACCTCCAAATTCAGGGACAATTTCTTCCCAACTGTTATCAAGCAACTGGACCATCTTATCACTACTAGTGAGCTGTCCTGACCTACTATCTACCTCAATGGAGACCCTCGGATTAACTTTGATAGGACTTTACTGGCTTTATCTTACACTAAATGTTATTCATGTTATTCCCTTATCATGTAACTGTACACTATGAATAGTGAACTGAACCATCCTACCACAACTGCAGAGCAGTCCTGGTCTACCTACTACCTCATTGGAGAACCCCGGACTATCTTGGATCAGACCTTACTGGCTATATCTTGCACTAAATGCTATTCCAGTTATCGTATATCTGTACACTTTGGATGGCTTGATTGTAATCATGTATTGTCTTTCCGCTGACTGGTTAGCACACAACAAAGGCTTTTCACTGTATTTCGGTACACGTGACAATAAACTAAACTAAACTAAACTAAAACTAAATATAGGTAGAAGGAGTGGGTGGGCGTAGGATAGTGGTAGAAATAGGTTCAACCACAGTCACGGTGGCACAACGGTAGAGTTGCTGCCTTACAACAAATGCAGCGCTGGGGACCCGGGTTCGATCCCGATTACGGGTGCTGTCTGTACGGAGTTTGTACGTTCTCCCCGTGACCTGCGTGGGGTTTCTCCGAGATCTTCGGTTTCCTCCCACATTCCAAAGCCGTAGTTTGTAGGTTAATTGGCTTGGTATAAATGTAAATTGTCCCTAGTGGGTGGAGGACAGTGTTAATGTGCGGGGATCGCTGGTCGGCGCGGACCCGGTGGGGCCGATGGGCCTGTTTCCGCGCTGTATCTCTAAACTAAACTAAACTAAACAAAGGAAGTTCATAATTCACTTCCCTTCTCACCCTATCACACAGCCCTTTGTCATCTTTCCATCTCTGGTCTTTGTCACTTAATCCACCCATCTGCCAATATAATCACCCCTTACCTGTAACCATCTATCGCATGCCAGGCTTAGTCCCCCCCCCCCCCCCCCCCCACACACTCTTTTTCAGCTTTCTCCCACTATAATAATGTTCATGAGTAGAATTAGGCCATTCGGCCCATCACGTCTACTCCACCATTTAATCCTGGCTGATCTATCTTTCCCTCTCAACCCCATTCTCCTGTTTTCTGCCTGTAACCCCTGACACCCGTGCTAATCAAGAATCTGTCCATATCCATCTTAAAAATATCCATTGACGGCCTCCACAGCCTTTTGTGACAATGAATTCCACAGATTCCACAAATTCCTCCTCATCCCCTATCTAAAGGTACGTCCTTTTACTCTGAGGCTGTGGCCTCTGGTCCAAGACTCTCCCACTAGTGGAAACATCCTCTCCACATCCACTCTATCCAGGCCTTTCACTATCAGTCTGAAGAAGAGTCTCGACCCAAAAAGTCGTCTGTCCACTCTCTCCACACGTGCAGCCTGACCCACTGAGTTACTGCAGCACTTTGTGTGTGTCTGTGAGAGCGTGTGTCCGTGTGTGTGTGTGTGTTTAAGTGTGTGAGTGAGTGTGTACAAAGGACAAAGGACAAATGACATTTATTGTCACATACACCAAATGGTGTAGTGAAATTTGTTCTTGCCATGCAGCACAAATAGACACAACATTAAAGAAATTTAACATAAAACATAAAAAACATCCCCCCACAATGGTTCCCACTCATTGGAAGAACCCTCTCAGCAGCTTGGGACACCTGGAACGGCCGTCTCCCTACCGGAGTCCGCGGCTTCCGAAGCCGACAGGCCGCGCTCGATGGAGCTCCACCACTGGCGATCTCGTCGCGAGATCCCAGGCTCCCGATGTAAAGTTCAGCGCCGCGTGTGCGTGCGTGTGATTGAGTGTGCGCATATACGTGTGTGAGTGAGTGTGTGCGTATGTGTTTATGTGTGTGTGTGTGCGTGCGTGTGTGGGTGGGTGTGTATGTGTGTGTGTGTGCGTGCATGCATGCGTGCTTGCTTGATTGTGTGTGCTTGTGTGTGCATGTGTGTGCCTGTGTGTGTATGTGTGTGTGTGTGTGCCTGTGTGTGTATGTGTGTGTGTGTGTATGTATGTGTGTGTGTGTGTGTGTGTATGTGTATGTGTGTGTGTATGTGTGTGCGTGTGTGTGTGCGTGTGTGTGTGTGTGTGTGTGTGTGTGTGTGTGTGTGTGTATGTGTGTGTGCGTGTGTGTGCGTGGGTGTGTCTGCTGTTCCTTGTATCTGTCTTTACTTCAGGGCGATTTTCCAGAAACCTGAGTTGCTGAAACATAAGTCCCGACCCTAAACGTCACTCATTCCTTCCCTCCAGCCTGTCCCGCTGAGTTACTCCAGCATTTTGTGTCTACCTTTGCTGAAACATCCTTTAGGCATCTTGATGGTGAGTCACCGCCCCGTGTATGTGCATGTTCAGCCAAGTGTGGAGAAGAGTCTGTGAAATAATTGTTTGCCTCCACCAGCGTTTACTTGAAATGGCGATAAAAAAACACTTTATATTTACACCAGGGAGATAAAAATAGGAACATTGTCAGATTGCAGCTAACCCACCTATTTCCCCCAGTACCCAGTTCTCTCGCCACAGTGGTACAATGGTCGAGTTGCTGCAGCAATTCACTTCATAATTCACTTCCCTTCTCATCTTTTGTCCTTTTGTCATCTTCCATCTCTGGTCTATGTCACTTAATCCACCCATCTGCCAATATAATCACCCCTTACCTGTATCCATCTATCACATGCCAGGCTTAATCCATTCCCCCCCCCTCCACCCCCCCAACCCCACCACCCATCCCCCACCCCCCCCCCCCCACCACCCCCAACCCCCAACCCCTTTTCCAGCTTTCTCCACTATAATAATGTTCATGAGTAGAATTAGGCCATTCGGCCCATCACGCCTACTCCACCATTGAATCCTGGCCGATCTATCTTTCCCTCTCAACCCCATTCTCCTGTTTTCTGCCCGTAACCCCTGACACCCTTACTGATCAAGAATCTGTCTATATCCATCTTAAAAATATCCATTGACTTGGCCTCCACAGCCTTTTGTGACAATGAATTCCACAGATTCACCACCCTCTGACTGAAGAAATTCCTCCTCATCTCCTATCTAGAGGTACGCCCTTTTACTCTGAGGCTGTGGCCTCGGGTCCAAGACTCTCCACTGGTGGAAATATCCTCTCCACATCCACTCTATCCAGGCCTTTCACTATCAGTCTGAAGAAGAGTCGCGACCCAAAAAGTCGTCTGTCCACTCTCTCCACATGTGCAGCCTGACCCACTGAGTTACTCCAGCACTTTGTGTGTGTGTGTGAGAGCGTGCGTGTGTGTGTGTGTGTGTGTGTGTGTGTGTGTGTGTGTGTGTGTGTGTGTGTGTGTGTGTGTGTGTGTGTGTGTGTGTGTGTGTGTGTGTGTGTGTGTGTGTGTGTGTGTGTGTGTGTGTGTGTGTGTGTGTGTGTGTGTGTGTGTGTGTGTGTGTGTGTGTGTGTGTGTGTGTGTGTGTGTGTGTGTGCTTGCTTGGGTGTGTCTGCTGTTCCTTGTATCTGTCTTTACTTCAGGCTGATTTTCCAGAAACCTGAGTTGCTGAAACATAAGAGTCCTGACCCGAAACGTCACTCATTCCTTCTCTCCAGCCTGTCCCGCTGAGTTACTCCAGCATTTTGTGTCTACCTTTGCTGAAACATGTCAATTAGGCATCTTGATGGTGAGTCACCGCCCCGTGTATGTGCGTGTTCAGCAAGTGTGGAGGAGAGTCTGTGAAATAATTGTTTGTCTCCACCAGCGTTTACTTGAAATGGCGATAAAAAAACACTTTATATTTACACCAGGGAGATAAAAATAGGAACATTGTCAGATTGCAGCTAACCCACCTATTTCCCCCAGTACCCAGTTCTCTCAGCATAGTGGTGTAGCAATAGAATTGCTGCTTCACAGCGCCAGACAC
>JAXLNO010005750.1:0-46322 GCA_038087875.1 Malacoraja senta | reverse complement strand
TCTCGACCCAGAACATCGCCCATTCCTTCTCTCCAGAGATGCTGCTTGTCCAGCTGAGTACTCCAGCATTTTGTGTATTCCTTCACTTTCTAACTTTCACATTTCAATGAAATCGCAAGAACATTTCTTCATCAGTTGATAATTTCTTCAGTTGCATCACCCTCAGCATTTCTTTGCCCAACTCCTGCTATTGAGTCTTTCTACCTTGTTATCTTATTTTAAGATTTAGTTTCTCTTTCTTCTGCATAACATCACAGAAAATCACCGGTGTTAAAAACTAAACATAGTGAATGGAACTGCCAACAGTACAAAGCCACCTATCAATATGAATGCTCTGCCTAGAATAATGTTCAACATGAATAGGATTAGAACCCTGAAGAAAAAAATCATTTTAACAACATATACTATCGTGTGTGGTTTCTTATCTGACAGTCAGATCCTCCTTGCTCTTGGCTCCTGGTTGTGCACAAAGAATTTTTAGGTATGCCTTTGTCTGTTCCCTTTCAAATTCTAACATTTAAGTCAGACTCGCTTCAGTGGAAATCAGCAAAAAGTTAAAAGCCTTCCTCAGTAACAATGAAATAAGAGAGCTCCCGAGATGTTCCCTGATATTCCTTTTGAGCATTGATGTAGCTCGGTTTCTTACCTAAGCCATTTTTAGGAAGGATAAGCAAAATCGCTCAAGACCCTTTTCCCATGATTGATCAGTTCAATAACTAAAATTGTTTCCATTGTGTTGGATCCAACTCCTTATAGTGCCATGCAGGTTCATCTTACAGTTGCCTCTGGGATGTAGGTAAGACACATGCTGGAATGCCCTATATGCACTTCACGTAAAACTGTGTTTGCAATAAGGTGAGGGTCTTCTCCAATGTGGAAAATCCATCAGGTCAGTAATGTTGCCAGCATCTGGTGTCAACAGTGAATGCACAACAAAACTAATTCAGTGGTCGTGAGGCCTTTAAGCTGTTTGATGATGTCTTATACTTTGATCTATCTTATACTGTCACAAAGTATTTGTCATATTGAGATTGTGTCACACTCACCGGATAGATTCAGGGGAGGGATGCAAAACAAGGGAGAGATAGAGAAAAGTGGTATTCCCTTAAATATATCAGCTATTGAATCCAAAAGTTTGAATAGATCAACTTTGAACATTTGTGTAAGAAGGAACTGCAGATGCTGGTTTAAACCGAAAATAGACACAAAAAGCTGGAGTAACTCAGCGGGACAGGCAGTATTTCTGGAGAGAAGGAATGGGTGACTTTTTGGGTCGAGACCCTTCTTTGAACATTTGCTTTATTAAACCATGACACCTGGTTTGAGCAAAACACCAAGTGCTGGAAACACTGAACAGTTCAGGGATCAGGCAGCATATGTAGAGGTAACGGAGAGACAACGAGACAACTATCGTTCAGGACCTTTCTTCAAAATTTGTTTTAAGGATTACAACAGGAGATGAGATGGGCAGTGGCTATAGTCTAATCAGGCCTGTGAACTGAAATGGATAAGAGAAACTGGAGCCTGGTGTTGGATGGTGGGGGTCAAGTGGGTAGTTTGGACGCACCAAAGCCTTCTCTTATGCGGGGTGTTGGTGGAACGGTGGTGGGGGATTGGTATTGCTGCTCTGTGCTCATGCGTGATGGGGGGATGAATTTGGTGGCGAAAGGGATGGTGGTATTGGCATAGTTTATTGTTATCACATGTACTGAGAAAAAACTTTATTTGCATACTATCTAGTCAAATACTATATGTACTATCAAGACATACAACAGTTAGTGCAAAGAGAAAAATGGCAGTGTGCAGAATACAGTGTTACAGCATTATAGGGTTACCACGCCAGAGAAAGTGTAGATAAAAAAGCACATGAGCTGCAATGAGGTTGATGGAAGATCAGGACCTTGCTTGTGGGATGACTGTTCATAGTCAGATAAAAGTGGGGAAGAAGCTGTCTCTGGATCTGGTGGTATGTGCTTTCAAGATTTTGTATCTTCTGCCTGATGGGAGGGAGAAGGGGGAGATGGTGGGGAAGAGAGAATGACCAGGATGAAAATGGCCCTTAATTACGTTGTCTACTTTCTTGAGGCAGCCTGAAGTGTAGATGGAGTTAATGGTACTGGTCTGTGTGATGGACTGGCTACAGCCACAATTCTGCTTTTATTGTGATCTTGGGCCAAACCAAGCTGTGATGCATCCAGATATGATGCTTTCTGCATTGTATCTGTAGAAGTTGGTAAAAACTGTTGGACATGCTGAACTTTAGTCTTCTGAAGAAGTAGAGTCATTGGTGTGCTTTCTTGGTCGTAGCTTCAATATGATTTTCTCAGGGCAAATTGTTGGTGATATTTACACCAAGGAACATTAAGTTCTCAACATTTTTCACTTTGACACTATTTATGCTGATTGAAGCATGTACGTCAACACATTCCTGGTCGATAACTAATGCCTTCATCTTGATGATAAAGAGAAAAGGGAAGAGGCAGTGAGGACGAATTCAGATGCTGAAGCTCAAGGTCAATACGATGAATAACTTGTGGGAGAGAAGGACACGTTTTAGTGAGGGGTAGGCTTGAAGAGTTAAAGGTAACTAATGTTCTTAACCAAGGTGCATAAGGGTGTTGTGAAATATGGTCATAAATGAGATATGTTTAAGAAGGAACTGCAGATGCTGGAAAATCGAAGTGGACAAAAATGCTGGAGAAACTCAGCGGGTGAGGCAGCATCTATGGAGCGAAGGAAATAGGTGACATTTCGGGTCGAGACCCTTCTTCAGACTGATGTGAAGGTGGGGGGGCGGGCAGAAGAGGCAAAGAGGCGGAGACATTGGGCTGAGGGAGAGCTGCGAAGGGGAGGAGAAAGCCGGGACCACCTGAAATTGGAGAAGTCAATGTTCATACCGCTGGGGTGTAAACTGCCCAAGCAAAATATGGGGTGCTGCTCCTCCAATTTACGGTGGTCCTCACTCTAGCCATGGAGGAGGCTCAGGACAGAAAGGTCAGATTCGGAATGGGAGGGGGAGTTGAAGTGCTGAGCCATCGGGAGATCAGGTTGGTGAAGGGGCTGTCCCACTGTGGCGACCTAATCTGCGACTTTAGAAGAGCTTGCCGTCGACTCAAACTCGCAGCATGGTTGACACGAGGTCCTAGGAGGTCCTATGAGGTCACTGGAACTCTCCTTCATGCTCGAGGGAAGTTCCCGCATACTCGTGGCCTCAGCTAGGTCGCGGAAAAATTTTCAGCAAGTTGAAAAATTTTCCGAGAGTAAAATGTGGTCAGCATGGTTCTTTTTAACTTGTAATGCAGTGGTGGGGTCGCTATTTAGTTACAGGCAGTCGAGAGCAGCCGTAGGCAATCTCCTTCACTGACCGGGCATTTTGATTGGCTCATTGGAGTTTTCAGGACCAGGGAAAACCGACCGGTAGGTAAAATGCCCGCTAAACTTTATTATACTTCTTAAAAGTGTCTCCACTCCTTCTCCCCCCCCTTCTCCCCCCCTTCTCCCCCCATCTCTCCCCCCCCACGCGCTCTCTGAAGGACTTACCGTACACTGTGGCAGCCGTCTTTTACTTTCCTCTTCATCGCGGGTGTGAATTTCAGACAGTGCTCCCCCGCTTTCCGTGGCCCCCGCCTTTGCGTTGTGTTTGTGTGTGTGTGTGGTCGGTCGGTCGAGCCAGCTCGCGGTTTCAACGCGGACGGTCGATCCAGCTCGAGGCGAGTGCCCTCTAGCTTGAAGGTCGAAGACACTTTTCTTAACTCGTGGATTAGGTCGCTGCAGTGGGACAGCCCCTTTATTGCGAACCAAGCGGAGGTATTGGGCGAAGCGATCGCCAAGCCTACGCTTGGTCTCACCGATGTAGAGCAGCTGACATCTAGAGCAGCGGATGCAATAGATGAGGTTGGAGGAGGTGCAGGTGAACCCATGCCGCACCTGGAAAATAATGCTTGGGTCCTTGAATGGAGTCAAGGGGGGAGGTAAAGCGACAAGTGTAGCATTTCCTGCGGTTGCAAGGGAAAGTGCCAGGAGAGGGGGTGGTTTGGGTGGGAAGAGATGTATTGACCAGGGAGTTATGGAGGGAGCGTTTTTTGCGGAAAGCAGACAGGGGAGGAGATGGGAAGATGTGGCCAGTGGTGGGATCCCGTTGGAGGTCGTGAAAATGTCGGAGGATTATTTGTTGTATGTGACGGCTGGTAGGGTGGAAGGTGAGGACAAGGGGGACTGCCCTTGTTACGAGTGGGGGGATGAGGAGTGAAAGCAGAGTTACAGGGTATAGAAGAGACCCTGGTGAGAGCGTCATCTATAGTAGAAGAGGGGAACCCCCATTCCCTGAAGAATGAGAACATCTCCGATGCCCTGGTTTGGAACACCTCATTCTGGGTGCAGATGCGGCGTAGACAGAGGAATTGGGAGTAGAGGATGGAGTCCTTACAAGAAGCAGGGTGGGAAGAAGTGTACTATAGATGAGGTTCCCTGAAGAATACTATAGATGAGGTTCTCTCCAGGGTCTCTTCAATACCCCGTAACACTGCTCTATCTCCCCATCCCCCCACTCGTAACTAGGGCAGAGTCCCCCTAGTCCTCGCCTTTCACCCCACTAGCCATCACATACAATAAATAGTCCTCCGTCATTTTCGCCACCTCCAACGTGACCCCACCACTCGCCACATCTTCCTATCTCCCCCCTGTGTGGTTTCCGCAAAGATCGCTCCCTCCTTAACTCCCTCGTCAATTCTTCCCTGCCCTCCCGCACACCCCCTCCCTGGGCACTTTCCCTTGCAACCGCAAGAGATGCTACATTTGTCGATTTACCTCCCCCCTCGACTCCATTCATGGACCCAAGCAGTCGTTCCAGGTGCGACAGAGGTTCACCTGCACCTCCTCCAACCTCATCCATTGCATCCGCTGCTCTAGATGTCAGCTGATCTACATCGGTGAGACCAAGCGTAGGCTTGGCGATCATTTCGCCGAACACCTCCGCTCGGTCCGCATTAACCAACCTGATCTCCCTATGGCTCAGCACTTCAACTCCCCCTCCCATTCCGAATCCGACCTTTCTGTCCTGGGCCTCCTCCATGGCCAGAGTGAGCACCACCGGAAATTGGAGGAGCAGGACCTCATATTCCGCTTGGGCAGTTTGCACCCTAGCGGTATGAACATTAACTTCTCCAATTTCCGGTAGCCCTTGCTGTCTCCTCCCCTACTCAGCTCTCCCTCAGCCCTCTGGCTCCTCCTCTTCCTTTCTCCTTTTTTCTCCCCGCCCCCCCCCCCCCCTACATCAGTTTGAAGAAGGGTTTTGGCCCGAAACGTTGCCTATTTCCTTCGCTCCATAGATGCTGCCTCACCCGCTGAGTTTCTCCAGCACTTTTGTCTACCCTACAAAGAGGCAGGCATAGCTTGGGCCCATGCGCGTGCCCATAGCTAAGCCTTGAATTTGGAGGAAATGGGAGGAGTCTAACAAAAAGTTTTTAAGCGTAAGGACCAGCTCCGCTAGGCAGAGGAGGGTATCAGTAGATGGTGATTGGTTGGTTCTGTGGTCGAGGATGAAACAGAGGGCTTTAAGACCCTCCTGGTGGGGGATGGAGGTGTAGAGTGACTGGACATCCATGGTGAAGATGAGGCAATGGGGGCCTGGAAAATGGAAGTCATGGAATAGACAAAGAGCGCGTGAGGTGTCTTGATTATAGGTAGGGAGGGATTTAACCAGGGGGGGGTAGGATGGAGTCGAGGTATGTGGAAATAAGTTTGGTGAGACACAAACAGGCAGAAACAATGGGTCTGCCAGGACAGTCAAGTTTGTGGATTTTGCGGAGAAGGTAAAATCGGGCCGTGCGGGGCTGGGGAACGATGAGGTTGGAGGCTTGGGAGGGCAGGGAGCCGGAAGTGATGAAGTCAGTGATAGTGTTAGAGATCATGGCCTGGTGCTCGTCTGTGGGGTCATGGTCCAAGGATAAGTAGGAGGAGGTGTCTGACAGTTGGCGCGTGGCCTCAAGACTTGTAGAGATCAGCGCGCCAGACTACCATGGTGCCTCCCTCGTCGGCAGGTTTGATCACCCAGTCTGGGTTGTTGCAGAGTGAGTGGAGGGCTGAACGTTCAGGGCGGGGAGAGGTTAGAATGAGACAGGGGAGTGGAGAAGTTGAGGCGGTTGATGTCCCATCGGCAGTTTAAAATAAAAAGGTCTAAAGCAGGTAGATGGCCATGAGGGGGAATCCAAGAGGAGGAGGTCCGTTGGAGATGGGAGAAGGTAAATGTAATAAATTGGTTTTCAATCTTATAACTGAAAAATGTGTTACATGATTGAATTTCTAACAGCAATATTTGCTCTCAATAAAAATCCCACTCTAGATGTGTTTGGTTTTTTATCTGCCAATTACATGCTGCAAATATAATGTACACGGTCTGCTTGGCCACAAATATGATGTTTTTACATTCATTCTTATCTACACTGAATCAAATCTGTTATTTGTTAACGTAAATGTATCAGTTTAACGCCTCCTTGTCAGCAGAAGGGTCCAGTTTGTTTACCAGCCTACAGGCATGCACATAAGCAGTACAACTCACAGACTAAAATCCACCTGACCCCAGGTCACACTGGCAACGAAAGAGACTACAGCTGCCTGGCTCAAAGTACCCTTAGGTTATGTTGCAATGGGAACAGAGCAAATGTATTTTGAAAATTACCATATTATTTTTCCACAAAAGACATTTGCAGCACCGGAGACCCAGGTTCGATCCAGACCACGGGTGCTGTCTGTACAGAGTTTTACGTTCTCCCTGTGACCTGCATGGGTTTTCTCCGAGATCTTCGGTTTCGTCTCACGCTCCAAAGACGTACAGGCATGTAGGTAAATTTGCTTGGTATAAGTGTAAATTGTCACTTGTGCGTGTAGGATTGGGTTAATTTGCAGGGATCGCTGGTCGGCGCGGACTCGATGGGCCGAAGGGCATGTTTCCTCGCTGTATCTCTAAACTAAACTAAACTAAACATGACAAAGTAAAGAGTTCCGCAGACCCAAAATCCAGATCTGAATGATTGCATTTTCTCACAACTTAGCACACAAAACTACAACTGCCTGTTAAAATATATTTGTCTAAGTCAAAGGTCTCAGCATGGCTGTGTCCTAGTTTAGTTTCGTTTATTGTCACGTGTACTGAGGTCCAGTGAAAAGCTTCCTTGACGCGTGCTATCCAGTCAGAGGAAAGAGTAAACATGATTCCAATCAACTCAACCACAGTGTACAGATACAGGTTAAAAGGAATCAACAGATCTAAGAGGAGATTGAAGAGCATAGGTAGAGTAAGCAGTGTTGCTGTTGGAATAGATGTTTAAAAGAGTGGAGCGATTGTAATGAATAATTGTCGACCCACTTCTGGAACCTGCATGCAGAGAGTCACCTGGCTTGGGTGCTACCTCCACCTTATCTTACTGAGGCTGATCCTCACGAAATAGGGGTTGAAAAAGTTATTTATCACATTGTAGTTAATACCATTCATGTAATTTAGTCATAGAATCATAAAGCACAGAAACAGGCCCATCAAATCTATATTGACCATCCACCATCTAATCCCATATTTTTATTCTCCCCACTTTGCCAGCAGCCTCCCCTCACCTGAACACTAGGGCGAATTTACTGTGGTCAATTAACCTACCAATCCGCATATCTTTGGGAAGTGAGGGAAATTGGAGCACTGAGAGGAAATCCATGCAGTGATATGAGAACGTGCAAACTCCAAAACTGAGACTAACACCGGTGGCTAGGATTGAACCCAGGTTACTGGCAATGTGAGGTAGGTATTGGCTCTACTAGCTGAGCCTCTGTTCCTATCCTTCAGGATAATCATGAAAAAGTAAAATTATGTGAAAATGAGGATGAAAATTCCCCAAATCCCAATAGCTATTCAGCAACCCCTAAAAAAGAAAGCATGCATTTCTAGATGAGAAAAAGAAGATTTGGACTGCCATCACAGTTCATTCAAGTAGAAATGCTACTTGTTCATATTACTGTAAAGGGTGCATTCACTTGTTGAACTAAAATGTTACAATTGGTAGCACACTAATGGGCCTGTCCCACTTAGGCGATTTTTCAGGCGACTGTCAAGTTGCCGGCAATCGCCTGAAAAACCGACAACTGGAACGGCGATTGTCAGGGTGGAACACACACACACATATCGCTTCCTTCACACACACACACATCGCTTCCTTCACCATCCTGTTATGCAGGCGGGGGATAGGGCAAGCAGGGGGAGTTCTGTCTGAGTGAAATTCACATGATGCAAATCCAAGGTGATACAGACACACATGTACGGTAAGTCCTTTAAAAGAAGGGGTGAGGGGGGGGGGAGAGGGGGGAGAAGGAGGGAGAAGGAATGGAGACAACTTTTAAGAAGCCAGACGACGTTTAAGAAGCCAGAGATACACGGCTGTGAAGCTCGGCGGACATTTAACATTACCGGTCGGTAACTATCACTTACATTTTTTCCCCAGTATACGGTAAGTCCTTTAAAAGAGGGGGGAGGGGAGGTGGTGGAGAAGGAGGGAAGACAACATTTAAGAAGCCAGAGATACATGGTTGTGAAGCTCGGCAGACATTAACATTACCGGTCGGTTATCCTTGGTTCTGAAAACGATTGCTTATGGTTTTTTGTTCCCCAATGAGCCAATGAAATTCACCGGTCAGCACCGGCTACAACCTACGAGAACCTACGTGAACTTTCGACCTCCTGGCAACCCACTAGGACTTCCAGGCGACCCACCTACGAGAATTCTCGCTACTCTCCATGGCGGCTTCATTCTAGTCGCTGCTAATTTTTCAACATGTTGAAAAGTTTGCGGCAACCATAATGAGGCCGTGACCAGTCCCAGAATGCGGGAACTCCTCAAGACCATGAAGGCGACTCCCCGGCAACTACCCGCGAGCATGTGGTGACCATGTGGCGACTGCATAGTCTTCTGCAGTCACCCCAAAAATCGATTCAGTGGGACAGGACCTTTACTTTTCAGCCAATAGTTTACAGCTTTAAATAGCTCTACAGGAAAGCATACATTATCTTAGTTTAACCTTCAGTGCTGTACTAAAGTAGAACAGTAAACCCAGGACCTATTTCTGATTCAGGTGAATGCAAACATTCTCATAACATTGTCCCAAGAAATGTAGAGATTGCACCTGGTTTGCTGGGTAGCATTCTATCCTGACCGACAACATGATAACCAAACTAACTGATCATTCAACTCCTGCAGAGTGCTCAATTTATCCACGGACAACAATGCTTACACCTCAAAGGCAGTCGCTCATTGATATGAATGGCTTCATTGAATCATCAGGATGTAATAGGCCATGACATGAATGCAAGATAATTCATTTCAAGATGAAGGACAAAGGTTTGAAAGAAAACGTACATTTGGCATTGAATGAAAAAGCAGACTGCTTTGTTATTCCACAATTTTCTCATCAATCAAGCGGTGCTCATAACTGAAAAGAACAATTCTGAATCTTAAACAGACGTTACCACCAACATGTATAAATATTTAGAATCCCATTGAAAGAATCAAACACTAAACCTCTTACTCTGCATGCCATGACAAGATCAATGTTTGCCTTCCTCTCCGTCTATTCATGTTGCCCTGTACATCAAAAAATTGTTTAAAAATAAAAGTTTCCAGGAGATTTTAGCTGTCAATGGAAGACAAATGGTAGGTTTAATCTAAAATGTGAACAGGTATTTAACCTGTATACGCTCTTAATGATCTGACAGCAGAGTTTATCATCAGCGCTTATCTTTTCCATGAGCAAAGAACAAACTTCAGCAGGGCAGGCAGCATCTGTGGAGGGAAATGGTCCTGACCTATAACGCCGTCTCTCCATTGCCCTCTAGAAATGACCCTCTGAGTCCCTGCAGAGGTTTATTTTTTGCTCATGATTCTAACATCTGCAGTCTCTTGTTACTCTTGGTCTTCTCCATGTTACAATGTCAGCTGCACATACTGTAATCTCTGTCCATTTCAATTTACAATATTGTCCACTGCATTTGGCAATTTTTTCCCATTGAAACAAATATCAAACACTACAGAAGAATTTGAAAATAAACTGGTGATCTTTTGTGGGACCACATAAAGTATTATATAAAGGTATTTAATTTGAACATAGACACAAAATGCTGGAGTAACTCAGCGGGACAGGCAGCATCTCTGGAGAGAAGGAATGGGTGATGTTTTGGGTTGACACCTTTCTTCAGACCCTTCTTCAGTATTTCATTTGTTTGTTACTATTTCTATCAATCCAGATATCCAGTTCATTTAAAGTTCCGTTCATTATAATTCCACTGATGTTTCATTATGTATGTGAGGTTTTATACTGCAATACGGTTAACTGCCATCATAAAAGCAATAACCAACCTGATCCCCCTGTGGCTCAGCAATTCAACTCCCCCTCCCATTCCGAATCCGACCTTTCTGTCCTCGGCCTCCTCCATGGCCAGAGTGAGTACCATCGTAAATTGGAGGAACAGCACCTCATATTTCACTTGGGCAGTTTGCACCCCAGCGGTATGAACATTGACTTCTCTAATTTCAGGTAGTCCTTACTTTCTCCTCCCCTTCTCAGCTCTCCCTCAGCCCACTGGCTCCACCTCTTCCTTTCTTCTTCCCTTCCCACCCCGCCCCCCCCCCCCCCTCACATCAGTCTGAAGAAGGGTTTTGGCCCAAAATGTTGCCTATTTCCTTCGATCCATAGATGCTGCCTCACCCGCTGAGTTTCTGCAGCACTTTTGTCTACCTTCGATTTTCCAGCATCTGCAGTTCCTTCTTAACATGCTATAAAAAGTACCTTGTTGCTATAAAAGACTCCTGCCCTGTTACATTCTCTGGTGTATTCTGTAGGTCTTGATGTATGTTCTTTGATCTGTGTCAGGGAATCATTTCACTTTGTTTCCAAGTCATACCTGTTTGCCAAGATTTCCTCACTGCCTGCTCCTGAAACAAGCCGAACCCTGGAGTCTTTACTGCACCACAATTGTTCCTCTGATTTACATTTAATAATAATAATACATTTATTTTATATAGCGCTTTTCAGGACTCAAAGTCGCTTTTTCATCCCTTGTGCTCACTCCTTCACCAGTGAAAGCACCTCTAAATTATCTCCTCCCATGGGGATTTCTCAGGCCTGGTACTGGAAAGATGTCATGATAGAGCTGTTGGGTGCTTGGAGACTAGTTTTAAATCTACAAGTGCCAGGATGATCACTTCTAAAGATCAGATCCGTGCAAAAGAAGGACTTGTTTAGCTGTGTGCAACACTCTTTCCTCTGAATTGAGCGTAACACATTGCAATAATTTCAAAAAGCTTGTTAGGGTGATACTATTACAATGAATCTTGCCTTGCCTAGTGTTGCCTTCATCAGCCTTCATCCCCGTGATTTGCCATTTCCCACACTCTCTCTCACTAATGATCGAGTAAGTTTCCTCATCATGCAAGTTCAGGGTCTTCAGTAATCTTGTTCCTTCATGAGTGCACTTCCCTGATCCTTTTCCCCTCTGGCTTTGTATGGTTATAGCACATCAATATGATATTTTTTTAACCCTGGGTCAGGCCATGTAGTTTGTAACAATAGGACCTTTAAGGTCCTCTCCATCAATAATACATTATCTGGAGCAAAAGTAAGTTAAAATTCCCACAGGAAATTGGGTATGTTTTTAATTATTTAAATAAAAGATGAAGACAGGTATCCTAATAAACCAACTGCAAACTGCCCAGGAAAGAGTATTATGTCTTACATAAATGTAATAAGAACTACAATTTAAACAAATATCAAACAAAATAAGTGGATTGAAATATTGCATAATGCAAGGAACATCATCTGGGTTACTGAATTATTATGGCACAAACTTTTACGAAGTTATGTGCATTGTTTTTTTTTAATGGGTACTTCTCAGTAACTTATTAAAGCTACCCACTGCCAAATACGAGAGTCCGAGGCTAGCATAGCTTTTACCAGGCTGTTAATAGTGTTGACCAGCTTGATGATTTGATTTGATTTGATTTGACTTTATTAATCCCCTTATTCAGGGTAAATTCAGATGTCCTTGCAGCACACTAATAAAAATACAACATAGCATTGTATTTATTGATTGATGGCAACATTTGATCTTCCCTCTCATCGCAAAAAGGAAATCCATATTGCAAAAAGGGGATTTCTGCTGCTACGTTGTCTGAGAACCATGTTTGTGGAGCCAATAAAAGGTTACTAGTATAACACTGGCTTTGTATACTTATCTCTTTTAATCTACCCATGGGATTAAGGAAAAATGAAAGTGAGGAAATGCATGCAAATATTTTCATGTCCAGGAAAAAGGAACACCATCGGCCTTCCTTTAGCTGAGCCTTGGGATTTGATGCTAATGGAGAGGTAAATAGGGTCAACTTCCAGATGCTTTTAAAAATTCCTTCAGTTTCGTCCAATGGACTATTTCACTTGAGGGTGAATCTTGAAATGACAACATTGCCACTACCTTGTCCATCCTCTGCATATTGAGCTAAAATGGTTCTCCTTGGCACAACAATAACTGTCCTGATAAGATTCTGCACCTACAAGCCAAGTATGAGTGGTTGAGTGTTTAAAATTGGTAGTCTAGTGGATGGAGGTGTCCTGAGGTTATAAAAAGAAGAGTTTTAGATTTCTCAAATGCCCTATTATTATGACTTTTATTCTCTACCACACAAGAAAAACTAATTTCAAAAACCATTATTAAGTCTGATGGAGATCAAAAGGGATGCAATTGTAGGAAACATCACCTCAATGTTACATTTTTAGTCAATCCCATGACAGGTACAGATCTTTACTGGTTGGTAAAGATCTGTGAACGGGACTCTATTTGAACAGGCTCAGCTGAAATTATCATAAAAGCTTTGGAAAGTTGAATGGAGGGAACTCCAAGGATCGGTGCCGCCATTATCCCTAAAATTTAGAAATAATCCTTGCTGGCTTCCATGTCCTTTGCTGCAGTGTATTCATCTAGTCACTAAGTAGGAAAATTGTAATGAGCTATCTTAATACGCCATTGTTTTTCCAATGTCCAATGACATCATGGAAGATTTTTGAGGTAACTACTTCTATTAAAGTCATATTCTCATATGCCTTCACTTTACAAAATGTTACCACTCACAAATGTAAAATTATTAATTGCTCTAGACAATAGACAATAGGTGCAGGAGTAGGCCATTCGGCCCTTCGAGCCAGCACCGCCATTCAATATGATCATGGCTGATCATCCACAATCACTACCCCGTTCCTGCCTTCTCGCCATATCCCCTGACTCTGCTATCTTTAAAAGCTCTATCTAACTCTCTCTTGAAAGCATCCAGAGATGTGGCCTCCACTGCCTTCTGAGGCAGGGAATTCCACAGATTCACAACCCTCTGTGTGAAAAAGTTTTTCCTCATCTCCGTTCATAATGACTTACCCCTTATTCTTAAACTGTGGCCCCTGGTTCTGGACTCCCCCAACATCGGGAACATGTTTCCTGCCTCTAGAATTTCCAAACCCTTAATAATCTTATATGTTTCAATAAGATCCCCTCTCATCCTTTTAAATTCCAGAGTATACAAGCCCATCGCTCCATTCTATCAACATATGACAGTCCTATCATCCCAGGCATTAACCTCGTGAACCTACGCTGCACTCCCTCAATAGCAAGAATGTCCTTCCTCAAATTTGCAGAGACCAAAAGTGCACACAATTTTCCAGGTGTGGTCTCACTAGGGCCCTGTACAACTGCAGAAGAACCTCTTTGCTCCTATACTCAACTCCTCTTGTTATGAAGACCAACATGCCATTCACTTTCTTCAATGCCTAGCTGTACCTGCATGCTTGCTTTCAATGTCTGATGAACAAGGACCCCAGATCTCGTTGTACTTCCCCTTTTCCCAACTTGACACCATTCAGATAATAATCTGCCTTCCTGTTTTTGCCACCAAAGCGGATAACCTCACATTTATCCACATTAAACTGCATCTGCCATGCATCTACCCACTCGCCCAACTTGTCCAAGTCATTCTGCATCCTCATAGCATCCTCCTCACAGTTCACACTGCCACCCAGCATTGTGTCATCTGCAAATATGTTCATGTTACTTTTAATCCCGTCATCTAAATCATTAATGTATATTGTAAATAGCTGCGGTCCCAGCACCGAGCCTTGCGGTTCCCCACAAGTCACTGCCTGCTATTCTGAAAGGGACCCGTTTATCCCTACTCTTTGTTTCCTGTCTGCCAACCAATTTTCTATCCATGTCAGTACCCTACCCCCAATACCATGTGCTCTAATTTTGCCCATTAATCAAATGCATTCTGAAAGTCCAGGTACACTACATCCACTGGCTCTCCCTTGTCCATCTAGCTTCAACTACTGCTTCCACTCTAGGCATGTAGGTGTTTCCTGACTTCACTTTGGTTATCCATTAGTTTGATATATTAACATTTCTATGCACTTTAATGAAACCATTCATGCTACTTAGAATGCTGCCTGTTTTTTTGTGCCATTGGCAAATATGGATATCTGGTTTGTAATTCCTTCTGGTAAGTTATTTATAAATCTGGTAAATATTTAAATCTTCAGCAGTTTTTTCAGTTGTGCCACCATCCACATCCTGCCAATGTAAATAAGATGAGTATCCCATATCCTTATCTCCTGATACTGGATGATGTAAACACTCAAGTGGGGATACAGCATCTGTCTTTCTGTCTCTTCCCTTCCCACCACCCCTGGAATTTTTCAAGTGAAATGAAATTTGTATTTTTTTGCAATCTATTCCACTGCATTTCATTTTCACAAAAGGGTCTCCTCTAACTGTAAAAATCAAACATAGATTGGGTCATCGCTTTGCGGGGAAACTGCATTCAGTCTTCAGTGGTAAGCCTTAGCTTTCTGTCACCTGCGTTTTTATTCTCCCACCCACTTTCACTCTTACCAATCAGTTTATGAGCTGTACTATTAAAAGTAAAATCCCATGGAAGCATGGGGAACAGTGCATCATCTTCTGTCTCCTGTCTGGGCATGTTTCAGCTTCCGGATTCAATATTGAATTCTATAACTTCAGGTAACTTGCTTTCTCCATCGGTACAGAATGGTTCAAGTCATCCATTTGTGATATTGATCAGTTTTCCTTTCTGCATTAACACAGCCTGACATGCTGGGCATATCCGACAGCCCTGCATTTCACAATTTTTATGTTACTTTGTGTGTATCCCAACTATCCTACTGCCCTAATTTCACAACTTCTATGAACAGAAAGCCGTGTTTCTCTCTCCATAATTATCCCTATTCATCAAAAGGTGGTTAACTTTGATTGGGTGTTTTATGATTTTCTAAATGTCATTCCACTGCTTCTGTATTAATGGATTCCAGCATTTACTAATGAACAGAAGTTGGGCTTACTTTCTTAATCCTTTCTCAAAAAGGGTCTTTGCATTTTGTAATTTCATGAATTTCAGAATTTTGGAAGATCACAATCAGTTTGCAAGCACACCTTTTAAGTGCCCAGAAACAAGCCATCGGGTGCAGGCAACTTGTCCACTTTTGGTCCTATTAGTTATAGCCCATTATTTCCAGAGAAGGCTCTGTTTTTCATACTACAGCACACATGACACACATCTTTGTGTAGGAAGAAAGTTAGGAAGTGGCCGCACTAAAGATTCTTGCTGTTCCTCTCATAGAAGTAGCAACTCAGAAGAAACTTAGGTCATGTAGCAACATTGAAGATTCTAATGGGTAGAGAAACACACTAGCAATAGTTACGGGAAATGGGTGGTTCCGGACTCTTGGGTTTCAACAAGTAAATTACTGCAAATGAAGTGTGGAACTAAATGAAAGTGCTTACATATAAAATACAGAGCTTGCTTTTCATGTGGAGCACCAGTTGCATCAGCTTCTGATGTGGACAGTAATTCCTCATTGCACACGCTGTAATGCTTTGCACATCTTCGACTTCTGTGTCAGGCACTTCCACATTAGAGTTACCGTAAAAGTCATATACTGGTGCAACCTTCATTGAACTTGGCACCGAGAACCATTATGATTCTCCACTGTAGGCCTGGATTCACATTCCCTCTGGCCCCTCAAATTCAGACCAACCAAATAACCCCTTTTGCAGTAACAAACTGTAAACGGCCATCAGGATGCAGTTGGGTGAAGGACCTCAGGATTTAAGAGCAAAGCTGTTTTACCTAAAAAAGCACACATAATAGCTGGAGGAACTCAGCGAGCCAGGCAGCACCTGCCGAGGGAATGGGCAAGCAACCTTTTACTCGAAACACCACTTGTCCGGGTCTGGGTCAAGCAGCACCTCCACAGATGCTGCCCGACCCGCTGAGTTCCTCCAGCACTTTGTGATTTGCTCAAGATTCCAACATCTGCCATTCCTAATGTTTCGCTATTATACCTGTTCACCCAAGTAGCCAATGGGATGGGAGAAAGGACAAAATGTTGATGGGGAATATAGACCTCAATAAAATAATTATTTTATTTAGAATTTTAGAAACTCAAAGAATGAAGATACTTTGGCCTTAAACTATATGGCTTGATAAGACAATGCCAGCTATGAAATGTTTTAAATGTTGCAGGATTTTGTCTCTAGACTGCTGATGACCTGGAGATGCACGTCACCTAATTGTCTGTTTTCAATTGTAACATTAGATTGGATTTGGCTGTGTCTATGAATTACAGTTCTGTGCTTACTCTGATAACCAGGCACTTTCCAGCAGGGGTCACTACATGATGATCATGAACAGAAAACCTGACTGATTTTTATCTAGCTAGTGTGATAGTTTACAGGTTAATGTGATCAGAATCACCAGTAGCTCCAGAGATCAACTAAGTCAGGAGAGTTCATCAATTGCTCCCAGAACATTTGGTGCTCCATGCAGTGAGTGATACGTTTACCCACTAAGACATCAAGGGAGTTGTTGCTAAGAATTTCTGCTCTCTGGATCCGTTACTGTTTGAAAAGAATTAAGATATTTAAATCACGTAACACCATCTGGCAAACATTTATTTTACAACTTCCTGTTGAATAGCAGAAACTAGAAAAGACTGAACCAGACTTGAATGTTGTCTAATACATATTGCACTATCTAAATGTAATCAACAGACACCAGAAGATTTGTCTCCGAGATATTGAAATCATTGTCTTGAAAAATGTCGCTTGACCAAGAGTTATTAAATTATGTTTGCAGAATGTCAAAAGGCTATAAGCCTTGTAAGAAAAAGATTAACCATTACATGACATTTACTAAACGACAATGTAATGTTTGAAGAACAATGTGTAAAAGGCCTTTGCTGACATTGCCAATTGTAAAAGACCTTTGCTGACTTATTAGCTGGGGGCTTCATGTGAGAACATGTCACATATCTGGTAATGATACAACATCACTATATCAGTGAACTATCAGTGCACTCGTTCCAAATTACCACTTACATACGGACCTCAATAAAATAATTAGTTTATTTAGAATTTTAGAAATCTATTTATAATTAATTATAAAAATTATTTTATTTCCAGAATAAAGTATTTTCTGGATATGACTGATAATAACAACTCTACCAGACTAGTAATTTTAAAATAAAATTTAAATTCCTCACCAGGGTGGTTTGAAAATCTCAATCCAGTTTAAAAGCAAATATGAAAATATAATCCTGTTTTTAGAATGTAACTGCGAGGCTGTCAGGTTGCTGCCGATTCAGTCATGTATTTTGGAAATTTGCCGTTATTATCGTGTCTGGCCAGTGTGTGACTTCAGTCTCACACCAATGTTTGCCGACAATTCGCCTTTCTCTCAACTGGTTTAACAAGCCGATCGTGGTTGAAGACGGCCCAGCACTTTGTCAGGGAAACTATGAGAGGACAATACACGCAGCTGTGTATCTATGTCCCAAGACTGTTTCTTCAACGTAACTGGAAATTAAAAGCAGCTACTCTTCTTCTGAAAGGTTTTAAACCAATCAAAGCTAGAAAAGTCTGCCAGGCATACAGTAAACACTCAGTATAAAAATCACACAGATTCTAAAGAGGATGAATATTGTACTTTGACTGAAAATCCTTCTTAATGCAGACCCACTTTAGAATTCAATTAGTAGCGTTTGTCCAGGTTCACAGGCAAAGGACTTCAAGAAACAAAATCCTTTTATCAAGGCCAATTAGCTTGAAGCCAGAGCATTTTGTATGTGAATACATTTTTCTTAAACTAAAAACACTATTTCATTAAAGCAGGGAGGCCGTGACGAGAGTCGGCCAAAGGCTGCGAGATGAAAGGCTCTCTTGGAATATGTTTAAGTCATGCCGAATGCTCAATGAGCTGAGAGTCTGAAGCATCAATTGTGGCATTAAGTCCGCTCCTTGATCAAACAGAAGAAGCATGCAGTGCCACACCCTCCCCATATATTCCTGGCATTCTCTGTCCACTGAGCTCTTCAGCTTTCTTTCACCACTAAATAGTGGAAAAATTACATTGATTTACACTTCACAGGGTAGGCGACAAGAGAAGGAGCTAAAGATGAAACACATTCCAAAAACCACACTGCTTTGAAACCAGTTGTGTGCCGATATACTACTTTCCTTCCAAGAAATCTTCCTTTGAAAAATATCTCTATGTTCTCTGTGCTGCTTAGAACATATATCTGCTCTTAAGAGACAAAGCTCTTGGCAGGTTTTCGGAAAGCACTGAGGGGGTTCATCAAAAACCTCCCTAAAACAAGTAAAAACAAAGCACTGTCTGTACCCCAGGCAGATTTAACTTTTATTGTAGCTGGAGGCTGCTTTCATGAGCTGGATTAACTTGTGAAAGTTGTTGCACATTGAATTTGTCCAGTCCTGTGTAATTCTGCTGCACCTGTTGTTAAAATGTTTACAAATTTAAGAAATAAATATTAATTTGTTCCAATATTAATTCCTGATAGCAAAGTTAATACTTCTGATAATTATTGTTTGGAATTCAGACATATTTTGCAATATTAATCTTCCTCGTCGCTTTCAGCTAGACTATACTCTGATAGATGGCCTCCCTTCCAATAGCTACTGCACTTCTTTGCCCTTAGTTTTTTATAACCATTGGGTTCTACTCCCCAAGCAGAATGTGGGGTGTTGTTTCTCGAGTTTGTATTTGGCCTCACGTTGGCAATGGAGGAAGCCCAGGACAGAAATAGCAGTATGAGAGTGGGAAGAGGAGTTAAAATAATTAGCAACTAGGAGAACCAGTAAGCTTTGGTGGATGGATGAACACCATTCCCCCTTTGCCACATGTGAATACACACCCATTTCTCCCTTCCCCTTCCACGCATCGTCTTCCACAAATATTCCTTCCTCTGGCTTCACCGTTCATATCCATATCTCACACTTTTAAACTTTTCATGACTAGCCTTTGTTCAACTATCTGCCAATCAAACCCCTCATCACCTATATCCTTGCCAGACTTTATCCTGCCTCCATTCTCTATTCCAGCTTCTCTCCCCCCCCCCCCCCACTACAATCAGTTCTGAAGAAGGGTCTTGACCCAAAATGTCACCTGTCCATGTTCTCCAGCGATGCTGCCTGATTTGCTGAGTTGCTCCAGCGACAGGGCGGCACGGTGGCACAGAGGTAGAGTTGCTGCCTTACAGCGCCATAGACCCAGGCTCAATCCTGACTATGGGTGCTGTCTGTACACAGCTTGTACATTCTTCCTGTGCCACATTCCAAAGACGTGCAGGTTTGTAGGTTAATTGGCTTCAGCAAAATTGTAAATTATGCCGTGTGTGTAGGATAGTGCTAGTGTATGGACGGGGTGATCGCCTCTCGGTGGGCCAAATGGCCAGTTTTGGTGCTGTATCTCTAAAGTCTAAAGTAAAGTCCAGCACTTTATGTCTTTTTTGTAAAATAGCATCTGCAGTTACTTGTGCCTAATTGTTGAGCTTCATTCAAATGTGCTGTTATGAAGAATGGTATCTTTATGCACCTGCTTAAAAAAGCACTGGTCTTCAGTGACCAGAGGTCATAGCCTCAGAATTAAAGGGCATTCTTTTAAAAAAGAGATGAGGAGGAACTTCTTTAGTCACTATCTTCTTTAGTGAGAGGAACTCATTGCCACAGGGGACTGTGGAAGCCAAGTCAGAGGATATTTTTAAGGCAGAGATAGACAAATTCTTGATTAGAACGGGTGTCATGGGGAGAAGGCAGGAAAGTGGGAATAGGAGGCAAAGATCAGCCATGGTTGAATGGCGGAGTAGACTCGATGTGCCGAATGGCCTAATTCTACGCCTACAACTTGTGAATTGGTGAACTTCACATCAATTATCATAAGAAAAGGTATACCATTTAAAGCAAAGAATATTATAACAGATATAGAAGGGAGATACCTAATAGTTAATGGAGAAATCCATGACACTCCACTTACTTTGGTAAATATATATGCCCCTAACTTTGATAACCCCCACTTTTTCAATAAAATCTTCAATATAATTGCAGAGTCAAACTATCAAAATGTTATAATAGGCGGAGACTTTAACTGTGTTTTAGATCCGTACTTAGATAAATCAAGTCAAAAACAGAGAGGGAATATGAAATCGAAAACTGGGGAACTCCTCAATACCTATATAAATAACACTAATATAGCAGATGTTTGGAGAATTGTGAATCCAACTGGCAGGGAATATTCGTTTTACTCAATGGTACATAAGACATACTCATGTATAGACTACTTTCTGCTGGATACAAAATTAATCCCCCAAACATCTAATGCAATATACCATACAAATTCAATTTCAGACCATTCTCCACTAACTTTTTTTTTTAAACTGGAAGGATTGTCTAAGAATAAATCATTCTGGAGATTTAACTCTCAAATTTTAAAAGATCCACAAGCGAGTATATATTTAAAAGAACAAATGGAGGTCTTTTTTCAAACAAATGATACTTCAGATATATCGCCTACTTTACTTTGGGAATCTTTTAAAGCATACATTAGGGGTATTATAATTTCATATCAAGCTTTTCAAAATAAAAAGAATAAGAATGAACAAAGACAGTTAGAAGAACTTATTAGACAAATGGATATAGATAATGCTAAAGATCCATCAATAGATAAACATAATAAAATAATAATTTTAAAATTTAAATTAAATAAATTATTATCTGCCAAACTTATAAGACTTTTTCAAATTACAAAACAAGAGCACTTTGAATTTGGGGATAAACCGCATAAACTTTTGGCTCGCCAGCTAAAAAAACGAGAAAAGGAACATACTATACCAAAGATCAAATCAGATAAAGGGGAATTATTAACAACACCGAAGGATATTAATAAAAGATTTGCGCAATTTTACGAGAATTTGTATACATCTAAAACGATAATTGATTCCAATAATATCACAAAGTTCTTGGATACCTGTAATCTTCCAAAGTTAGAGCTGAAGGAACAAGAGGAACTGGGTGCACAAATCTCAATTAAGGAATTAGAAGATACAATAAACTCATTAAAGAATGGAAAAACACCAGGCCCTGATGGATTTACTAATGAATTTTATAAAAGCTTTTATGATAAAATAATACCAAGATTACAAAAAATGTACCAATACGCTTTTAAAAAACGAATACTACCTGATACATTAGCGGAATCAACGATTACATTAATACCTAAGAAAAATAAAGATTTAGAAGAACCTGGCTCATATAGAGCTATAGCATTGTTAAACACAGATCAAAAAATATTAGCGAAAACATTAGCTAGAAGATTAAGTAAATACATTAGTAAATTAATAAACCCAGATCAGACAGGGTTTATCCCTAAGAGATACTCTTCTAATAATATGAGACGTCTACTCAACATAATGCACTCACACAAATCTGAAGATCAAGAATTATCAATTATTTCGCTGGATGCTGAAAAAGCATTTGATCAAGTAGAATGGAATTATATGGATAAAGTATTACAAAAATTTCAACTGGGAGAGAATTTTATTTTATGGATTAAGTTACTATATAACAAACCTACAGCTAGAATACTTACTAATAACATATTATCCTCGAAATTTCAACTATCAAGGGGAAATAGACAAGGATGCTCATTATCACCACAGCTGTTTGCTCTCATTATTGAACCGCTAGCAGAAAAAATTAGAATACACCCTGATATTCATGGATATAATACTAAAGACTCATATAATAAAATATCTTTATACGCGGATGATATATTATTGTATATTACAAAACCTCAAATCACTATACCAAATATATTAAATTTAACTGAAGACTTCGGATCTTTTTCTGGATATAGAATAAATTGGAATAAAAGTGAAATTATGTCAATAAAACCGAAAGATTCAACACATCTTTTAAAATTCCCTTTTAAAATAGCTACAGAAAAATTTAAATATTTGGGAATCGAAATTACCAGAACATATCAAGGTATGTTCAGGGCAAATTTTGACCCCCTACTTAATAAACTAAATACATTAATTAAATTCTGGAAAACGCTCCCGATGTCTTTAATAGGCCGAATAAACGCAATAAAAATGATCTTTTTACCACAAATTTTATACCTATTTCAATCAATTCCTATATACTTACCTAAGAAGTTTAAAAAAAAACTCGACTCAGATATCACTAATTTTATATGGGACTATAAATCACATAGAATACAAAAAACCCATCTGAATAAACCTAAAGTATTGGGGGGTTTAGCACTACCTAATTTTATGTATTATTATTGGTCAGTAAATATTAAAAACATGATTCAACTGATGGATAACTCCGCCCAGCAAGTAGACTGGATTGTAATGGAGAAAGAGGATTGCTCCTCTAGAAACATTGGAGCGATCCTCCTCTCTCCAATGAAACTGAATAACATAAATTATAATAAGAACCCAATTATTCATAGTACAATCCGTATTTGGAAACAAATAAAACAAAATTTAAAATTAAGAAACTTATCACTTATATTACCTATAGTCAATAACCCTTCGTTTAGTCCTTCTATTATAGATAAAGCTTATACACAATGGGATAGACTAGGAATTAAAACGCTTGGTGACTTGTATGAAACTGGAAAATTACTTTCATTTCAACAATTACAAATAAAATATAAACTCGGAAATAATCAATATTTTAAATATTTTCAAATATGCGACTATTTGAAAAAATATACAAAAGATCATTATAATAATCCAGTAGATGTATTGGACGAGGCAATGCAGATAAAAGCGGAATCAGCAAACTTAATATCATATTTGTATAATATTATTTTAAATGTACAAATACCACCTACGGAGGGTATCAGAAGAGACTGGGAACAAGAGTTAGCTATTAAAATTTCAAAGGAAAGTTGGAATGAATACTTATTAAACGTGCATAAATGCTCGATTAATGTAAGACACACTTTAATACAATTTAAAATTTTACATAGATTATATTATTCGAAAACTAAAATTCATAAAATTTTCCCAAACGCATCATCTATTTGTGATAAATGTCAATCCCAAGAAGCAACTATAGCGCACTCATTTGTCTTCTGTACAAAAATTCAAAAATTTTGGAATGAAATTTTTGAAATCTTTACAAAGTTATTTAAAACAAGACTGATACCCAAAGCAGAATGGATTATCTTCGGAATAACGGAAGATGATCCAGAACTAAATGTGTTTCAAAAGAAATTAATGGACTATGGGTTAATAACTGGAAAAAAGCTAATTCTAAAATTTTGGAAGAAGGCTCCAATACCAACTATAAATATGTGGATTTCAAATATGTTTGAAACATTACACCTAGAAGAGATAAGACTCCTCCTAGCAGGTAAACCAGATCACTTCCACCTGACGTGGTCTGCATTTATAGAATTATTACAAACATAGGGTGCAAAAGTACTTTAAAAAAATAAAAAATTGAGGTCAGGTAAGGGGGGATGATAGTTGAAGAGTTGGTATGTCCTATTTACGTGATGCTCAAAAAAAAAACATTTGTTTTTCTTTTTTTCTCTTTCTCTTTTCTTTTCTTAGGGCCTATTTCTTAACTCTTTTTCTTTTTGTTTTTAATTTCGCTCTTATAGGGTCTTCGTCCTTTTTTGCTGTTACATTTTCTACACTTTTCTACACTTGCACTTTTTCCTTCACTTTCTTCTTTCTTTCAATCTTTTCCTTTTCTAGTGTAAAAAAATAAATAAAGGGAGTACATTAATTGTAAGAAGATATAAATGACGAGTATTAATGTATGTGGTTGTAATGTAATGTACTTCTAATAAATAAAAATTAAAAAAGAAAAAAGAAAAAAAAAAAAGAACGGGTGTAATGGGGAGAAGGCAGGAAAGTGGGAATAGGAGGCAAAGATCAGCCATGGTTGAATGGCGGAGTAGACTCGATGTGCCGAATGGCCTAATTCTACGCCTACAACTTGTGAATTGGTGAACTTCACAACAACTATGCCAATTGGAAAGGAGAGAGAAAATGTTGGAAAAACTATCAAACAAAGAAACTCTCAGCAGAACGAAAGCTAAATAAAGTGCCTGTAGATCACATCATCAAGGCTCGGTAGAAAATCCCATTTAACCTAAGCAGGATATTACAGCATCACATGATAATCTGCAAGAATGATTGCCAATGATTTAATTACAAGGTCATCATTTTTATCAAGAACTGTACACTATTTCTCAGTTTTTCTATTTTTCTCACAGCACAAATCACTCTCCAGGATTATATGATCCAGTTGGTGGATGACTTTCAGGTGAGACGGAAAATGCTTTGTAAGGCAGATCTTATGCACAATATAAAATCTAGCAGCTCAGTAAATGAAAAAAATAAATTGAGGGTGTAGACATTGAAAATCAACAAAACGTTGTGAAACATTTTAGTTACCTGAACTTCCACTGTGCTTCCAACGCAAGTCAAGCTTTATGAAGTGAGCTGAACACTACAGACATTTTTAGGTTGCGTATTCTGTAATTCTCACTCATTCAAGGAAGAAAATGGCTCTTTTAAAATTTATTTCATGTTACTAATATAAAGATCAAAGCCTGAAGATATTAGTACCAAGAAATCTTTTTAAAATGTTTCCATTAAAGATATGTATTAATTCATAAATATCAGAAGTTTGGCAGCTTTTGCATGTGCGTGTGTGTGTGTATGCGTGCGTGCATAAGTGTGTGTGTGCATGCGTGCGTGTGTGGCCAGTGTGTCTTCAGATAGATCGGGTTACATAAAAGTTACTCATTTACTGCTCTAATTCATGCTTTGTATCTATTAGAATCTCAAAATGAAAAATTGTACAGACGAGCAAAAATAAAGTTTAATTCTCCAGTTTCCTAGCCAAATATTAGAAAGCCTAATATAACCCACCAAAAAATAAATGGCAACAACATAAACAATAAAGTAAAGCAAAACTGATTATATTTGTGTTGATTTCAGATACAGGAAGAATATTGCTGGGCAAAATTCTGAATGATGTCCAAACCTCAGAAAAGCAAAATATAAGACATTGTATATTTTTGTCAGAAAAATGAGCACACTAAGGTAGTCGCCTGCAGGGTTTTGTCAAAAGATAAAGTATTACGACTGCAAACAAGACAGAAAGTCAAAGGCTCACTGAATTTGCAAGTTTCTAGAATCAGAGGCATATTCATGAGATGGATAGGAATTTGGTCAAGGATGGATGGATCTAGACACAATCTTCCTAATTCCCAGCTCTGCAGAAGAAGTCACCTCAGATTATTCACGAATTCTCCTGAGTTATTCACGAATTCTCCCGAGTTTTCAAACTCGCAGAATGTTCGTAACGAGTCCGTAGGAGGCCGTAGGAGTCCGTGGATATATTGTTGTGGCTCGTTATGCCAGCCGTAGGTACTCGGGGCATCAGGTAAGTCGGGACGTTTTTTCAGCATGATGAAAAATGTCCACGAGTAAAAAAATAGCCCCGAGTACCTACGGCTGGCATAACGAGCCGCTAAGATATATGCACGGACTCCGACGGCCTCCTACGGACTCGTTACGAACATTCTGCGAGTTTGAAAACTCGGGAGAATTCGTGAATAACTCAGGAGAATTCGTGAATAACTCGGGAAAGTGGGTCAGGCCCTTTACTCCAGCATTTTGTGTCTATCTTCGGTGTAAACTAGCATCTGCATTTCCTTCCTGAACATCTGCCCTCTGCCACAGGGCAGCTCTGATTCATCCCAGGTCGGAATAGGTTCCGAGTACCACCCAGTTATGAAGTACATTCGATGGTTATGTACATTAATAGGCAGTATAAAATTGCCATCAGATGTAATGGGCATGCATTGATACTCCATTACAAGTTCTACTGGCACCTTGGGGAATAATTCAGTTTAAACCTCACTGTTTCTAAATATCTATCTCATAGGTTTCTTGACATATTATGAGAGATGATAATTCTTCCTCTCATTTCTCATAAGTGTAGAAACCACTGGAAACCAAATAGTAAATTCCATGGGACTCAGGTTCAAAGGCTTACTGAAAACTACCGGTAATTGTGCTGAAGCGACCATGTACTGGACACCAAATAAAACTGAAGAATGAAGAAATCAAACTTCTCATTGATATCTCATAACCTGTGTAATATCTCAATCTCTACATGATATTATCTGAAAAGAAGGACTCTCAATAATAGTTTTCTCAGTATGCCATGCCTATATTCCTGGCACGCAAAGATAGACAATGTTGCCAGTGGTGACTTTTAAAATTAATGTTTGATGAAGGTTTTCCAATCTGACTATCTTGCACTAAACATTATACCCTTTATCCTGTTTCTGTACACTGTGGATGGCTTGATTGTAATCATGTACAGTCCTTTCACTGACTGGATAGCACACAATGAAAAAACTTTTCACTGTAGCTCGGCACACGTGATGATATTAAACTACACTAAATTAAACAATTCTCCACTTTTCTCATCCATGTGCCCGTGCCTTTCCACAAATAGGGGTAAGCAGACATCCTGTTTACCTCCAACATTAAATCATGCTTCCCAATGGGAATTCTGAATAGCAATTAAAAACATGAAACAACAACTAATATGTTCTCCCTTGCAGGGGCTTGAAAGCAAGTGGAGTTGTCTAATCCTGGTGCTATCAGCCAGAACACTGCCCAGCAATTGAATCCGGTACTGCCAAGTCTGTCTGACAATTTTACCAGAAGAGCAAGTGAGGGCATTGTGTAAATGAAATATAATGTCACATACAATGGAAGGAATCTATTGTAACCTTCACTGTATTACATACCTAAACCTGCAGCTCAATGCACTCAGCATGGCAACAGCAGCGATTTGTTGCACAGAAAATGGAATCGATAGATGGATGCAATACTGATAACTATTTCCAAATTGTTCCGACTTTCAATTGGGGTTTTGTTAACAATTTAAGTTCCAGCTGTGTAGACACAGTATTTCTATCTTATCTGAGGCAGAGTGATAATTTGCAACATAAAGCAGTCACGTTTAATTAATCAGCTGCATGACAAGTTTGTTGATTGGACGTCATACAGCTGATTAATTAAATGCGTCTATAGTTGAGTCCATTTTTCCATCTGTTGACTTTCTAATGATAAGACTTGGTTAGTAAGATAGCTGGCGGTAAGCTGTTCCTTTTGTTTTATTTATTAATGTTTCATGACCTGGCTGTGGGTGGCAAGATCAACATTTATTTTGCATCCATGCTAACCTTGTTTTATAGCTAAGATAGTTCCATTTTGCCTGTGTTTGGCCCATATCCCTCTAAATCTTTTCTATCCAATTACCTGTGACACATTAGTGGTCACAGGTCTCCAATCAGAAAATTAGCCCTCCTCTATTACTATCTGGCTCCTTCCCCCAGCTAATTTTGAAACCAGTTTGTTATCTCACCCTGGATCTCAGGTGTTCTAACCTTCCAGGCAAGCCTTATCATGTAGGATCTTTTCAAAGGCCTTGATAAAGTCCTAAAATAAATGCCCAATGCCCTGCCCACGCCCATCCTTTTGGTGACCTCTTAAAAAAAAACCAAATTCTGGTAAGGACACTAACAGTGCTATTGGAGAGCGAGTTCCAGGATTTAGACACAGTTACAATGTGATACATTTCCAAGTCATCATGGTGCACAACTGAGAGGAGAAGCTACCGTTGACAATTTTTCCATACACCTTCATTCACAGATTTGGGAGTTGCATTTAAAGTAGCCTGGATGAGTAACTGTAGTGCATTTAATTGAAGGGACACTGTGCAACTTTAGTGAAGGGAATGAAAGTCATCATTGTGGGATGTTATCTGTGGGACCACATCATCATGGCTTTCTAAATATATTAAAATTAACTGTTTCTCAACATACCCATGAATTTCTTTAAAAACAACTTATTCCTCCCTTTTTAATTACCCACATTACTATTACACCATACTCCTAAAGTGGCAGTCTTTTAGCACGGAAGACTTTAGCCTAGGTTTTCCTGCTACTTGTCTACTGCCCACGTTTATTGCCTGTGGTCACAATCCAGCTGAATTCTGAGGGGTGGTCTTGTTAGGTACTTTTCCACACAAGATCCTGTGCAGAAAAGAGAAGAATAAACCTCACTCACTATACCATCTGGCAACCTCTAACAGTCTATCCTGACCTAAGCTGGCTCTCAACATTTTCACAGCGTATAAGTAAAAGTAAAATTAAATGAAGAATTGTTATGAAATTATTAAAATTAAACATAAATTCAGCAAAAAATATGTAAACATTCTTAAATAATTAAAAATAATAAATGACGATTAGTAGAAGAGATCTCATTGCATTTTCCCCTTTCTTCCCTGCCAAATCCACTTTGAAATTAGTAGACCTGGATCAGATTTCAGAGCATAATATGCACGATAAACGCAGCCCAGTCCATCACAGGCATGGCCCTCTCCACCATCAAAAACTTGAGGTGCTGCCTCAAGAAAGTGGCATCTATCATCAATGATTCCCACCATCTGGGCCATGCCCTCTTCATGCTGTTACCATCGGGCAGGAGCTACAGAAGCCTGAGGTCCCACACCTCCAGGTTCAGGAACAGCTACTTTCTTATAATCATAAGGTTCTTGAACCGACCAACACATTAATTCTCCCTCAACAATGTAACTAAATGCTGGGGAATCTCGGCAAGATCAAGCTCTACTGCTTGATTCCACAGTGAGTCTCGTGGTGGTACTCCACTGAAATGGATTGACTGAGCTCCGTTAGTAAGTTTTAGATTTCCATAATTGTGTAGGAATTCTAAAATTTACTAGCAATTACACAGAGAAATGATAGTACTGTCATGCAGAACTGTCATAATTTATCCACTAAATCAAGGCCAATATATATATATTTTTCCCACTCTTACTGATTTATAGTCAAGCAGTCCCATAAAACCAGGCATCAACTTTTCAGAGTTGCTACTTCAGCTTTCTCCTAAGGTGGCAGAATGGTACAGAACTTACAAAACTTTTCCCACAAGATTCATCCATGAACAGTACCAGTGCCAATATTTCCAAAATCCAGTTCATTTGAAAGCAATTGGACTGAATTTTGGAAGTGAGCAAATAACACATTATGCAGCATGTCCCGGGATACCAACCAGCGATTTTTACACAGGGTGCAAACAATGATCCAGATTTTGTAGTAAAATTAACACCGTAGCTGCCACGCTCTCTGTTATAAAGGAAAACTATTTCTAGCAGCAGCATTTGAGTAGTTCAAGCACATAATTAGTGAGGTGCACTGCTCCTCCAGAAGCTCTGCTAAAAGTATTTGTCAGGCATGAAGGATGTAAGACTATGGCATTTAACCTCACTTGGGATTCCTCTGATCCAGCCTGAAGAGGTTGGGTCTTGTCCATTTCAGTGCAAAGGTAATCTTTTATAGTTACAAGGTGTCATTTACTGCAAACAACCTGACACTGTTAATTATCTTAAAAATTGTATCAGTTCTTCTGGTTTTCACTTTTGTAATAGTTTCCATTTTAAATATACAAGGCTGAGGAATCAGACCAGATCCCAGATCCCAGTGAATAATCTCAGTGGAAATCCGTAGGCAAGTGGAATTAAACACTGGGTCATTCTTTTAAACAATGCACGCGGTTTAAATTGTTATATTGCTGAAATTACTGTTGGATGCAGGCTTTCCATTTATATAGAGGCAGTGATATTGTGCAGAAATGCTTCTGTTGACCTTGAAAGGTTAAATAACTCTATTAGTCTCGTGTTGAATTGATGCTGAAGGAACTTGTAAGCACAAGAATATCATACAGCGAGCATCTACTATGAGAACTGTCTGAGCTGTTAGATGTAATTATATCTACGACCTTTGTAAGGCATTCACATTTATAATCAATTAGTGCCAATTACTACTGAAATGGTAGGCTATTTTTTAAACGGCTCTGGTTCTGTAGCTGGAAAAGCATTTTGTTTACATTGTCTTTTCTAAATGTTTGCATTTATTTAAAGGGAAGTATTACATAAATTCACTTCACCAGATGACCTGGTGTGCTTTATAACTCTCCATGGATGCTGCTTCACCCGCTGAGTTTCTCCAGCATTTTGTGTCTACCTTCGATTTTACCAGCATCTGCAGTTCTTTCTCAAACAAATAATTCTGAAGAGTGGTCATTGTAGAAAATTCAATAGCCAATTTCTAGGTCCCACAAATAGTAGTTAGAAAAAAAAGATAAATTGCTTGAATGATGTTGATTGTGGGATACATATGGAAAACTCTCCTGCATATTTTCGAATTGTCCTACAGGATCATTATATGCACCAGGGATCCCACTTGTCAGCCTGGATTACAGGTATGTGTCTAAGATTGGAACTTTACCATCTCATTGAGATGCTAGGGAAGGAAGTACAATGGCACTGCAGCAGATTTGCTGCCTTACAGCACCAGAGACCCGGGTTTGATCCTGACTATGGGTGCTGTATATACGGAGTTTGTACAATGTCCCTGTGACTGCATGCGTTTTCACCGTGTGTTCCGATTTCCTCCCACACTCCAAAGAGGTACAGGTTAGTAGGTAATTGGTTTTATGCAAATTGTAAATTGTCGCCAGTGTGAAGGATGGTGCTAGTGTACATGTTTTAGTTTAGTTTATCGTCACAATTAGCGGGGTACTGTGAAAAGTTTTTGTTGCGTTCTAACCAGTCAGCGGAAAGACAATACATGATTACAATCGAGCCATTCACAGTGATCGCTGGTCGGCTCAGTCGGTGGGCCAAAGGGCTGTTTCCATGCTATATATTGAAAGTCTAAAGTAAATACTACTGTGAATCTAGGGCAGGGTGGAAATTAATAGTAAAGTTGATGAAATCACTAATTTCTGCATGGGTGCAGGAGGCAGCCCCGCTGCATTTGTCGATGTAGGAGAGAAAGAGTTGATAAAAGGTGCCAGAGTACATTTGGAACAAGGAGAACAAGAATGTAACTGACAAATAGACATGCATAACTGGGGATTGTGTGCCCATTGACTTGAAAGTGAGAGAAATCAAAAGAACAGCACCTCATATTTTGCTTGGGCAGCTCACAGCCCAGTGGTATGAATATACTTCTCTAACTTCAAGTAACCCTTGCTTTCCCTCTCTCTCCATCCCTTCCTCTGACCAGTCTGACTGTCTTCCTGATTAAGTTTTATCTTTGTATGCTTCATTGTCACCTTCCCCTAGCTAACAATGATCTATTCTATATATTCCTTGGTCCTCGTCCCCTTTAATGTCTCATTTTCACACCATAGTCCTCCATATCTCTGTGCCTCCCTCGCCCCTGATTCTCAGTCTGAAGAAGGGTCTCGACCCGAAACATCAACCATTCCTTCTATCCAGAGATGCTGCTTGTCCCACTGAGTTACTCCAGCATTTGTGTCTGGCAAAAGTGAAGATGTTGAGAGCGAGGCCAAGTCAATCATGTCTCTGTACAATGAAATTTCTGGAAGGTCTTGACTCCTTGTTGATGAAGAATGGATGTGTAAAGGGAGTGAATGTCCATGGTAAAGATAAGGCAATGGGGACCTAGGAATTGAATGTTATTAAGATGATGAAGATCATGTGAGGCGTTTTGGATGTATGTTGGCAAGGACTAGATAAGGGGAGCAAGGAGAAACCCAGGGTGTAAATGTAAACATTACTTCACTATAAATGAACTAGTATTAATTGTAAGTTCACAACCACCTGAATGTCCCATGCAGACACTATTCAATCCCATTACATGAAATACATGGAGTTTTAAACATGTAAATGCAACATTTAGTATCAGCATAACATAGGGGATGAAATGGCTTTGGTTTTTAATCATTCTCCAGGGACTTTGATGAATAGAATCATTGAATTTTGGAAATTGGTAGGAGACTCTTCAGCTTATTGCATTGGAGAGAGATCTATATTTTCACCTCCCAACTATAATCAGTCTGCAGAAGGGTCTCGGCCCAAAATGTCACCCATCCAATCCCTCCACAGATGCTGCCTGACCCGTTGAGTTACTCCAACACTTTGTGTTTTGCTCAGGAATCCAGCATCTACAGTATCTACATTTCACCCGATTCCTCTGCCTCTTATATTTTATTTCTTCTCAAATGTCAGCTATGTTATCGAATTCATGCCCACCATTATTTATGTCCTGATAAACTTCTGTGTATAAAAAATTACCAACCTTCCCTTATCTTTTGATAATTGTTTAAAATCTGTACCTTCCAATTACTGACTGGTGGACCAGTGGAACTAGCAATTATTCTTATCCTTTGTAATTCTCCATCTTATCACATGCTGGGGCTGACAGGTTGATGATATCCATTGTTGAAGTTTGAAGAATGCTGCTTGTTGGGTAATGGGGGAACAAACACCCACACAACTCACTGCCAATGTTTAGAACCATGGTTACCTTCCAAAAGATTAATTCAGCTCAGAACAAAAAAAAACTTTTTTTCTTGATTTGAATTCCATAATTTTCTAGCAATGCAACTGACTCCAAACAAGATGGCTTTAATATCTCAGAAAATGTGTTTTCAATGACTCAGATAAAATATACTTTAAGGTCCATTGTCCCACAGAAAGTTAATTGTAATATTTTTATTAAATGTTTAAACCATCAAAACCAATAAAAAAAACATGCACTGGGATCCAATCCACTTGCATACCGATCTGATAGCAACAAATTATCAACAAATGGCAAGAATTGAACTAATTGCCTTTTCCGTTGGGTTCCTTCAAGTGTGGTTGCAATTGTGGAATGCAACTGTTTATCATTCATAGTCTGTGTGTCTGCTCCACGATAGAATCGGCACACCCCAATAACAAATACATAAGTCTAAAAACAATCATTTTAATTAATTTTCTATGGTTCTTTCTTCAATTATTTTGCATCCTATTTTTATGTTTCTTCACCAATATATCAGTGGCAGCTCAAATGCCAAGCAGACTTATTTCTATGCTCCGCTATCATTGTGTTTTTACCAGGAGTTGTTTACAAGCACTCTATCTAGTGGAACACACATACTGTTTTTATTTCATTAAGTTGGATCTTAGATATGAAAACAGAAAGTCAGGCAAATCTGTGGGGAGAGCATACTTCAGGTTAATGATCTTTTCATCAGATATGAAAAAAAATTAAATGAAAATTAAAATGAGAAGGAGAAGGGGTAAGGAGAAGAAATAAAATGTTTGTGATAGGAAAGAGACTAAGAGTGACTGAATGACAGAAGTAGTGGCGGTGGAGGCAGACAGGCTTGTTAATCACAATCAGTCCATTTGCAGGAAATGTAAATACTAAGAGGATTGTGAAAAACAGGATTGATTTTGCTGGAAATCTGAAATGAAAAACAATGCTATAAATACTCATCAGGTAAGCCAGCATCTGTAAAGAGAAAAAACAGTTAACTTTACCGGTTGACGAACGTCCCAACAGATTGGTCAGATATGATATATGATATATATTATCTGAAATGGTTTGATGCTTAGTAACAGAATTTGGTTCAGAGAGAGGAATGAGGACGTGTCAGAGAGCTACAAACTGGAGGTCAAGTTTGCTGAGCTACAACTTGTCAGCTGTTTTGTTAGCAAAGTTGGGGTTCATCTATAGTGACCAGAGAAACAAAAATTCAGATGAGGGCAGGCTAGAGGTAATAAAGCTCATGAAAAAATTAAAATGGTCAGTGTTACATCAGCAGATTGAAATGAATGAACCTTATATTTTGAATTTGGCTGCAGCAGATCTGCAAGTAAATTGATCTGCATTAATCCAGAAACATTCCACAGCCAGCAGAGATTTCCATAAAGCCACTATTTATGAACCAGATACATCCGTTTACTAGATACCTATCATAAACTCTTAAATTCTGAATCTGGATTAGCTTTGAAACAGGATGATTGGTCCATAATAGTCCCAATTATTCTGGTTATACTTAAGTACTGTCAGAAACAACACCATCTGTCTGTCCCAACCGATTTTGTGTAACAGAATTAAGTTGTACAGGTTTCTCCCTGCGAAACAAAGGAGGAAAAGGCACTTTATTAGTGACAATGATGGTATAACCATCTGCCATATGAGTTACATTATATGCTTTCTAGCAGAATTACAGCTTTCTACTCAGGTATAACAGCCATGGTCCTGTACTGCAGCTAACACCCATCTACATAAAATGCCATTTTGCTGCTGGGATTTGTTACTTCGACACAACCGAAACTTAAAGAAGCGAGAACTTCCGTCATGGCAATACTGAGCTGAACAACTGCCTTCTCATAACTTCATTTCCATTTTAAACAATGGGATCATTAACCTATTGAAGTTGGTGAATATGGCTGTAGAACAGGAGAACCCATCCTGTGTTTGAGCAGGGGCAGTGGGATGCAAACAAACCCTCCAGCCATTTAGTTCCTAACTTCAGGAACAGAAGAAATCATTAATAATCCAAACCAATGTGAAATGTTATTTAAAAACATAAAGCATTGAACAGTACAGCGCAGGAACATGACCTTTGGCCCACAGCGTTTGTGCTAAAAATGATGGCAAGTTAAACTAATCTCCTCTGCTCTACTCTTACTCTCGACATTATGTCTAAAAAGAGCACCACCCTCCACCCTAAATTTGGGAACTAAAGAGCTGGTGAGACTGTGATCCATCCCAAATCACACTGCAACAGCTTCCACTGCACCCACATTCCAAGGCAAATAGTAGCAGATTTTCAGACAGTTTTTTGTAATTTTTAGCAACTATTAATAATCCAAAGCAATTTGAAATGTTATTCTAAGGTTTTATGTTTATGTTTTTGCAATAAAGGAATTTCAGAATTGCTCAGCGTAAATGTATCTATTAACCAAGTTACAAAACATTCCTTGGTAAAATTAATGGCTTGGAATTTTACGTACAGACTAATATTTAGGAAAAGCCCATGGAAGTAATCTGGACAATTACCCTTTACCAATACGCTTTGCATTATCACTGCATGTGGATCACCCTGGGATGGGCGTTCTGCTCCTTGCAATGATGTATGTTAATACAGAACAGGATTTCAGAAAAAGCTGAACAGGCAGCAGACAGCATTTGCATGTGATTTCACAAATTGTGCAAAATAATCATTTTAATAGGCAATTTTGCATAATTAAATTTAAATGAGGGCAAATGTCTAAGTGATTTTGTGGTGCGTATAGCCAACCTATATTTAATTGCAGTTGACAAGTTGATAAACCTGTTAAATAGATAGAATGTAAAAGCAAGGGACAGAAACTTTATTTACATGAAGTGTTCAATTTAGTTTCAGCTGCACATTGTTGTCCACTTATGAAATTTGGGATTTCAGAAGCAAAGTATAATGAAAATTACTTCTGGAATACATGTTTAGTGCAATGGTGGAACTTAAGTAATTCTTCTCAGTTTTCATAAATCACTAAGTAGACCAAGTCGGGTATTGCAACGTGGACGCTACAATTCAGATCTCCGGTTTTGGTGATCTTGTTACAGTTGTATTGGTAGTTAGTGATGAGGGGTTTCAGTTAGTTGCAGGGACTAGTTAAACAGGGATTACATTCTGTCGTGTGGTGATTGAGGGGACATTTAACAAAATTCTTAACAAATATTGCAAATTTTGGTGAAGTAGAAATGGGAAGGTTGTTTTCAGGAGGGAGCCAGTAACTAGTGGATAGTGATTTAAAATAACTACCAAAATGATACAATTAAGAGATGTGAAGAATTATTTAATGATTTGGAGTCCATTGCAGGAAAGCCTGTAGATGTATTCAATATATACTTTATATAAATTCATCAGTAGTTTTCAAAATAGAATTAGATTATAATATAAAAAGCAAGACAGGAGGAATATTGGGAAAGGCTCAAGCAGTGGAAAGAAATAATGGTTCTTCCTGGTAACATTCATTCACCCCTCTTCCATTGTTGCTTCATAAATATGGTAGCAGCACTCCCCACCAGCTGAAAGAGTGTTGCAAGAACTGAGAAATGTTCCTTTCACGTTTGGCTGCACAGATTGCAGCTGCTATGTTACATACTGCGAAATGTAAGAACTTTCTCATGGGAAATATACTGCTGAGCACATAATCATGGATTTGTTAAGGGAATTCAGAGTTTGCACTCCAGTGCTGCACTGAGAGAATTCAGAGATCACACCTCAGTGCAGTATTGAGGAACTTCCAGGTTTACACTGCAGTGCAGCCGTTGGCAGAACTGAAGGAATTCTAAGCTTGAACTCCACTGCAACACTTGGGCAAATTCTAGGATTTCACTCGAGTGCAACACAAAGAGAAATGTGCAGTCCTGGAGGTACTTTGCTTGGAAAGAGATGTTAAATTTCAGACCCTAGTCTTAATGAAACATCAAAGACTCTGCATATCATTTGTTGATGATGGAGGAAGTTCACTAAGTGGAACAGCTGATATGTAACCGTCAATTAACAGGTAATGCGATTTTCACCTTGAATGGGGAGCTTGCCTTTTTTGAATGGGTTGTCAAATTTCTGTAATGCAGCTGTAACAATGCATCACATATATAAAGTGGTTTGGAGAAATTTTGAGACAGTGAAAAGCATTAAATAAACATATATTTTTCTATCTTTTTTCCCCACTGGTTATTGTCTGATTCCATTATAACTAATGTTACTTTCAAAGGCAAACAACACCCGCTATGTAAGATGCTTATTGCACCGTTAAACAAGGATAGTCATAATTAATGCAATTTATGCAAGTAAATTATGTAACGGCATGTTTTAATATATAGAAAGTGGCGGGTGCCCGGAATGCATTGCAAGGTAAGTGGTGGAAGCTGATATGAGAGAATTGTTTAAGTGACCTTTAGACAACAGATACAGGAACAGGTGGGGAATTAAGGTAAATAGATCATGTACAGATTGATGTGCAGTTTTAAAATTTGCATCATTGTCAGCACAGGAATTGTGGGCCAAACACCTTGTTCATTGCATTGTGTTATGTTCTATGATGAGGTATTTAATGGTGCAGCAGTCCCACTGAGAATGCCAGCTACTAAAATGTAATCACAATGAACAAGTCAAACAAGTCCCTTTTGGATTACTCTTACAAAACTTGAGATGGTTACGGACTGGATCCAGCAAAAAGTAGAGTATATTTTTCAAAAAATATGATTATGAGGGTTAATTCTTCCTCGTGATGCCAGGGCAATCACTCAAAATTATCAATCCTGTATCTTGCTTACTATTCTCAATGAGGACTCTCAAGTCCACCCAGGGTCCTAATCCAAGCCCCAGTGTCAGAGTATAGTTTAATTATGGCAGAATATAGCCTTACAGTCTCACTTAAAGTGCGGATAATAAGGTGCAAGGGCCACAACAAAATAGATTAGAGAATCAGGAATACATCTTCAACATGAGAGATCCATTCAAAAATCTAATAACAGCAGGGGAAGAAGCTGTTCTTGAATCTGATGGTAAGTGCTTTCAAGTCAAGTCAAGTTTATTTGTCACATACACATACAAGATGTACAGTGAAATGCCTGTGGGATTGTGCAAAAACAACAGAACAACAGAACAGAACCAGTATTTACATTAAAAAAAATACACAACAGTAATTACTCCCTGGTGAGATCAGAGTTTACAGTCATGATGGCCTGTGGGAAGAAACTCCATCTCATCCTCTCTGTTTTTGCAGAGTGACAGTGGATGCGCTTGCCTGACCGTAGCAGCTGTCCGTTGCTGGGGTGGTAGGGGTCCTTCATTATCTTGCTGGCTCTGGATCTGCACCTCCTGGTGTATAGGTCCTGCAGGGGGGTGAGTGTAGTTCGGCCGAACGCACTACTCTCTGCAGATCCTTCCTGTCCTGGGCAGAGCTGTTTCCAAACCAGATTAAGATGTTTCCGGACAAGATGCTTTCTACAGCACCAGCGTAGAAGGATTGAAGGATCCTCAGAGAGACTCTGAATTTCCTCAGCTGCCTGAGGTGGTAAAGGCGCTGCCTTGCCTTTCTCACCAGTGCAGCAGTGTGTGTTGTCCATGTCAGATCCTCTGTGATGTGGACTCCCAGGTATTTAAAGCTGCTCATCCTATCCACAGTAGTCCCATTTATCCCCAGTGGCGTGTACGTCCTCGGTTGTTGTGCCCTTCTAAAGTCCACAATCAGCTCCTTAGTTTTAGTGACATTCAGGAGGAGGCTGTTGTTCTGACACCAGAGTGCCAGCTCAGCCACCTCCTCCAGGTAGGCCTTCTCATCATTATCGGTGATCAGGCCGACCACCACAGTGTCATCAGCAAACTTGATGATGGAGTTGGAGCTTAACCTGGCCAAACGGTCATGTGTGTACAGGGAGTACAGTAGGGAGCTGAGGACGCAACCCTGGGGGGATCCTGTGTTCAGGGTGAGGGGGTTGGAGGCATGTCTCCCCATCTTGACCACCTGGGGTCTGGCGGTGAGAAAGTCCAGGACCCAGGCACACAGGGGAGTGTTCAGTCCCAGTTCCAGCAGCTTCTCAGCAAGTCTGGTGGGGACTATGGTGTTGAAAGATGAACTGAAATCAATGAACAGCATCCTCACATAGACCCCCTTATGGCTGTCAAGGTGAGAGAGAGTGGTGTGCAGAACCTGGGAGACCGCATCATCCGTGGATCTGTTTAGACGGTATGCGAACTGCAGCGGGTCCATGGTGCGAGGGAGGAAGGCGCAGATGTGGTTCTTGATCAGCCTCTCGAAGCATTTCATGACCACTGAGGTGAGGGCCACCGGTCGGTAGTCATTCAAGCAGGCTGGAGAGGCATTCTTAGGCACTGGTACAATAGTGGATCTCTTGAAGCCGGCAGGGACCACGGACTTGGCCAGGGAGAGGTTGAATATTGTGGTGAACACTGGAGCTAGCTGATTAGCACAGGACTTTAGTACTCGCCCAGATATACCATCTGGGCCTATAGCTTTCCTTGTGTTTTTGTATCTTCTGCCCTACAGGAGAGGGGAGAGGAGAGAAATGCAATAAGTGGTCCATGATTATGTGGCTACTTTTCCAAGGCAGGATGAAATGTTGATTGGAGTCAATGGGAGGAGGTTGGTTTGTGTGGTGGACTGGGCTGCATTTGGTTCTTCAGCTGCTGTTTCAGATTGGCAGCCTGCTGTTAGATAAGGAGGAAAATGAAGCAGGAGGCACGGGATGCCATCCTTCCACTCAGTGTTAATGAAAATGTTGAGCTTAATGTTAATTTGTCACCAACTTCAGGAGGAAAAAACAATTGTGTTTGATCAGGAACCCTGGGGTAGTATATTTGGCCTGGAAAGGGAGGTTTGATCTATGCAGCAATTGCCTGAAATATTACACAAAATATCAGTCTCAAGTGAGGATTGAACTGTCTGGCTACAGAGTCAAGATTGGTAACATTTGCCCATTTCTATGAGTAGGAAGGAATTGCAGATGCTGGTTTACACTGAAGATAGATACAAAATGCTAAGGTAACTCAGCGGGACAGGCAGCATCTCTGGATAGACCTGAAAATGGTTTCGACCCGAAAAGTCAACCATTCCTTCTATCCAGAGATGCTGCGTGTCCCGCTGAGTTACTCCAGCATTTTTATGTCTATCTTCTGCCCACTTCTATACTTGTTTCATGATAATGGCACTGCACCCATCAGTGGATTTGAATTGCTATTTAAAACTCATTGAAAACATGGAAATTTTTGTCACAGTCATTCTCTACCTCTGTGACCAGTGGCAAAAAAAGAATAAAAATAATAGCTTGTGATACGACTCCAAGTAATGACATGTACATTGGAGTTGCAAAGAGACGTGGGAGTGCTGGTGCAGCACTCACAAACAGTTAATTTGCAAGTCGAATCGGTACTAAGGAAGGCAAATTCAATGCTAGCATTTATATCACGAGGACTGGAATACAAAAACTGAGATGTAATGCTGAGGCTGTAAAAGGCGCTGGTCAGGCCACATTTGGAGTACTGTGAGCAAATCTGAGAAGAATGTGTTGGCTCTGGAGACGGTCCAGAGGAGGTTAACAAGAATAATTCCAGGAATGAGTGGGTTAGCATATGATGTGCGTTTGACAGCACAGGGCCAGTCCTCGCTGGAGTTTAGAAGGTTGAGGGGGGACCTCATTGAAACTTACAGAATAAAGAAAGGCATAGATAGAGTGGATATAGAAAGAATCTTTCCACTGATGGGAGAGTCTAGGACCACAGGTCATAGCCTCAGAATCAGAAAACACTCTTTTAGAAAGGAGGTGAGGAGGAACTTCTTTAGTCAGAGGGTAGTTAATCTGTGGAACTCATTGCCACAGTGGACGCCAAGTCAGTGGATATTTTTTAGGCAGAGATAGATAAATTCTTGATTAGAATGGGTGTCAAGGATTATGGGGAGAAGGCAGGAAAATGGGATTAGGAGGCAGAGATCTGCCATGATTGAATGGCGGAGTGGACTCGATGGGCCGAATGGGCTAATTCTGCTCTTATAGCCTATGAACTTGTGAACTGCTTAACCTGGAGAACAAACCTGCATTTGTCAAGCATGGCACAAATGTACACATCAAATCAATTCTGCTCTGAAAACCCATCCTCTGGGGATAATCAATACATGCTACAACATATGGCTCACAATGAGATTTATTTCAGGATTATATTAAGGTCTCTTAGTTATATATAATCCAGTTACACTCTGTAACCTGATAACTGGATTTATGTTACGCAATAAAATAAAAGCATATTTACTTTCATTGCAAACATTGATAGTTCAATATGTATATTTTGTTATCTGTAATATCACCACACAAAAGAATGATTAATACATATTGTACATCCATCATTTATGTAATATTTGTGATGAAAATTCCTTTCAAACCCTTCCTGCTTTAAGGCATATTATATCCAGCTTTTAATTTGCCTCAACTTAATTTCCTTCTTCCTTTCAATTTCTATTTTCCTAGAGGTTGATCCCTGTACCTAAATACGATTTAAAAAAAACCCAGACCTGTTCTGGTAATTCCTTCCTTGGAATTTCTCTGCTGTATAGAAAAAGCTGGAAGCCTGGAAGTGCTGGGCTCTACACTTGCTACATTTGTTCATTCTCATTCATATTGAACTATCTGCCTGAACTAATTTTGTCAATCTCTGTAATCTTGAATTGAAAGTGTGTGATCATACTATACCACTTCTCATAAGCCAAACTTTGATTGTGACATAAATAACAGCAGTAGTTCCTCAAGTCTGTTCTTCCATTCAATAAGATCATGGCTGATCAATGCCGAATTCTACACAGCTGCCTTTGCACTATATCTTATGCTACATTTAGCTTTTGAGATTCTTCATTTATTAAATTCCAAGCACCCAGAATCATTGTCAAGCTTTGCCTCCGTTGAGAAAACCATCCTGTTCCTCTCATTGAGAAAACATCCATGTAATATGGCATTCTAGATGATCAAAAACTCACCCCATAAATGTAAATTTAATTCAATATATATGTCACCCAGAATTAAATCTGAAATTTTACTCTGGCATAGCATTAGGCAGATGAGTAGCCACCAAGGTACAAGAGGATTGTTGATGGAACCATTTGTGCCATTAAAACATGGGTTAACATAGAGTAGAGCACCGTTGCGCACATTTTGGATCACTTGGTACCAATCAGGAAATTCATCATCTCTTCCAGCAGGATTTTGTTCTTCTGGCATAAACTTTCCCTAAATGACAACACTAGCAATAAACAGAAATCATTGAATTTTCAATCTTACTCGTTTGAAAAATAAAGCTTCATTTACTTAAGAATGACCCCTTTAACCATGTTATTTTAAAGATCGACTTTCAACCTACATTCTTTGTCCCCTCTGTAATCTGTGATATTCTGTGTCCTCACAACCTCAGATATGTGCTCTAAATGCTTTGAAGATGGAATTCAGAGTCAAGGTCATCTTAGCTTCCACACCTCAGGGAATCTGCATTTCAAGCTTCTCCTAACATTGGACAAGTCCTTGTGGAGGCTGTCCTGACAACATTCTGCCAGGAGCACCTTGCTGTGGCCCTGCACAAAGAACATGTCTCCTCAAGGTCTGATTCCTCCGCAGCCAGTCCAATTCCCTCTGAATCCTTGGTAGCATGCTTCCATCCCACTCCCAAAGTTGCTTCCTCCTTACGTGCCATACCAATATTCACCTCCAGTTGTAAAAGGGTGCTTATACTGTATTGTGCTGATACTGGCAAGAACTCCTTGCAAAGATAATACAGACTATGAACTGGGCGAATTTGCAACACATCATTCAGCATGGCATTACATCAGGAATTTCAGCAGCTTTTTCCCCAAGGACCTCACAACTGAACTTTAGTGTCCCACAATGTTCTTCGTGTCAGTGATCCACGATGCTGTTTTAAAGCCAAAAGATTTGTGAAGCAATTTTGAGACTGTTATTTCAAACTAAAACCCAATCTGTCCTCTTGCAAAAATGTAAACAATCCCCTTTCAAAGAAGAGTAAAAAGATTTATCCCTGGTCAATATTTAATTCTCAATCAACATCTCTGAAAAGCAAGATGATCTGGTCATAATCAGGAGGCTCTTTGTGAGAGTTTGCTATTTGTGAATCAGCTGTTGCATTTCCTACATTAGAGCAGTGACTGTACTTTATTGGTTACACTGTGCTTTAGAGTCCTCTTGAGTCAATCATAAGCAATGCATTTTCTAAACAATATAATCAGAATCAGAACTTTATTTTGTTACTTTGCCCCATTTTGCATGTAAATGCCTCTATACCATCATATATTTAGCACTGCCAGTGTCATAATATACTCAACATACGGTGCTTATTCTCTGGGACACAAGGGACTTCAGATGTAAAAAACAAACTGCTAAGGGAACTCAGTGGGTCAAGCAGCATCTGTGGAGCTAAAAGGATGGTTGCCGTTTTGGGACATGACCCTGCAAGACTGAGAGTGATTATTCTCACCGCTTATTCTCATCGCAGCTGAACATGTAACATAATTGCCTGCATATTTGCGCTACAGTGGTGTGCCTGTAATTATCACCAAGTGCCCAGGAAACCAGTGGACTACCCAGAGAGAATATTTTTAATAAGACTGCACAATTTATATTTTTATTCTGGGAACAATTCTCTGTTTAATGTACAAGACAGAACGGGTTTTAGAAAGTAAAATGAAACAATTTTACAATTCATTTTCAATTGTATGTGGCGAAAACGAATTTACTAAATGGGCAATTCACAGGCGCAACTGGTAGAGCTGCTCTCCCACAGTGCCAGAGGCCCGACGAGTTTAATCCTGACCTTGGGTGCTGTCCATGTGACATTTGTATGTTCTCCCTATGACCACGTACGTGTCCCCTGGTTTCCTCCCACATCCCAAAAACATGTGGGTTTATAGGTTAATTAGCCTCTATAAATTTCCCCTAGTATGTAGTGAGTGGTGGATCAGAACGTGGAATAACATAGAACCAGTGTGAATGGGTGCTCGATGGTCGACGGACTCAGTGGGACGAAGGGCCCGTTTCCATGCCATATCACTAAACTAAACTAAACTAAATCATGAGCAGCATGCTGATCTCAGTTGTTCTCCCCATTGAGGAATTAAGGCAGAGAGGTTCTGGGTGGTGCTTCACTCTTGTTCAGTGCCTAGCAACCAGTGGTAGAAGTACACATGTGCAAACATTCCTCCAAGATCTAGACCAAACTCAAATACAATCTCAACAGCAATTAAAAACAACCTACAAACACACCACAAGCACTGCTGTTGAGTAACAAAATACTCCAAGTTGCTTTTCTGAATGACCAACAAGGCTGAGGGTTGCAGTAGCTACAGGAAGAGAAGCCCATATGCTCAATCATGAACAATTTAAATTAAGACTAGGACAATGGGAAGCTGCAAAAACTAGCAAAATGCAAGCTCAAGGCAAGTTGATATGTTGAGAATTTTTTTTTTTTTAATGAAGTAAATTTTACGATGTGGGCAAATGGCAAACTAAATCTGGAATATTTCAAGGAATAGTTAACCACTATTGTTTCCTTTTGGATAGTTTACCAAAGGTGAAAAATGGATCTCCATCTGGTAATTTCACTGAAATGAAGGAAAATTATATGAGAGTTATATGAGCTGGAGTGACATGGCTCGGGGTTCTCCCAGAATCAGAGGTTAACATTTAACAGTTTACACCAGAAATCACCTATGAGTGTTCTTTTTTCATATTTGTCTTCGTTTGCTGGTTGTGATTCAAGTCAATGGCCAGATTTCACTGGAGAGCCTGATATATGTGGCCTAAATAGCATCGGCAAGAGTATTCTAGGTATCGACATGTGTGTACTTTCCACTAGTCACTAGATGGGAACAGAGGTGGGAAGTGTTTAGTCACCTCCTAGGATGCTGACCCTAACACATACTCCTTGACTACCATTTTCCAGATCAACTGACCAGATCACAAAGAATATACAACTCTGCAGCCTGCAAGACCCGTCTCTTCAGAGCAACACACAGTTCTGTCATAGTTCATCACATGCCCCTTTGCTGCAATATTTGTTTTCATATATGGTGCTGATATGTCAAGTGACAATAAAAGTAGAGAATTTTCGCAGAAAACATACTGTATGAACGCAAGACCATTTGAAGTTCTGAGCTTGGAAGGGTACACTGAGTATCTGACCTCCAAGTATGGTTCATATTATTTTGTACAAAGGAATATCCTGAATTTTTGCTCAGCACTTCAACCTCCTCTCCCATTCCCACTCTGACCTTTCTGTCCTGGGCCTCCTCCATTGCCAGAGTGAGGCCCAGGGCAAATTGGAGGAACAGCACCTCATATTTTGCTTGGGTAGTTTACACCCCAACGGCATGAACATTGACTTCTCTAATTTTAGATAGCCCTTGCTTTCTCCCTGCTTCCCCTCCCCCTTCCCAGTTCTCCCACGTCCTACTGTCTCCACATACTTCCTTTCTTTTCCCCCACAACATCAGTCGGGAGAAGGGTCCCGACCTGAAACGTGGCCAAATCCTTCTCTCCGGCATAGATGCTGCCTCGCCCGCTGAGATTCTCCAGCATTTTATGTCTACTTTCGATTTTTCTAGCATCCGCAGTTCTTTCTTAAAAATATCCTGCATTTGTTGGCCACAAGTTTCTGATGTAATTTGTATATTTTGGTTCACAATTTAGTAATGTTTTGGTTTTATCTCAGAAACATCAACTCGTTCCAAATCCATTTGTAATTAGAAACATAAAGTCAAAGATGCTGGCTGAACTGATCTGTATGAGGATCAAATCATATCTTCATACAATGCTCATAATAAATTGGTCATACCATGAGCCAAAACATAGAGAACTGTCACAAATGTCAGTACTTGCACCATTAGTTGCACTTTTATAATTCCAAGAAATAGCTTCACATGTATCATGCACAGGGCCAATTGTGACAAGATTACCACATTGCAAATAACCATCATAAACAAGCTTTTGAGTTTAAATGGGATATCCCGTATAATAAATAAAACGAGAGAACACAGAAACAAATGGTTCAGAAGCAAGATGTGGAATGTAGAGGAATCAAATTCTGCTAGCTTTTCAAACAGGGGGAGCTGGGGGGTGGGGGGGGAGCAATATCTTGACACCAAGATTTGCTAAAACTACTAGGTTGATAGGGGTATGGGATTTGTGCTGTGGCAGCTGAGAAGGTGGAGGCAAATACAGAAGTTAAAATGACCAAGTTCAGTAGGCATGGAGTGGGGGAAGATTGGTGGATTAAACGGCATTTCTTTCAATGCAGGGCGCTTGAAAGCTAATTCAGATGAAGTTGGGATATGGATATGAACACGAGACTGAGATATTATAGCTATTACAGCAACATGGCTGAGGGAAGGATATAAAGCATTGAGGCAACATGAAAGCAACTGACCAGAGACATTAACTGAG
>JAXLNO010005749.1:0-28547 GCA_038087875.1 Malacoraja senta | reverse complement strand
TATGTGAGTTACTTTTAAACGAAGTAACAGAGGTTTGTGTGGCTTTCAGATTGAGCCTAGAGAAGCGTTCATGTGATAGCACAATTGACACTGCTTGTGCTCTATAGTACCATGTGGGACAATAAATGATTGGTTATTCACCTGCTGTTCACTAACGTTATGCAGGGTGTCTTTTATATGACCACTTTAATAGCCTACACTCATTGTAGTGTGTGATGTATATCAGTAAATTATTATGCAAATATTCTTCTACTGTATTCCTATGGGAGCAGTATTTTTAAGATGATTATGCTTTCAGCAACTGATCTCAGCACAAAGAACACAGTCTTTACTCAATCTCTGGCTCGGTCTCTGGATTATAACTGACATTAGTTATGGGAATGATCTCATAAGTAAAATGGGCATGATTGCGTACATTTGAAGTTGACAGCATACCCACCAGAGATTGGGGGTGTCATTAGGTATACAAGTGCACTGAGCTTGCTAGTACCAATGAGATGAAAGATACTTTCTTTATTGTTATTAAATAGTCTCAAGATATTGCTGATAGCTCATTAGCAGCCAATAGAATGGATATTTCCCTTTCATCATACAGCAAGAGGCTTACATAGTGTGTGTTAATAAATTAAGAAATTTGGTTGAATATGTCTGGATATTTGTAGATAGAATTCTGCACAGTGTTGCATGAGTTATTGTCTAACTCAAAGTCAATTGGGGCTATGGTCCGGTTCAGAACAATGGCCATGTATGCAAGTTAGCATCATGGTATTAATAACCCATGTTTTTTCTACCATTAATGGTTTATCTGTTTAAGTGTTTCACTCACAGATTGTGTTACTGCATGAAACCACAGAGCTGTGAAGTCTTCACGTAGTCACTCACGTGACTTCGATATAAAATAGAAAGATTAAACGAGAACTTACCGTTTGAAGTTTGATCTTTATTTTATGAGAAGTTGAAGTGAGGGATTACGTGCCCTCCACTCCCAACCCTACTTCTCATAAAGATCATTCGGTAGTTCTAAGGTCGTTAATCTTCCTATAGCTTAGGTCAGCAACTATTCTGTGGTTTCATACAGCTGCTCTAAAGATTGAAGCGCATGCGGACTGGCGGGCTCTTCACGTAATCCCTCACTTCAACTTCTCATAAAATAAAGATCAAACTTCAAACGGTAAGTTCTCGTTTAATCTTTCTATTAAATTAATTATCAACAACGCCCACTAAAGGTATATTCTTTTTAATAAAGTAAATTAAACACCAATTATGGAGGCCTGAAGAAGGCAAGTCTGAAGAAGGATCCCGAGCCAAAAAATAACCAATTATTGTCTTCCAAGCTACCTGACCTGCTGAGTTACTCGAGCACTTTGGCTCTTTTTTTATGAATCAGTATCTGCAGTTCCTTTCTACCAATGAAATACCATGGATGAATGAAAAACTGAAGGGAAAATGAGATTAGGTGAGGGGACACAGACAAGTACAAGCGACGGAAAATGCACAGAGAAGAGGTTAAAAAAAGGCAAAGAGGCAGAAAAACTACATTTTCAAGGAACTGCCTCAATCACAAGGATATCCTTCCTCAAGATGCTTTCATTCGTTATAAAAGAAAGCAGAGACATGGGAGCAGATAGAAGAATCACTGCAACACACATTTAGTAAACAAACAGGAACAAATGATTCCCCAGAAGGCTGGCAGATAGTTAACTTCGGACTTGCATTACAAAAAAATCTCAAATGGGCCATGAGAATTAAAGACCTGTCAATTTAGCAGAATTTGTTGGAAAATAATAAAAACATAGAAAATAGGCGCAGGAGGAGGCCATTCGGCCCTTCGAGCCAGCACCGCCATTCATTGTGATCATGGCTGATCGTCCCCTATCAATAACCCACGCCTGCCTTCTCCCCATATCCCTTGACTCCACTAGCCCCTAGAGCTCTATCTAACTCTCTCTTAAATCCATCCAGTGACTTGGCCTCCACTGCCCTCTGTGGCAGGGAATTCCATAAATTCACAACTCTCTGGGTGAAAAAGTTTTATCTCACCTCAGTCTCAAATGACCTCCCCTTTATTCTAAGACTGCGGCCCCTGGTTCTGGACTCGCCCAACATTGGGAACATTTTTCCTGCATCTAGCTTGGCCAGTCCTTTTACAATTTTATGTTTTTATAAGATCCCCCTCATCCTTCTAAATTCCAGTGAATACAAGCCTAGTCTTTTCAATCTTTCCTCATATGACAGTCCCGCCATCCCAGGGATCAATCACGTGAACCTACGCTGCACTGCCTCAATCACAAGGATGTCCTTCCTCAAATTAGGAGACCAAAACTGTACACAATACACCAGATGTGGTTTCACCAGAGCCCTAAAGAACCTCTTTACTCCTATACTGAAATCCTCTTGTTATGAAGGCCAACATTCCATTAGCTTTCTTCACTGCCTGCTGTACCTGCACGCCAACTTTCAGTGACCGGTGTACAAGGACACCCAGGTCTCGCTGTACCTCCCCCTTAATGTAAAGCTTTTAAAAGTGAAAACGGATGTAAAACTATGAACAAAAACAAAAATTAACAACAAATAGTCAGCATGGTTTTAAAAGGAGAAGTGTAGTTTGATGAACCATTATATTTATGAAGTAACAAAAATGATAATGTAATAGCCTTTGCACATCTCCAAAAGGCCTTTGAAAATATGTCACATCGCAGATATAAAAAGGGACAGATAGTCAGGAAGCATGTTGCAGAATGGGTATCAGATTGGCTGAAAGCCTAAAAGCAGGGAGTAAAGAAAAAAAAGTTACTAGGTTAGTGGCAGGTAGAAGGTGGAGTTAAACATTACAAAACATTCGTTAAGCCGCACTTGGACACTGAGCGCAGTTCTGGCCGCCATGCCCATTGGGAGGATGTAATTGTGTTGGAGAGAGAGCAAGATTTCCCAGGTTGGTGACTGGACAGGACGACTTACAGTAAGTTATGGGCAGATTCTTTCCCTGAGCGAAAGATGCTGAGGAGTGACCTGATGGAATTACGAAAGGCATAGATAGTTAGTCAATTTCTTCTGCTCAGTAATGGTATTAAAAATGAGTGGGAACAGGTTCATTGTGGGAGTTTTAGAAAGGATCTGAGAGGCAAGACATTCTTTCACAAAATATTTGTTTGTATGTGTTAAATGTATGTTTTAAGTGTTCTTTAGCTTGTTTTATGTGGGGGTGGGGGGTTGGGGGAAACTTTTTCTAACCACTTACCTCGACGGTGATGCGATTTTTTTCCGTATAGTATCTCCGTCCGCATTGCATCCTAACATCGTGGAGTTGGCGGTCTTTGCTGGAGACTGACTTTGCGAGCTCCACCGCGGGAACCTGCGGACTTACCATCGTGGAGCCCACGATCCCTTTGCCAGGGATCGACCTCGGAGCTCCAACCGTGGGAGCCTGCGGACTTTAACATTGCAGACGCGGTCGCTGGTCAGAGACCGACCTCGGGAACTCTGAGCCGCAGGAGCTTCGACTGCCTCGACGAGAGAGCTTCGATCGCCCCGACGCGGGAGGTTTGATCGCCTCGACATGGGAGCTTCGATTGCCTCGACGCGAGAGCTTCGATCGACTCAATGCGAGAGTTTCGATCATCTCGACGCGAGAGCTTCGATCACCTCGACTCGAGAGCTTCGATTGCCACGACGCGGGAGCTTTGATCGCCTCGACGAGAGAAATTCGATCGCCTCGACGCGAGAGCTTCGATCACCATAACACAAGAGCTTTGATCACCGCGACGCAAGAGCTTCAATCGCTCCGACTGCGGATGGTTCGACTGCCCCGACCGCGGGAGAATAAACGAGGAAGAAGATTGGACTTTATTGCCTTCCATCACCGTGAGGAACATGAGGAATTCGCTGTGGTGGATGTACATGTTAACTTTTATGTAGTTGTGTGTCTTGTTGCTTTTTTTTTAGAATGGCTGTATGGTGATTCTAATTTCACTGTACCTTAATTGGTACATATGACAATAAACTGACCTTGAAACCCTGACCTTGAAATGGAACATGGCAGAGGAGGTGGTGAATCAGATACAATTATTATGTTTATGAAAGAGTTAGACAGACACTTAAATAGGCAAGTCATGGAAGGACGCAGTCCTACTGTGGGCAAAGGGTCCATTTCTATACTGTACAACTTTATAACTCTAAGTGTAGGAAGGAATTGCAGATGCTGGTTTAAACCGAAGATAGACATAACATGCTGGAGTAACTCAGCGGGACAGGCAACATCTCTGGAGAGAAGGAATGGGTGATGTTTTGGGTCGAGATCTCGGAAGAAGGGTCTCGACCCGAAACATCACCCATTCCTTCTTTCCAGAGATGCTGCCTGTCCCGCTAATTTACTCCAGCATTTTGTGCTTATAACTCTAAGGACTGGTTGAGCCAAATAGCCTATATTTATGTCATTAGTACCATATTACAGAATTAACAATTAGAATGAAGTACAGCACAGGAACAGACCCTATGATTGAATATAGATGCCACTGCCGTGTCTGCCTCCATCACCACCCCTCGCAGCTCGTTCCAGACACTGTAAAAAAAAAAACTAGCAATTTGCATCCAAGAAACATAGGTCTACGGAGAATGCCATCTCTCTTGTAATACAATCAGCTCCAGATCACTTGGACAATAAGAAAACCTATGTAAGGATGCTATTCATTGATTATAGTTCAGTCTTCAAAAATGAACCTCAGGCTCGGGGCCTCCATCTGCAACTGGATTCTGGGCTTCTTGACTGGCAGACCTCATTCTATTAGAATTGGTCATAACATTTCCTCCAATTTCACATACTGGTGCCACTCACAGTTGTGTTTTCAGTCCCTAGCTCCACTCCCTGTTTCCCATGGCTGTGTGGCCAAGTACAGCGCCAACTTGATCTTTATGTTTGCCATTGCTACTGTTGTTGGCAGGATCAACAACAATGACCTGGTAAAGTTCAGCAATTCTGCCCCTGTGACTTTAGTTTGGAGATACAGCGGGGAAACAGGTCCTTCGGCCCACCGACCAGCGATCCCCGCACATTAACACTATGCTACACACCCAAGAGACAATTTACACTTATGCCAAGCCAATTTACCTACATACCTGTACGTCTTTGGAGTGTGGGAGGAAACCCACGCGGTCACGGGGTGAACGTACAAACTCAGTGCGGACAGCACCCGTGGTTGGGATCGAACCTGGGTCCCTGGCGCTGTAAGGCAGCAACTCTACCGCTGTGCCATCGTGCCACCCTGAACAAAGAATTTAATTGCACTCTGCAATATATGACAATAATCTAATCTGAGATCGAAAATGGGCCCCAACTTGAAACCTCAGCCGTCCCTTCCCCCCTCGGATGCTGCCTGACCCGTTGAGTTCCTCCAGCAGTTTGTTTTCTGTTCAAGATACCCAGTATCAGCAGTCTCATGTGTCTCCAACTAATCTAATCTAGTGCGACACGGATTGACAACAATATGGCTGTCTCTTTGCTGATTTCTGAAATGGCCAAGTCAGCTAGCCTAGTTGGGTATATTAGAGATAGTCAATAAATGCCAGCCTGTCCAACTACAGCACATCCTGAGAATGATTGAAAACAAAATGATGTATTGATTCAACACTTAGCGAGCTTCTCTCAGTACTGCTTTGGATAGGACAGTATTTACCTTTGTCCTTGTGTACACTGTTGGGCCCTTCTGTAAATCTTGCATTCGTGTCTTGACCAAATACTGAGGGCAGTGCCCGTGGTGTTTCATGTGGATTTAAATGAAATAATTGCAGCCCTGTAACAGTAGGTAATTAGTCAGAGACCAATCTTCAAGGATAGCAGGTCATCAAACTAAATACCAAGGCAGTGAATTTTATTGGGTTACCACTCAGTAATTGAAAACATTTAGGCTACTGATTTAGCTGCTGGGAGGCGAAAAAAAGGTTAATCCGGATTTTCTTTAGTATAAGAAGCAGGGGTCACAGTTTAAGAATAAGGGGTAGGCCATTGAGGACTGAGATGAGGAAAAACTTTTTCACCCAGAGAGTTGTGAGTTTGAGGAATTCTCTGCCACAGAAGGCAGTGGAGGCCAATTCACTGGATGTTTTCAAGAGAGTTAGATTTAGCTCTTAGGGTTGAGGGAATCAAGAGATATGGGGAAAAAGCTGGAACGGGGAACTGATTTTGGATGATCAGCCATGATCATATTGAATGGCGGTGCTGGCTCGAATGGCCGAATGGCCTACTCCTGCATCTATTTTCTGTGTTTCTATAAATAAGGGATTCCTGGATATTTATTGCACCTCCGTTCTGAAAGCCTGTGATTTAGAATTAAATCTAATGATTTACAATAAATCAAATATTATGCAAATGTTTTATCAATGTTACTGATTCCATTCATTCCTCCATTAAATTTGTGTAGTTTTATGAATCCTTCAGCCTGTATGACAAAGCTAACACAATCTGACTGCTGAGTTAAAGACAGATAATGCTGGAAATTCAATTCTGATGAAATGTTTGAACTCTGTTGCTGTCTATACTGTCTGCTGGGTATCCCCAACATTTTATAGATTTACTTCAGCTTTCTAGCACTGGCGGGTTTTGCTTGTCGAATTTGCCTCCAGATGCAGCAGTCCCAGATATAAAGGTGTTTCTCTATTCTCATAAAAATCACCTATTCTTTCTCTCCACTTTCTTTGAACCTGTCTCAGAGAAGTGTAAATAGATTACATTTTGAAAAGTCAAAGCCAAATTTCCTTAACCTTGCCTGAAAATTACCCTTCATGTTCAAACTCAGAACAATATTAAAAAAATAGATTAAACACTGAGAGGAAGGTTCTTAGCTTAACAACATTGAGCAGTAGAATCAGTGTAGGAAGGAACTGCAGATGCTGGTTTACACCTAAGATAGACACAAAATGCGGGAGTAACTCAGCGGGACAGGCAGCCTCTCTGGAGAGAAGAAATGGGTGACACTTCAGGTCGAGACCCTTCCTCAGACTGAGAGTAGGGGAGAACGAGAGAATGCTGCAGAACTCTCGTCACATAGAGGAGGAGAACTTCTTCAAAGCAGGCAATCCTTGAGGTGATTTGCAGTAGAGCAGGAGAAATGTGTAGGAAGGAACTGCAGATGCCGGTTTACACCGAAGATTGGGCTTGTATTCACTGGAATTTAGAAGGATGATGAGAGGATGTCTTATAGAAAAATATAAAATTCTTAAAGGATTGGACAGGCTAGATGCTGGAAAAAATTTCCCGATGTTGGGGGAGTCCAGAACCAGGGGTCACAGTTTAAGAATAAGGATAATGCCATTTAGGACAGATGAGGAAAGCTTTTTTCACCCAAAAAGTTGTGAATCTGTGAAATTCTCTGCCACAGAAGGCAGTGGAGGCCAATTCACTGGATGTTTTCAAGAGAGAGTTAGATTTAGCTCTTAGGGCTAAAGGAATCAAGGGATAAGGGGAAAAAGCAGGAACGAGGTACTGATTTTGGATGATCAGCCATGATCATATTGAATGGCGGTGCTGACTCGAAGGGTCGAATGGCCTACTCCTGCACCTATTGTCTATGTTCCTATGTTTCTATAGACACAAAATGATGGAGTAACTCAGCGGGACAGGTGGCATCTCTGGATAGAAGGAATGGGTGACGTTTCGGGTCGAGACCCTTCTTCAAACTGTGAGTCAGGGGAGAGGGAGAGAATGTTGCATAACTCGGAGAGAGGAGGAGAATCAGGAGAACAAACAGAAAGGGACAGAAATCATTGATGGGAATTGTATACAGGATCCAAACAAAAATACAGGCTATATAATAATTCAAGAAATTAGGGGTCCATGTGTAAATGTACTTTTTTACCCCTCAGTCGGGGTTCAGTAATAACTGAGTCGAATACCTCACCTGTAGTTCAAAAACCTTTATTTTCCGCGGGACTTACTTTTGTTCTTACTCGTTTGAGCTCTCTTCCAACTCTCACAAAGAAGAAGAGCAAGTCCCGCGGAAAATGAAGGTTTTTGCACTCCAGGTACGGTATTCGACTCAGTTATTACTGAACCCAGACTGAGGGGTAAAAAAATAATATTTACACATGCAGCACAGGCATGGGGAGGGGGTGGGGGGCCTTACTGTTCATACAGACAGGGAAAGACAAATGAGCAGTAATAGCATAGAAGATACATTTATGGGCTGTCCAAGAGATAGTTTTCTCAATCAATATCTTGAAAACCCCACAAATGTACAGGCTATTTTCGATCTAGTATTGTGTAATGAGAAAAGGTAGTTAAGGAGCCTTCAGGGGACAGGATTCATGAAACAATAGAATTTTATATGACATTTTGAAGGTCAATCTGAAACCAGGGTCTTAAAACAGAATAAAGCCAACCTAGAATACACAAGACATGTGCTGCCAGAGCTGGTACGTAAACTGCGTTAAAAGTAAGACAGAAAGAAAGTAATAGCTAAGGGCGGCATGGTTTCACAGCGGTAGAGATGCTGCCGACTAGGGAGTGCTGTCTGTACGGAATTTGTACGTTCTCCCCGTGACCTGTGTGGATTTTGTCCGAGATCTTCGGTTTCCTCCCACACTCCAAAGACGTACAGGTACGTAGCTTAATTGGCTTGGTGTAAATGTAAATTGTCCCTAGTGTGTGTCGGCACTGATCAATACATATCTGAATATTAACAGAATTAAGAGCTGAGGAATTAGTGCTGGAAAGTAACGCTGAGGTAAAAGATCAGCCTGACCAAACTGCATGGCAAGATTCAAGATTCAGTTTAATTGTCACATGCACCAATTAAGGTACAGTGAAATCTGAGTTACCATACAGCCATACTAAGTAAAAAGCAGAGTAAAAAGATCAGACAACCATCTGTTGCCTCTATTTCATATGTAGTTACTTACTGGCAATATGCCACAATCTCAGAATCAATTCCTTTGGGTCACAATCGGAAGTTACCTGGATGTTACAGCATTTCTTCAAATGCCATAAGCAGACAAGCCCAAGCTAGAAGGTTGGAGTGGAATAAGCGAGTTCGGTATTCCGTCTGCACATACCCAGGTCATAGGTCACTCAGCTCTGGGGGGACGGGGACCGTCCAGCGGCGGTTCGGCAGCACATGCGGCGCTGGGGACCCGGGTTCGATCCTGGCTGCAGATGAGGTGCGGGTCTGTGTGCGTGCAGCTGCCGAGAATGTCTCTCCGCCGGTCCAGTCTCTCTCCCCCCCCCCCCCACCCCCCACCCCGTCTCCCACTCGCATCTACCCCCTCTCTCTCGCTGTTACACCCCGCTCTCCTGCTACCTGGCACCCCCGTTCTGATTAAATATATTTTTACACATAAATCATAAATAAAGGTAAGAATTTATACACAGTTTATACAGCCAGCGCTTCGTTCGCTTTTTTTTTATAGTGAGTGACCTTTGACAAATCCCATGATTCCTTGCGATTTTCGGAATACCAAACGCGCTTCTTAAAGATGATATGTTCATGCTGACCAAGATGCCCCATTTAAGCTAGTCCCACATGCTTACGCTTGGCTCATATCATAGTCATAGAGCACGGAAACAGGTCCTACGGTCCAATTTGCCAAAGCCAACAAGATGCCCATCAACACTGGTCCTACCTGCACGTATTTGACCCATATTCCTCTAAACCTTTCCTATCCATGTGCCTGTCAAAATATTGTTAGAGTGTCTGCCTTAATTACCTCCTCTGGCAGCCAGTTCCATCTACACACCACCCTCTGTGTGAAAAAGTTGCCTCTTCGGATCCTATTAATTCTTTCCCCTTTCACCTTAAACCCATGTCCTCTGGTTCTTGATTCCCCTATTCTGTGCATTTGCCGTATCTATTCCCCTTATTTTACAGCTCCATAAGATCACCCCACAGACACCAACATCTCCCAGGGTCCTATCATTCACTGTGAAGGTTTGACTTCCCAAAATGCACAGCGCACACTAATCTCATGCCTTAATGACTACCGTCCAGTGGCCTTGACATCCACCATCATGAAGTCCTTTGAGAGGCTGGTTATGGAATGCATTAAATCCAGTCTACCAAGCAAAAGTGATCCACTGCAGTTCGCCTACCGCCACAACAGGTCCACAGCTGATGGCATTTCCCTGGCCCTACACTCATCCCTGGAACACCTGGATAAGAAAGACACCTACGTCAGACTCCTATTCATCGATTACTCTGCTTTCAATACCATTATCCTATCCAAGCTTATCTCCAAACCCGTGGTACTTGGGAGTCCCTTTTGCAAATGGATCCTCAACTTCCTGACCAACAGACCACAATCGGTGAGGGTAGGTGACTAATCAACCTCGACGATAATCCTCAACACTGGTACTCCGCAGGGATGTGTTCTCAGCCCCCTTCTATATTCCCTACACACTTATGACTGTGCAGCCGAATACCAATCCAACCCAATTTACAACCTAAGCCACACAGAACCCCATTTGCCATTCCTCAACCCACATGTGTAGGAAGGAACTGCAGATGCTGTTTTAAACCGAAGATAGACACAAAATGCTGGTGTAACGCAGCAGGACAGGCAGCCTCTCTGGAGAGAAGGAATGGATGACATTTCGGGTCGAGACCCTTCTTCAGAATGAGGACCCACTTCTTCAGACTCAACCCACATGCCTAGCTTTCTCAGATCACAGTAATTTGTGATAATCGTTTTCACTGTCTATGATACCACCTATTTCCATGTCAACTTTGATATAGGACGTACAGCAATCTAAATTGTTCATATAGATGTCATAAAGCAAAGGGCCCAGAAACTATCCATGATGCACACCACTAGACGCAGGCCTTCAAGCTGCAAAACAACCTTCCACTACCACCCTCTGCAGCCTACCATGAAGCCAATTCTGTATTCAGTTAGCTGGCTCTCCCTGGAACCCATGCGACCTAACCTTCCAGAGCAGCCTACCATGCAGACCTCATCAAAGGCCTTGCTGAACCCTTATGCAGATGACAATAGACAATAGGTGCAGGAGTAGCCCATTCAGCCCATTCAGCCCATTCAGCCCATTCAGCCCTTCGAGCCAGCACCGCCATTCAATGTGATCATGGCTGATCATCCCCAATCAGTACCCCGTTCCTGCCTTCTCCCCATATCCCCTATCTTTAAATAGACAAATAGACATCCGCGGCCCTGCCCCCGGCAACTTCTTGGCTACTGCCCCTGTCCCACTTAGGAAACCTGAACGGAAACCTCTGGAGACCTTGCACCCCACCCAAGGTTTCCGTGAGATTCCCGGAGGTTCCGGTCACTCTCCATGAGTCACCAGAGGTTTTGGTCACTTGCCTGGAAAGCCTCGACCGAAGCGTGGGCTGCATCAACTGATCAAAGATCCTACAGGATCTTTGCTACCGACCGCACGCGCACACACACAAACACATCGCGAAGGTGGGGGCCAGGTACAGCGGAGGAACGCTGTCTGCCCGCTGAAGAGGAAGGTAAACGGCTGCCACAGAGCACGGTAAGTCCTTTAGAGAGACCCTTCTTCAGACTATCTCAGCCAGGACTCCTGCAATTCTAAAAAATATCCCACATTATCTTTTGATATATCTGATCAGGCCCAGGAGATTTATCTACCTTTGTGCGTCTTAGGACATCCAGCACCTTCTTGACAGTAATACAACTGTCCCAAGACATCTCCGTTAACTGTCCTAAGCTCACTCGTCTTCCTGTCTTTCTCAGCGATTAAAACAGATGAGAAATATTAATTGAGGAACTTACCGATCTCCTTTGGCTCCATTTATAGATGATCACTTTGGTTTCAACGGGACTCTATTCACTCTCTCTCATTTCCCTTTCTCGCTTGATATTGATAGAGATAACATATTTTGGGGTTCCCTTTAGTCCTATCTGCCAGAGCCATCTCATGCCCACTTTTTGCATTTCCGATTTCCTTCTTAAAAAATGTTCAGATAATGAAAACAAGCAAGCCAGAGCCCGTAGCTGAATATTGGAGCCTCCCTGTGTCCACCCTGCCTCTTGTTTTTACACCACAAGATTTCTTAAAGTACACCCTGTAATTGTAGAGTCATAGTCATAGTCTTACAGCTTGCCAGGCCCTTTGGCCCAACTTGCCCACACTAGCCTCTCAAACCTATTCTATCCATGTACCTGTCTAAATGTCTCTTAAACGTTGCGATAGTCCCTTTCTCAAATACCTCCTCCGACAGTTCGTTCCATATACCCACCACCCTTTGTGTGAAAAAGTCACCCCTCAGGTTCCTAGTAAATCTTTTCCACTTCACCTTAAATCCATGTCCTCTGGTTCTTGATTCCCCTATGGGCAAGAGACTCTGTGCATCTACCTGATCGTTTACTCTCATTAAACCCCTCATCCTCCTAGCCTGCTCAACCTCTCCCTATAGGTCAGACCCTCGAGTCCTGGCAACATCCTCATAAATCTTCTCTGCACCCATTCCAGCTTGACATCTTTCCTGCAACATGGTGCCCAAAACTGAACACAACACTCTAAATATGGCCTCATCAACGTCTTATACAACTGCAACACGACCTCCCAACCTCTATACTCTATGCTCTGACTGATGAAGGCCAATGTGCCAAAAGCCTTTTTGACCACCCTGTCCACCTGTGATGCCACTTTTAACAAACTCTGTACTCCTAGATCTCTGCTCTACAACACTTCCCAGACTCCGACCTTTCACTGTGTAGGTTCTGCCCATGTAAGTGCTCCCAATACAACACCTTGTATTTCTCTGTATTATATTCCTTTAAACCATTCCTCAGCCCAGCTGCCCAAACGATCAAGATCCTACTGCAATTTTTGACAACCAGTTTCACTATTTACAATATGTACAAGTGCTTTGATCTAGGAGTAATGCATATGTCTGATATACAGCGAACTTTGTCAGTTCTGTTGTGCTGCAGCAAGCAAGAATTTCATTGCCCTATCTGGGACACATGACAATAACCTCTCTTGACTTGACTCATTGCAACCCTTAAGATTTATTAAAGAATGAATTAAAAGTGTAGCATGAGAAGGGCATCATGAGGCTGCCCAACCTTTAGCCACACAAGGGGAGACTTCTCCTTTCAGCAGTTAATACAAAATTCCAGTCCACTTTGGAGGATTGATCCGGTAGTTACAAACCATACCCTCAAATCCAGGGCTATGGGGCCCAATATCTACCTGAAATCCATATCTGTAGGACCCAATCAAAAGAAAGTCCAAACAGAGTGTGAAACTGGGATGTTATCCAACCAAAAAAAAAGAATCAATCTAGAAAGAGTTCTTCATTATCCTATACGCTGCCAGTAGGTATGTTACAAAACTTACCTTCAGTCGCGCTGTAATTCTGCCACTGGCCGTGTGTGCGATTTTGGCGCCTTTAAGGGGGGGCGGGGTTAAAACGCGGTTTCTCCTCCCTTGTCCTCAATTATATTTAGTTGGAGTACAAGCGTTTGCTGACAAATCGTTCCTAGTGGCCTTTTGTGTATTTTTTATTTTTATTAAATCGTCAATGTCAGCGCTAGAGTAATTTTAAAAGCAGCTCCTGAAGCGTCAACGCCGATAACGGGGACGGATTTCACACACGGGACAGGTAAACGAAAGTGGTTTCTTTAAATGTATAAAAGTGCTTCTTAAGAAGCCTGTAATTCACATTTTTTCATGCGACACGGTGATTTTATTCCCCGAACTAACGGCAGTATTTTTCATGCCGATATGGGGTTAAATTCACCGCAAATGAACGTTCCAAAAGATCGCGTTCCAGAAATCCTCACTCACAAGATGATTTAAATGCCCATTAATTTACAGGTATTAAACATTCAATTCCTTCCATTTGGCCTGTAAATCAATGAAAATTAGATTTAAAAATTATGTTATATTGTGAATTATTGTGTGAATGTTATTTGGATACTTAGGCTATTTAAAAATGTTAATCTATTCTTAAGAAATTGATAGATGTTTAGATCTAGTAATTGAATTTTGTAATTAGCTACAATTAGGTAACTAACTAATTATATGCTTTACTTACATGTCTTCTAAGTAAGATTGTTTCATATTTGTTTCAGAATGCTTCAATCTACAATAACTGAAAATTTCTTTCAGTTATCTTAATTTTTAAGAAAGTTATGGGCTTTTAACTGTCCTCGATCACAGCTTTTGTGTTAAGTCAATGGAAAAGCAATAGGGAACAAGATGCTAATTTCCGAGTATGAAAATGGCCATAACTTCTTTAATACTGAAGATATGAAAGTGAATTAGGTGTCAAATTAAACTTCTTTTTATGCTTTATCTGATGGGATAAATTGCAGACTTTATTTTTAAAATCTCAAAATTTTGTAACATTGCTACTGCCAGGTGAACGCTGCAGATAATATAGTCAGAGCATCACACTTACAGCACACCCTGCTCCTTGCCAAATCCCATATACTTCTGAAAAGTGACTGAGGAATTCTTGGCCAGTATTAATGTCTCCTTGGATTCACTTCTCAAATGTGAATTAGGGCGGCACGGTGGCGCAGCGGTGGAGTTGCTGCCTCAGTTGCTGCAGCGCCGTACGGAGTTTGTACGTTCTCCCCATGACCACGTGGGTTTTCTCAGAGATCTTCGGTTTCTTCCCACACTCCAAAGACGTGCAGGTTTGTGGGTAAATTGGCTTGGTACAAGTGTAAATTGTCCCGAGTGTGTGTAGGATAGTGTTAATGTGCGAGAATAGCTGGTCGGTGCGGACTCGGTGGGCCAAAGAGCCAATTTCCACGCTGTATCTATAAACTAAAGTAAACGAAATGACATCAGTCTGAAGAAGGGTCTCGACCCAAAATGTCACCTATTCCTTCGCTCCATAGATGCCGCCTCACCCGCTGAGTTTCTCCAGCATTTTTGTCTACCTTAAACTAAATAACAGGCCAGTTACTTTGATCCAAATGGCGCAAATTCCATTTGTAATGAATAGGCCCAAAAATATTGATGTTTGACAAAACAAGATAGAGCTGTGACTCTAAACTTCTTCCCCAGGAAAAATTCTGGTCCTTCCAACACAAGCATATAAAAATCAAAGCAGACCTCAAACTGTGGAAAATGTCATCGAGGATGCATCATCGTCAATGATACAAAACTGCCCTGCAGGTGTACAGCAGAAACAACCGAACACAAAGATAGCAACAAGAAACACACTAATTCCAGGCTAACCTTCCATGACTATCTCAAACCTGAAGCCTACTAAATTACTGCACAAGTTTTGCACTATGCGGTCAGTATAGTTTTTAGTTCATATTGGATTGGAATGTTCCAAAGGGCCTTTGAGGAATATGAAGGCAGCAGAACAGAACTTAAACAGGGAATCAGGAGGGCAAAAGGGGTCCATGAAATGTCCATGGCAAGTAGATTTAAGGAGAATCCCAAGGCATTTTATACATACATTAAAAGTAAGAGGATAACTAGGGGAAGAGTAGGACCACATCAAGGAGAAAGAAGGAATGTATGCCTGGAGCCAGAGGGAGTGGACGAGATATTTTGCATTGATATTTACCAAGAAGATATCAATTCCCGACCTCCACAGAGGTTCACGTGCAACGCAACATTTAAGATGCACGTAGAGATGCACACAAGCAGGCAAAAAGTTGAGGTATATACCATGTGCGGCCAGATGGGATTAGTGTAAATTGACATCATAGTCAGCACAAACATCAATGGCCAAAGAGCATGTTCCTGTGCTGAACATTTTTATGCTTTAACATAAAGCCCTGCCCTATAAATGAAAAATAACGTTTGAATTCTTAATATTTAATTATTTATAAAATGTTGGCCCGTTATTCCAATTCCAATTTATATTTGTATGTTCAGCATCTTTAAATACCAGATGGGGTGAAATTTTAATTTTTAAACAATGACGAGGGATATTAAATGGTCGAACAAAAAATGGTTATTTCTGATTTTTCTCATTGGTGTAACACATTGTTTGGTGCATGTCAACATAAAATAGATCATGGAGGTTAATCGAATTAACAAGGTGCAAGATTTAGTTTAATCCCTTCAAGGCAGCAGCCCTGTTGCACTGGGCTCTCTGTTCATTAAGAGCCCAACTATTCGAGGCAGAGCAGGAACATTCCATTGTCCTAATCACATTTTGTGGCTATTAAATGTTTAACACAATCTCTTTTTTATCAATTACTTCTTGATTAGTCTTTCTGGCCCAGCATAAGACAGCTATTACCTTTTTTTTGTCAGAGATTAATAACACTGCTGAAAAAATACTCTCTCTTTATCACCATGCATACCATCTGCAATGTTAACATCTGTTGGTGGTCTCTTGGGCAGATGTTTTAGTCTTGCTTTCTTGTCACTGGCCATGGCAACATTATTGTAACAGACGTAGACAATCAAAAAAAGTGTTCATTTCCATGGTGAATTATCTAGGACTGTTTCCTATCAATTTGCATAAGCAATAGGTGCACCTGCACATCATGGTATTAATATAAAGGAGGGACAAGCACTGATCTCATGAACCAGAACTACACGGACATTTGAAGTTGAATGCAGAGTGTTTATTTAATCAGCCGATTTTCTTCTGTGGACCATAACTTACATGAGCTATCAAAATAAGCAAGCGAATGTCTGGAAATGAGGAAATCAGAAACGTGCAATCTGGATGATTTTACTTCGGAGTCACGTGAGTGACTATGTGAAGAAGACCCCGTCCAGCCGCACACGCGTCATATCGATCAGACGCATAGCGTTCATGACCGTGTGTGGAGGAGCAGGAGCTCCTCCGACCGGTGAGTAAAACAAAAGTAAAGCAAAAGTCGGAAGGTAAGTGGGTTACTTTCACTTACAGGAGCGTTTCCTTCCCGTTCAGACTTGTTGGTGGAGCTCCACACAAGTTTATTATGGAGAAAGGGGAAGGAGAGGCGGCCAGGGACGCACCGTAGTAAAACCCCAGATCCTAAGGGTAGCGGGCGTCAGTCAGTGGAGTCAGTGGCAGCGAAGCCATTAACTCCCGTTGCGGTCGAGCGTGCCGTTAAACCGCCGGCGGCGGGGCGCAAGGCTGGACAAAAGTCGGCCCGACCTGTAGACTCGGATGAGTCAGACCCAGAGGTATACCCTCCTCAGGCAGGAAAGAATATTGCACTGCAAGGGTCAAAACTTTAGAACTCCTGATGGGGCAGATGATTTATAAAGAACCCCCACAGGAGGATTTAAGTCGGTGTTGGCCAATGAAGTATAGCACAGGGGGTGCCTTGGATGGGACAGGCACAAGGGTGGCCTACAGGAGGGCCATCAGAAATGCCTGTGCAGAAACATTACAGTGGTTGGCCTACAGGAGAGCCAGTGCCCAAAAATGCCAGAAAAAAGGCAATATATGTGTTGGACTATTGGAGAGCCAGTACTAGAAATGCCTGAACAAAAGGCAGCACAAACGTGCAATGACAAATGTGCCAGCACCGACAATATAAAGAGTAAAAATAATGAAGCGTTGGCCTAGAATTGAGCCAGCGCCAGCAGCACCTGAAACAGGGCTGCCTATCCGTGGGCCTACAAGAGAGCCCGCGCAGGGGGAATCTGGCAGAGACTTACCTGAAACAGGGGAGCCAGAAATTACCCAACATAAAAATGAATATCTAGATTTAGATGATGATTTATATGACCAGAGCCCATTATCAGAGCTAAAATGTTCCAAGGCTGGCACAAAGGTTTGCTGTTCCCAGAGTAACAGGGGAACCTTTGAGAGAGGAAATAGCTATGACTATAAATTATCTACTCTCCCATCAGCCCCAGGAATTAACTATGGATGAGACTATCAAAAAGTATGAGACCCCGGAAAATTGTGAATTGCTAGCAGTTCCAGCAGTGAATAACTTGATATGGGTTATTTGAGCAGTGGTTTACGCTCACAAGAATTGAAATTACAATGAGTGCTGAAATTGCTGGGGTCAGGCATTACGGCGTTGCCTGTGGTATTGGATGAAGATTTTATATCGGATTCACAACAAAATGCCTTAGCACTCATGTGTAGTGCGCACTTTGAAATAAATTGTATTCGTAAAAATGCAATAAGACCAAATATTCATCCTAAGTATGCAGGCTCTGCAAACCATCCAATATACAAATGCCTAAATCTGCTTTTTGGAGAAATCTAGCAACAAAACTAAAGGATCACCTATGCTGAGCAGAGCGGTGCGAAGGCAGTATCCCTACAGGCGAAATGCTGGTGCTGGAGAAGGAACAATCCTATCATTCTCGTATACACGTTGACGTGTCTGCACCGAGGATACGTGGAGGTTACAATGTGCCTACTAGAAGGGGACAACAATTGCCGGTGGCAAACCCCGAGGTAGGGGGACTTGGTCTGGTAAGAAACACAACAAATGTTTCACACTCACAAATAGGAGGAAGGTTACGATTCTTCCTAAAAGAATGGCAATCAATAACAAATGATTCATTTATTGTATGTAGCATTGTAGGATTCACAATTCTCTCCACGTTTGGATCCTCCAATTCAGCATAATTCAAACTGGTCACGGATTTTCTCAAAGGAAGAGAATAAGTTGATCAAGGGAGAATTGAAAATTTTATGCGGAAAAGGGGTAATAGAAAAGTCAGTAGAACAACACCACCAGTTTGTGTCAAATATTTTCCTAGAACAAAAAAGGATGGTGGATGTAGAATCATTTCGGATCTGACAAATCTTAACCTTTATGTACAATAGAAACATTTCAAAATGGAAACATTTACTAATGCCATTCAGCTGGTCACAAAGAATTGCTACATGGCAAGCACAGATCTGCAAAATGCATATTATTCTGTGGCAATGCATGGTAATGATCAAAGTTATTTGAAATTTAGATGGATGAGTCAGTTATGGCAATTTAAAGCATTGCCCAATGGCCTGACTTCAGCACCAAGATTATTCACTAAATTACTCAAACCAATTTTAGCTTTGCTAAGAGCTGAGGGCCATGTATTAATGGTTTATTTAGATGATATTCTGATTGTGCGGGAGACTTTGGCTACTGCAAAATTGTCAGTATCTAGAGTCAAATACATTTTGAAAAAATGGGTTTCATTATTCACCTACAAAAATCAAAATTGTTACCAAGCAAGAACATTGATTACTCAGGGTTCACAAGTAATCACCTTGCCAAAAGAGAAAAGGCTGCAGTTAATTGAAGGTTGCACTAAACTCATAAACGAGGACAAGCCTTCAATTAGAGAAGTGGCAAGCTTGCTGGGCAAATTAATTGCTGGGTTTCCAGCTGTCAGGTTTGGACCATTGCATTATCAATGTTTACAGAGGGCTAAGGTACAAGCATTAAAAATGAATACAGGGCATTTTGACAGGCCCATGAAATTAACAATTGGATCCATTACAAAAATAGAATGGTGGATTAACAATGTCTCTAATGCTTCCAGAAAAGTTCTGGTAGAAACACCTTCCGTCATTCTACAGACTGATGTAAGTGCTCTTGGATGGGCGCAACTAACATGATTTCCAGCTGTGGAGGTAGGTGGAATGTCGATGAAGTACCTCTGCTCGAAAATTAAGGAATAAATTACCTAGAGCTGTTAGGAGCATTTCATGGCCTTAAAGCTTATTGCACTAATATGGGAAATGTGCATGTTCAGGTACAGGTTGACAATACTACAGCTGTAGCATACATAAATCACATGGGTGGTATCAAATCAGAATCATGTGATAGATTGGCAAATTAAATTTGGACCTGGTGTATTGTCAGGAAAATCTGGCTGTCAGCAATATATTTACCAGGAAAATTTAACACAATTGCAGACAAAAGACCACGTAAATTTAATGATAATACAGAATGGATGTTACATCAGGAAATATTTAAGCAAATTGTAACACGATTTGGAATGCCAAAGATTGATTTGTTTGCATCAAGACTAAACCACCAATTGCCTAAGTATGTGTCATGGGAACCTGATCGTGGTGCAGTAACGGTAGATGCTTTCTCGCTACATTGGGGTGATATGTTTCTGTATGCATTTCCTCCATTTTGTTTAAATCAATAGATACATACAGAAAATTAAACAGGACTCAGCCTCGGGGATTTTGGTGGTACTAGATTGGCCTACACAGCTATGGTATCCACTGGTGTTAAACATAATCAAAGAACCCCTTATGGTTATTCCAAAGCAGGTGAAACTGCTTGTAAACCCTGTAACTAATGAACCACATCATTTACATGATCGTATTGGTTTGTTGATTTGCAGATTCTGAAAAGGCCATATCTTGGAAGAGGATTATCAGACCGTACGGTGGATGTTATAGCAGCAGCCTGGAGGAATAATACCCAGAAGCAGTTCATTTCTTATATAAAGAAATAGGAGGTGTTTTGTTCAGGAAAGAATATTGCATATAACACAGCAGAAATTTCAGATGTATTAGAGTTTCTTTCAATTCTTTACTACGAATTAAAAATTAAGTTATAGTGCAAACAATACTGCACGAAGTGCACTCTCTGCATATTAAGCAGTGAATCAGAACAAAATCCAATAGGATCACATCCTTGGGTCTGTAGGTTTATGAAGGGAATTTTCAATTCCAATCCTCCTAGACCTAGGTATACAGAAATCTGGAATGTAAAAGATGTACTGATGCTGCTGAGGGATTGGAATCCTATTGAAACTCTGTCATTAGCCGAAATCACCACGAAATTGGTTATGCTGACGGCATTAGTTTCAGCTCAGAGAGTTCAAACATTACAGAAATTAAATTGACAGAATGAAAGTAGGGGCAGATGCCGTTACATTCTATGTCTATGATTTACTGAAGCAAAGTAGACCTGGGTTCACGGGATGTAAGTTGGAGTTTTCAGCATATCCTACGGATCCATGGCTATGTGTAGTAACATATGTAAGATGTTACATGGAAACAAACAGAATCTTAAGAGGCACAGAATTAGCATTTTTATTAGTCATAAAAGTCCTCATAAGAAAGTGTCAACACAGACAATTTCAAGACGGTTGAAACAGGTGTTGATTTATTCAGGTATTGATACTGATAAATTAAAATCTCATTCCACCAGGGCGGCATCAACATCGGCCAGGGATTCAGACGTTCCAATAGACCTTATCCTCGCGGCCGCAGGATGGGCAAGTGAACAGATGTTTCACAAGTATTACCATAAGGAGATTAAAGATCCCGGGGTGGTTGGTGATGCCGTGCTGGGTTCAGTATTAAATCCCCCATTATGATAAATGGGTTAATTTGTTAAAATAAATAAAACCATTAACTGATTACATTTAATGTTGTGGTTATGCATTGTTGATTGTGCTTACTCAATAGAGTCAATCAGTGCAGTGAGCACCTGGATTTTAATCCACGGTGTGAAATCACAGAGCTTTGAAATCTTCACGTAGTCACTCATGTGACTCCGAAGTAAAATAGTAAGATTAAACGAGAACATACCAGTTTAAAGTTTGATCTTTATTTTATGAGGAGTAACGTTGAGGGATTACGTGCCCTCTGCTCCCACCCTCATAAAAGGATCGAGCTGGTATTTCTAAGTCTTTATGCATCTTACTATCATACTTCAGTAATTATCGTCTGTGATTGTCACTCCGCTGCTTTGAAGATTGACGCGTGTGCGGCTGGACGGGGTCTTCTTCACGTAATCCCTCAACGTTACTCCTCATAAAATAAAGATCAAACTTCAAACTGATAAGTTCTCGTTTAATCTTACTATTATTATTGTGTCATAGAGTAATACAGTGTGGAAACAGGCCCTTTGGCCCAACTTGCCCACATCGGCCAACAGCTACACTCGTCCCACCTGCCTGCGTTTTGTCCATATCCCTCCAAAGATTGTTAAGGGCTTGGACACACTAACTAGAGGCAGGAAACATGTTCCCGATGTTGGGGGAGTCCAGAACCAGGGGCCACAGTTTAAGAATAAGGAGTAAGCTATTTAGAATGGAGACGAGGAAACACTTTTTCCCACATGCAGTCTATGGAATTCTCTGACTCAGAGGGTGGTGGAGGCAGGTTCTCTGGATGCTTTCTAGAGAGAGCTAGATAGTGCTCTTAAAAATAGCAGAGTCAGGGGATATGGGGAGAAGGCAGGAACGGGGTACTGATTGTGGATGATCAGCCATGATCACATTGAATGGCTGTGCTGGCTCGAAGGGCCAAATGGCCTACTCCTGCACCTATTGTCTATTGTCTATTTGTCTAAACCTGTCCTATCCTTGTGCCTGGAGAGAAGGAATGGGAAACCCTTAAGGGCCTGTCCCACTTGGGCGTCATTTACGCGTCACGCAGGTGGTGCGCGAAGATTTTGTACATCCCAAAATCCTGGGGCGCTGCGTGTCACTGCTTACGTCACCACGTACCATGCGCGCGTAATGCGCACCATGCGTGCATCACGTGCGTCGTGACGCGTAAATTATGTTGTGTAAATTACGCGCAAATGACGCCCAAGTGGGACAGGCCCTTTATCCCTAACCAGTCTGAAGAAGGGCGTCGACCCGAAACGTCACCTATTACTTCTCTCCAGAAATGCTGCCTGTCCCACTGAGTTATTCCAGCTTTTTGTGTCTATCTTCGGTTTAACCAAGCATTTGCAGTTCCTTCCTACACTATCCATGTGCCTGTCTAACTACTTCTTAAATGTTGGGATAGTCCCTGCCTCAACTACCTCCTCTGGCCACTTGTTCCATACACCCACCACCCTTTGTGTGGAAAAGTTACCCCTTGAATTCCTATTAAATCTTTTCCCCTTCACCTTAAACCTATATCCTCTGGTCTTCGTTTCACCTACTCTGGGCAAGAGACACTGTGCCCTCACATAAGAGAGAGCTTAGCACATTAGAACGGCAGTGTTGCATATCAAGGCAACCCAAATTAATTCCCCCTCTCGATGAAATCACAATCAACGGTGCTCAGTGAAAACCATAATGGGCCTGTCCCACTTAGGCGACTCTTTAAGCGACTGCCAGGGACTAGTTTTAATGGAATTCACCTACGACACCTGGCGAGAGCAAAGACCCTCTGTAGCGCGCGTCACGATGAGACAACCTATTTTTAGGTTGTCGCGTAAATGACGCACAAATGTCGCCCGAATGGGACAGGCCCTTTACCCTGCAACCTCAGGAGATGCAACACCTGTCACTATATCTCCTCCCTCGACATTGTTCAGGATCCCCGACAGTCCTTTCATGTTAGGCAGAGGTTCACTTGAACCTCCTCCAACCTCATCTACTGTATCCATTGTTCAAGGTGTGAACTCCTGATCTCCCGGTTGCCAAACACTTTAATTCCCCTTCTCATTCCCACACCGACTTTTCTGTCTTAGGCTTCCTCCATTGTTAGAGTGAGGCCAAATGCAAATTAGAGGAACTGTATCTCATATTTTGCTTGGGCAGCTTACAACCAAGTGAGTTCTCTAACTTCAATTAACCCTTGCATCCCCCCTCTCTCTCTCCATCCCTCCCCAACCCAAGTCCATCCCTCCCCCACCAAAGTCCACCCCTCCCCAACCCGTCATACCAGCTTCAAAGTCGTCTTGTTGAGTCTCATTGTGTGTAACTCGTTCTCACCTAACAAACAGCAATGGCCTGTTTCCTTTATCATTTTTACTTTTTTGCATATCTTTCATTTCTTTTCTTCTATATCTCTCTACATCACTGTCTATATCTTGTTTCCCTTTCCCGACTCTCAGTCTGAAAAAGGGTTTCCACCCGAAACATCACCTATTCCTTCTCTCCAGAGATGCTGTCTGACCCGCTGAGTTACTCCAGCTTTTTGCGCCTATCTTCGGTTTAAACCAGCATCTGCAGTTCCTTCCTACACCCTACAATAAGGCATCTGGCTGCTTGTCTTTATTTGCATTATGTAAGTCAACATGCCTGATGTGTTTAGATTTGCAAGCAATTAGTTAATCTAGAAAGGATTTACATCCAACAGTCTCAATCACTTTGCCACGAGGTACATGTACTTGGCTTTTTCCATGCAATACTGGAAGCAATTTTGACCAGAGCAGTAGGATAACATGGTTGAGTCTATCATTTAAATTTTGATTTGATTTGACATATTCAATACAGTTTCAATCTTACAAACATGTACACTTTAGGATTCGGGTCAATAACATTAACAATGGCTAATTGTAAGCACCACCACCCACAGATGGACTGATTTGAATGTGATGCACAGCTAAATGCATTAAGGGCCTGTCCCACTATACGAGTTTACCCAAGAGCTCTCCCGAGTTTTAAAAAAAATCAAACTCGTGGTAAGTACGTAGAATGTACGTAGCGGGTACGTCGGAGCTCGGGATGTCTCTTAGCGGCTCGTAACGCTAACGGCAGGTACTCGGGAAACGCGGTAAGCTCGTGAAGTTTTTTCAACATGTTGAAAAATGTCCACGAGAGCCCTGAGTACCTACGAGCGGTTATTACCGTAATTCTCCGAGTTCAAATCAAGCGAAACTCGGGAGAACTCTTGAATTACCTCATACAGTGGGACAGGCCCATTAGCATTGAACAAAAAGGCAACATTGTGTGCAATCTCCAAAGGAATTCTATAATTTGGTTGCTTCTCAATACTTATCATGACGTTCTCCTTTATAACTTTATGTCAGTTCTAACAACTATTGTGCAAGCAAAATAATGGCATGCTTTTCCAAAGCTTCTGATCACTTTGGCAGTGCCAACAGATAAACATAATCATCATTGGAGAGAGATAATACTGTTTCAACGACCAAAGTTCAAAAAGATCATCAGGTGATTAAACTTGAATAATTTTGAAAGGAAGAAATACATATTTGATTGGAATTTTTTGTTTTTAGCTAATTAGCCCATTACTGGGAGATAATACTTTACCAGAGAACATTGACGAGTCGTGAGTGAAATCCTGCATCTCCCCGAAGGTTTGTTTTTTACTGTTGTCTACATTGCCTTCTTCGATCCTTTAACAAAAAATAAGATTGAAAGATACTGTAAGTGACCAAAGGACTTATGGGGAGAACAAAAAAAAAAATCCATTCAGCAACATTTTGTGCCACTTCCTTTCAGTCAAGCAATTTAATTTGTTTTAATGGGTTTCAGATCTAAAGCAAGATGGTGCCATTCACATGGCAGAACATTATTTTCTCATCTTGATCACAAAAGACCAAAGCTCCAAAATAAGAAATGAGGTTTACAAAATGAAGGTATAAGATATGTTAGTTGTACAAGAGAAGAGAGAATGAATAATTAAGTTGCATATGGAAAGGGGGCAACAAAAAAAAGATTCACCAGGATGTTACTGGGTCTGGAGGGTTTGAGTTAGAGGAGGGCTGAATCTTTTTCCACTGGAGTGCAGGAGGCTGAGCAGTGAGCTGATGGAGGTTTGTAATATCACAAGGGGCATAGAAATGGTGAATAGACACGATCCTTTCTCCCCGGATAAAGATGTCTAAAACTAGAGGGCACAGGTTTTATAGTGGGGGGGGGGAATAATTAAAAAAGGACCAAAGAGACAATTTTACACACAGACGGTAGATGAGATATGGAACGGGATGCCAGAGGATGTGGTTGAGGCAGGCACAATAACAACATTTAAAAGACAACTTGGACAGGTACATGGATCGGAAAAGTTTGGTTAGGCAATTTGTCTGCATGGATGAGTTACGCTCATCATTGTAGTTGTAGGTTCAATAAAATAACGCCTATATAACTGGTCAAGTCATTCAAAAGTCTGGTCCAGTATTCCAAGAGAACACAAATAGGAATTTTTTGGGGTGAATATTAAATACAATTTGAGATAAAATTGATCACAAATCTGTCAGATGAAAATCCAATTTATTCACCATTTGAAAGGAAAAATAATTCAATTTTTCTCCCCATTTTTATACCTGTCAAACAAGTTATTCCCCTCTTATCAAGCTTCTGAACGGTCCTTCCATAAGCTAGGGTACTGTCCGATTCACCCCTATCCCATTGCGGACTTTGGACTTTGTCTATGGAACTGATGCGCTACTATGATGAGACCTACTATATATCTTGCACTCTGTATCTTCCCCATTGCTCGACCTATTGTACTCGAGTTCAACTTGATTGGCTTTATTTATGGTATTATCTGATCTAATAGGATAGCATCCAAAACAAAGCTTTTCACTGTATCATAGTACACGTGACAATAATAAACACAAACCTTCAACTGCCATATGAACTGCCAACTGAACTGTTCATACTGCCAACTGAACTGTCTGTTCACTCATCTATATGCCTCTGAGGCCTTCCTACATCCATTATACAGATTGCACTGCCCCTGCACCAAGTGAACCTTGATCCAAATCAAGTCGCAATTAATTATCCATTACGTATTCATTATGTACAGCAGGGTGAGTTTATTTTGTTTATTACATGCTAGCTATAAAACTAATAAAATAGCTAACTAAAAACCAATAGTCATTAACTCAAGAGTATAACGGCAAAACAATTTTATTTTGCTTGACCGTCAGAATTATTCATCATGCTGTTGAGATAATGAGGAAAAGTATGTCAGTGATAATATTTAACCAAGGACTGGATGTATTTTAAGTTTTTTAGCAGTGATAACAAATACATTGCCTCTCACTGGTTACTGTAGAGGATCAATTCACTTTTCATGATTGTGTGGAGGATAAGAGGAGGAACTCCCCCGTGCATATTTTTAAAACTACTTAGCTGCATGTAATGAAACTTTTTAGGGCCTTATTCTAGAGAGTAGTAACTAAATTTTAAAAATATTTCCACATTGTTGCCAGAGCCAAAAAAGTGAAAGCAATTCTTCAACAGGTTTCTGTACCGAGCATCCTGCCACAGGAAGACAGGTACAACAACAATTTTTGTATCGAGCTGCAAAATGGGGCTCATTGTGCAGACAAACCCAAGGTGTAAAACTGATTCAAGGAAATGGATGGGTCAATGAAAATTTGCAGAATAGGGAATAGAATAAAATGAAGGATTTTAGACATGAAAAATTCACATGAAACATTCGGTGGCGCATCGCTGGAGTTGCTGCCTTACAACGCCAGAGTTCGATCCTGACTACGGGCGCTTGTCTGAACGGAGTTTGTATGTTCTTCCCGTGCCCATGTGGGTTTTCTCCGGCTGCTCTGGTTTCCTCCCACACTCCAAAGACGTACAGGTTTGTAGGTTAATTGGCTTGGTGTAATTGTATATTGTCCCTAGTGTGTGTAGACTAGCTGTGACTAATGGTGTTCTGCGGGGGTCAGTGTTGGGTCCGCTACTTTTCACATTATAGGTTAATGATCTGGATTGAAGGAATTAGGGTCAGGTTAGTGGATAATACAAAGACATGTGGAGGGGCAGGTAGTGTAGAGGAAGCAGGGATTCTGCAGAAGAACTTGGACAGGTTGAGAGAGTGGGCCAAGAAGTGGCATATAGAATACAGTGTAGCAAAATACATGGTCATGCTCTTTGGCAGATGGAATAAAGGCATAGACTACTTTCTAAATGGAGAGAGGTTTCAGAAATCGGAGGTGCAAGGGGACTTGGGAGTGCTGGTGCAGGATTCTCAAAGGTTAATTTGCAAGTTGAGTCTACGGTAAGGAAGGCAAATGCAATGCTAGCATACATTTTCATTGGATTAGAATATAAAAGCAAGGGTGTAATGCTGAGGCTCTGTAAGGAGCTGGTTAGGCCACATTTGGAATACTCTAAGCCATTTTGGCCCCATATCTGTGAAAAGACGTGTGGGTTTTGGAGAAGGTCCAGAGGAGGTTTAGGAATGTGATCCTGGGGATGATTTTTGTTCAAGTACGAGGAGCGTTTGAAGGCTCTGGGCCTGTACTCGCTGGAGGTGAGGTTGGGAATATGTTGGGGGGGGTGTCATTGAAACCTACCGTACAATGAAAGACCGAGGTAGAGTGGACATGGAAAGGATGTTTCCAGTAATGGGATTGTCTAAAACCAGAGGGCACAGCATCAGAATGGAGGTATTTCTTTAGTCAGAGGGTGGTGAACCTGTGGAATTCATTGTCCATGGATGTGGAGGCTAAGACATTGGGTATATTGAAAGCGGAGATTGATAGGTTCTTGATTAGGAAGGGCGTCAAAGGCTACGGGGAGAAGGCAAGAGAACGGGGTTGAGAGGGAAAAATAGGTCAGCCATAGTTGAATGGTGGTATAGACTTGATGAGCTGAATGGCCTAATTCTACTCTTATGGTATGGTCTTATCAAGTTACTGGTTTAAAAAACTGCAGTTTATAAATTGGCTGCTGTATGTTCTATATTATAACATTTATTATGCGTTCGAAACTACTCCAGTGAAGCACTTTGGGAGGCTCTGAAGCTGTGAACATTTTTAAATTTCATTTACATTTCTCTGTCCAAGTTATTATCGTTGCTTTTTTTCCCCCTCCTTTCTTCTCCCCGCCCCCCCCCCCCCCCACCCTACATCAGTCTGAAGAAGGGTTTCGGCCCGAAACGTTGCCTATTTCCTTCGCTCCATAAATGTTGCTGCACCCGCTGAGTTTCTCCAGCACTTTTGTCTATTATCGTTACTAGAACTTCTAACTAAGCTTTGTTAAAGATACAAAAAAACTGCTGTTAATATTGTGTCAA